>JAMPIV010005646.1:615000-718492 GCA_024509875.1 Oreohelix idahoensis | reverse complement strand
GTTGTTCTTGTATGAAAAAGCTTGTGTCCGTTGTATGGTTTTAGCTGTTGCGAGGATCGATGTTATTTCTGATCTTGGAAGTTGTCGTAGTCCCAGAAGTGATGTAAGTATTATTTGAGTACTGGTAGGTTGTCGAGATAGATTGGTAATTTCTTGTGCTTTTGAATACCTCTTATATATGGCATGTACTAGTTGTGATTATATTATGTTGAGATTGACACAGTCTTTGAGTTCACTTATTTATTGCTATATACAGTGTGGAAACTTTACCTCTGGACAACGTTGTCAGTGTTGTTGTTTTAGGTTAGTGGTAAGGTGACCAGACGTCCCAGTTTTTCCGGGACAGTCCCGGTTTTCGACCATTTTTGATAATTTGTCCCGACTTTTTTTCGATGCAATCCGGGACGCCAACTTGTCCCGGTTTTGGACGAATTTGCCAATTTGGCATAAATTTCACAGATTAAAAAAAAAAAAATTATTATTCCGTGGCTGACTTGAGGGAATTTTTTATTATTAGTGGACTGGCGCCGAAACAGCACAAGAGGTTGTCAGGACCGCGAATTAGTTTTGTAGTTCCAATGTGATATTCGCAGTTTTTTGAAATTTTAGGTAGTGGTAAAGTACCAAGATTTTGCGTACGGTATACGTTTATTTAATTTAAACGGTGAACTATTTGTGCATATTTTGTTATTGTTGTAAGAAAATGGTACCAAAGCGTAAATACAGTTTCATTGAAGATTTACAAAAGGAATATCCGTTTATTAAAAAGAGTACATCAAACTTCAATGTACGATTCAATATATGTGCCGCCGGGTTTTCGATAAGCCATAGTGGATGTGGTGATATTAAGAACCACATAAGCAGTGAGAAACTTAAGAGAGCCATCGTTACAGCTGCATCAAGCTCGTCGTTAACCACTTTCTTCAGAGCTGATAAAATTGGTGACCAAGAAGAGCAATTAGCTGCTATAGAAGGCGCCTTTGCATACCATACAGTGCTACACAATCATACTTTCAGGTCTATGGATTGCACATCAAAATTACTTTAGAGCCAAAATTTGCATGTGCACGTACGAAAACAGAAGCCATTATTCGAAATGTCTTGGCACCCATATTCTAAATGAGTTAAGGTGTGACCTAGAAAAGTCTACATTTATTTCTGTACTGACAGATGCATCCAACCACAAAGAATTCAAGATTTTTCCTTTGCTTGTCAGATACTTTGATCACAGTCTTCTTCTTCTTCCGTCCTTAGCCAATGACCGGCAAAGCAGTCAGTGGCCATTACGCCTAGTAGCGTCTTAAGGGCAACAGCGAATAGATTTTCTTTGCCGTTGTTCCCATCACGCCTAATGGCATCTTTAGGGCAACGACAAATCAATCCGTTTGCTGTTGTTTCCGTAATCAAAGTGACTGGCAAACGGGTGATCAGCCCGTTGGGTTTGATCACAGTAATGGAGTGAAAATTAAAATATTACAATTAAAGTCATTGCCAGGTGAAACATCTGATATTGTAAGTAGTTTTCTTAATGACTGCATAACTGAAAATGGTTTAGACAGAAAAGTAGTTGGATTATGCGCAGACAACACAAATTCCAATTTTGGAGGTGCTGAAAGGAAAGGACAGAGCAATGTTTTCAAATAACTGCAAGAAAACCTTGGACATGGTCTTAAAGGAGTTGGGTGTGCAGGTCATATTTTCCACAACACTGTTCGAGCAGCTGCAGATGTACTGCCTGTTGATGTCGAGCTGATTATTGCTAAAATTTATCTACTCTTCAAATCATACACAGTACGAGTTGAAAGACTCAAGGAGTTTTGCCAGTTTGTGGAAACAGACTTCCAGATGATCTTAGGTTATGCTCAGACTAGGTGGCTTGCTCTGCTGCCTGCTGTTGAAAGGGTTCTTCAGATGTTCCTGCCTCTAAAATCATATTTTCAATCTCAAGACAGATGCCCAGTTTTTATACAGACATTCTTTGAAAATCCTCTATCCGAGGCATGGCTTGTTTTTGTTCACAGTCAGGCCTCTCCATTCCACGAAGCAGTGCAAAAAATAGAGGGACAGACGGTCACTGTGTTTGAAGTCATTGACAGCATCAACAGGTTGAAAACTATTTTGAAGTCCAAACTGGAAGACTGTTTCTTGCCATCAAGAGTTAAGCTAATCCTTGAAAAGCTGGAAATGGAAGGACTTCCAAAGGAGGATGTGAAAAAGTTTCAAGCTAGCGTTTCTTCGTTTTATGAAACAGCTTTCAATTATTTGAATAAATGGGCTGCAAAAAAATTTTCAAGACCTAGAATCCTACAGCTGGGTAACGCTGAACTGAATACCAATTTGGGCAGATATTGAGATATCATCATCACTAGTGATTCAAACATTACCTTCAGCCCACTTTACAGAAACTGAAATTTATGACGAATATGTCTACATGAAGCAGTTTGTTACTTCTCAGAAAATTAGTGAATGGAGTGCCAAAAAAACATTGCCACCACAACGTTGGATTGAAATGGTTTCCCACTTCAAAAACAATAATGTGACATTTTCAAATATTTTGAAGTTGGCAGGGTTTTTTTTTTCTGTCTACCTGGAACAAATGCTGAACAGCTTATGGGCAAGTGATAAAACACAGCTAGGTGTTGAAACTTTGAAAGCTATGTTGACAACCAAAGTGAACTGTGAGGAAACATGTGTCGAGTTTTTTTAAAATGCTGCTTGCAAAGAAGGACCTACTGATAAAAATCCACTCATCTGAAAAGTACAGTAACTCAGTGTTAAGTCATGTTTTATTAATGGCAGTTAGGTGTTAAAGATTTGTATGTATGGGTCGGATTTTTGTACACACGTTAGTTTGCACGCTTTAGTGATGAGATGATTTTTTAGTTGGGGGCTTTATGCTCGGTAATTTTTGAACATAGCTCAACTGAGTGGTTGTTAGTTTTTTTTTTTTTAAATAGGATAAAGAAAGTTTTCGAATGTTCTTAGTGAGGTTTTTGGGAAGAGACGGGTGAGCTGAGCGATAGTCTCACGCGGTTAGTTCGCGCATGAGTAATTTTTACTGAGCTGTTCTGAGAAGCTGTAATCTCGTGACGGTGTGTGACTGGCAGGGCTCTGGGATGGTCGTTCCATCTCGCGAGTGCGTTCCAGGGTATTTTTGTGAAAGCGAGAATTTGTTATATTGAAGATATTTCGAGGCCATGGATTGTATGGGCCATTATATATATTCATATTACCTATGATGGATTTTGAAGATAGTTAGATTATTTAAGGGAATGTTCTTTCTCCCAAGAGATTTATTATTCAAGTCAGGGAGTATGTTGGCTCAGGCTATATTGCTGTAAACTGCGAGGTATGCAGTTCCTTTTGATGGATATTTTTGCTGTATTACTATGAAATGAGAGCTGCTGTGAACTGCGATGTATGCAGTCCTTTTGATGGATATTTTTGCTGTATTACTATGAAATGAGAGCTGCTGTGAACTGCGATGTATGCAGTCCTTTTGAAGGATATTTTTGCTGTATTACTATGAAATGAGAGCTGCTGTGAACTGCGATGTATGCAGTCCTTTTGATGGATATTTTTGCCGTATTACCTGTGACGTACGTCTAAGTATGACAAATGAATTTCCCTGACTCGATGGATTATAACAGAATATTGGCCTCTCATAACTTTAGAACCCCTGATCATCTATTGTAACTTTAACCCGCATACAGCATTTCCACGAGAATTTTACACGCTGGATCATTAATATGTAGCCTGCTATCTTCTGTGAACTTTTGAGATCGCATGGCTTTTGATGGGAGGTTAAATCACGCCCACGACCATCTCTGAGAACGATTTATAGCAATCTTTTCCTTAACGCCGGCCCAAAAGAGGACGTGGCCAGAGACTCACTCCTGTTTCTAGAGCAATTAACAGCAGTTCATTTTCTTACCTGGCGGTCGCCCCACCTGATGAGAGTTGCCAAAGCTTCTCAGAACAGCGGTACCATCAAAGACAGGCTGATCTTCAGAATTCAACGTGGAGCGGTATACGATCTTCTAGTGCAAACTAAATGTAAAAAGTATTTCCTATCGCGCGTCAGATGTTAAAGGGAATATAACTATAAATACAGATTTGTAATGCATTTCTTGCACTGACTAACAAAAAAAAACTTTTTTTTTCTTTCTCTAACATTTCTATGTTTTTCTGGTCAATTTTAATGCGCTGTTTTTAAATCTGCAAACCGTTTTTCTCTATCAGGTCAGGATCTCTAGAAATACGCAATTGAAGTTTTTTAACAACGCATACAGTATTACAACATCATTCGTACAAGAAGTATAACAGTTATGTAGGCTTGAATTTCTTTGCAGTCGACTTTCGTCGGTGAATGGCATGTGGTACATCGCGATGAAGCATCCAACAATAATCGGCAAGCATGGTCACACTCCACCGTCCTTGATAACGTGACTCCATTATGGCGATATCTTGATGGAATCGTTCTCCATGTTCATCGCTGACTTCGCCAAGGTTGTCAGGGAAAAAGTCAACATGCGAATCGAGCAAATGGATTTTGAGGGACATGTTACAGCCCATAATTCTGTATGCATCTATGCACTGCTTAACAATATGCAACATAGTCGACAGATTTGTGATTTCCCAGAAAGTTATCGACGATCGATTTGAATGCCATCCATGCGCGAAGTTCACTACCATGTAACAAGTTCTCGAATTGTTTGTCTGCAATAACTTTCCTAATCTGAGGTCCTACAAAGATACCTTCCTTTATCTTTGCATCGCTAACTTGCGGAAACTTTTCTCGAAGATAAGTGAAAGCTTTGCTCGTTTTATCTAACGCTTTTACAAAATTCTTCATAAGCCCCAACTTTATAAGTCTTCTTCTTCTCTTCTTCCGTCCTTAGTCACCGACCGTCAAAGCAGTCAGTGGCCATTACGCCTAGTGGCGTCTTAGGGCAACAGCAGATAGGTTTTCTTCGCCACCGTTTCCCATCACGCCTATTGGCGTCTTTAGGGCAATGGCAAATCAATCCATCTGCTGTTGTTTCCGTAATCGAATTGACTGGCAAACGGGTGATCAGCCCGTTGGAACTTTATATGTAACAGTGGTAAAATGAAGCTGTCTTTGTTAACTAATGGCTCGTGTATTACATTTTTATGCCCGAGCTGCATACGATCCCGGATAGGCCACACCTTTCTTGCATAATGTTCTTGTCTGTTGCGGCTGTCCCATTCACATCGGAAGCAACAAATATTAGTATACCCAGTCTGCATGCCCGTGAGAATTGCAATGACCTTTAGGTCTCCACAAATCCGCAATTGGTAGTCATTGTACTTTATTTTTTCCAAACGTATAGCCATATTGTCATAAGTTTCTTTCATATGAAAAGAGTAGGCGACTGGAATTGATGAAAATAAATTTCTGTTATGCAATAACACGGCTTTTAGACTAGTCTTGGAAGAATCGATGAAAAATCGCCATTCGTTGACTATGTGCTCATGACCGTTTACATCTTTGCAATAGCAAATGTCATCATCCATCTCAAAGTATTGAACAAGTTCTCTGTATCTATGACGAAATGTAGATATCGGAGTATTGGGCGCTAAAAGATTCCATTCTTTGAGTCGCGAACCGAGTAATTCCGCTTGTCCTTTGATAAGAGCGAGATCACGTATTAGATCTGAAAGTTCTGAATGGTTAATTAAGTAAACACCATCATTCACCGGTATGTAATCTGAGTCAGAATTAGTTTCTAAAGCAGGTAAACTATCACTTTCTGATGGTTCATTCACGTCCAGCGGATATTGTTCTGATGGTACTTGGATCGGACACGTGATTGGATCATGAGGCACTGGTTTCGAAACCGATTCAATATTTGGATAAACCACAGACTTTCTAGTTTTAAAAGTGAAACCATGGATATTTGTCAAGCAGAAGTAACAATCAGTAGTGTGATTTGTATGTTCACGCCATATTACTGGCACTCCAAAAGGCATCGACTTATGCTTCGGCGATTTTCGTAACCAACCTGCCAATTTATCGAACAAACTGCATTTGGCTTCCAAGATTTATTTGCATCATCAACTTTCGAATCGAAATAAAGTTCATATGCATTTTTTTAGTAATGGTGTAAAGTTTTTCTGGTCAACACGATCGGTAAAACATCCGCACACGTAACAGAACAGATCAGCCGAATTTCTACAACTTCTAGAAGCCATATTTTGCTCAGAATTATTTCAAAATACAGTAACTATTTGAAAAATCGCGTAACATATGTCATGCATCTTTTAGCAGTATAAAAAGTAGAATTATGTTGCTTTTTATTAATTTTTAATAAGTTATATAGTAAAAATGAAACGGAGCAAATAACGGTTTCCCAAAAATATATTTATTCACAAATATCTCAAGAACCCGACGTGATAGAGATAAACGGATTTCAGATTTGAAATCAGCGCAAGAAACTGACCTAAGAACAATTATTCTTATATAAGAAAGAAAAATGTTGTTTGTCAGTGTTATCTTTCATCCAGAACGATCAATCAACCTGCATCCCAGCAATTATTAATTATATACAGAGTTCTGCCAACTCAATTCGATAACTCCAGTAACATATGAACTTTTTTAAAGCTAAACTTGTGGCGACCTATAATGGGCCCCGCTCCTCTGAATTTAACTGAGAATAAAGCCACCCAAGAAACACTTTTAAAATACTAGTTCATATAGTCCTTAAAGTAAACTGGAAGCAGAACATATTTTATTCACTGCCCTATTTGTGAGGAAGAACATAGATCTACCTGAACGCTGTCTGTCAAGTATATTCAGTGGATTTTACCCACCCCGAAAAAGAACTTACCTCAGTGTTTTTACCTTGTGACAGTATGGAAAAAGAAAGTTATCTCCACCAGCTGTGCCAATTTTAGGAACCACACCATACCTTACGCCTAGCCAAGTGCCTGTGCCATTCATTAGGAACTTTATCTAAACCAACAGTAGCCTTTACGCTTCACCGTCTGGCGATTTTTTGAGACTATTTGTTACCTCGTTAAATCTGGGGCCTGACACGGAAGAAATAAGAAGACCAGTCCATTATTCCACGGTATTAGCTGCTGTGGTAAATAATTCCTAGAGTGCCAGAATTCACCATTTTGGTAAGTCTGCGTGTGTGTCTGTGGGATGGCCAGCCCTAGTGTGTTTTTTGAATGAAAGGAGATTTAATCTTTTCTTTACCCTTTTAATTAGTTCGACCTCGTATTAAGGTGCATTATATTCCTTGTACGGGACTTCTCCTAGCGGGATTGTGTAACTGTGTTCATTCCCCCCTCCCGTAAAATTTGTTGATTAAAGGGAGACATTTGAGAACCCTAGCTTTTCCTCTATCCCCCTTTACTGTAACCCCTTGCCTCAGAGTAATAAATTTACCAGTTGGTTAAATTGCCTATCTCTGATCCCCCCCCCCCCCCTTTCTTGTCTTTTGGACCGGGTCATGTCTGTTAGTAAATACAAACGGGAAACGGTGGATGGGATATTTCTCCTCAAACCCCCCTCTTCCCTTGTCATATTTGTATTCTGTAACCTCATACATGCCACACTTAAAGGTTTACCCATAATCTGTACGGGGTGTTTGCGTTTTCAGATGTGTACGGGCCGTACACGGGTCTGTACGGGTTTTTTCGCCTAATTATTAACCCTTTCAGCACCATTATGACGTACGCCATACGGCATAAATCTTGACAATTTTTGTCGCTGTGCCGTACCGAGTACGTCACGGAAGTAGTGCGATACCTCGTTCCCATACACCTATAAAACGTACGTCCTATTTTAAAAGCACCAGAACTCTTCTGTTTACAATCGTATCGGCAATTGCTGGGCATAATCGGATTCAGCATTGAAAAATCTGGCCACTAAGCTTGAAACGAACAAAATATTTTACTGCTAGCGAATACGGTAGAACTGATAATAGTGATTTTACAAAAGCGAAAGTTACAAACATGGACGCTGCCATACCGCCGAATCATAAACATTTTGTGGAAAAAGAGCACGAAAATTCTTGTTTGAGTTGAATTTATTCAACTTGAATGATTCTGACAACTCTTTTTACTGAGATTCTGGTAATCTTTACCTTTATTGCCGTCGAGTATGTTTAATATTTGTATTTTCGTACCATTTAGAATTAAGGTTGAGGTTAGGTTTACGGTAGAAAGTGCGTAAGAAATGTAAATTTGAATAATAATACAAAACAAATTATGGGTAGGCCTAATATCGGAATGACGGTCGCCGAATGCTCTGCATGTATTTTCGTACCATTTAGAGTTAGGATTAGGGTTACAGTTGGGGTTAGGGTTAACCCGAAATCTAAATGGTACGAAAATACATGCGGAGCATTCGGCGACCGTCATTCCGATATGACCAAATTATGAAACTGAAAAAAAAACCAACAAAAGGAAGGCAAATTTGCATCTTAACCAGGTCAGAGAAAAGTTTATTTGGAGTTACTTCTCTTCTTAGTTTTAATTTCGTTTCTTTAAAAAACAATGTGATTTTGCCTTGGGTGATCATCATTACGGTCATCCAATGATTTATATTTATTAAATAATTAATTACTATCAATGTTTGATTGACACTAAAATTCGTATGGGTATAACGGCTATTCCAATTTTGAAGTTCGGTAGAGAATATATAAATATTGCGCCAGTTTATATTTTCATTGCTAGCTTTAATATATATATATATATATATATATATATATATATATATATATATATATATATATATATATATATATATATATATATATATATATATATATATATATATATATAATATATATATATATATATATATTTGATCTAAGATTCCTAAACCTAACCCATAACGCTTATTACTGGTCTCTTTAGATCTATACTTTTATAAGGCACTATAGAACACACACCAAACTGTTCTTCATTTCCACCATAAATTGTATTAATTTTTTTTTGCAGAAATAGACTAAATGATGATACAGTCACAGCTTTTCTACAATACCGGTACAAAATAAATTCTAACTCTTGTTGTTTAGGTTTTAAAGCAAGTGAAGACATGCTTAAAAAGGCAAAGGGCGCATGTCACTATGATGGTGCAGAACCATCTAATTGAATATATTTGTACATTAATTAACTCTATTGTTACGTTTTTCAGTCTGTACAGGTTTTGCGGGTCTCTGTACAGGGTTTTTGGATTTGTTGTACAGGTTTTTCATGTCTGAGGTGTGGCATGTATGTAACCTTTGATTTTTGACTGTAAATGTATAATTATTTGTGACTGATTTATGATAATAAAGGTATTAAACTTTATTTGTATTGGTTGTCGGCTGGCCCAAAACTCCAAACATTTCCCATCTGTGTAGGCTGTATTCATGTACGTTGTGCGACAGAATCACCAAATCGGTGAGTGCGCCTGAGCGACTGGAACTGACAAACAATTGTTTGTTCAGAAGAGAGATAGGAATAGTCTGTGAGAAACAGATATTGTCATAATAAGAGACTGTCCTTGCTCTTCCCCACGCTTGTGAATCTACTACCCCATTCTCCTAAATCCTTATTCTCACAGAACCTTCAATATCACTCTACACTCTAAAGGGACCAATATCCATCAGAACCCTCTCAGATAAAAATTACGACAATATATGGTTGGCTCGTTCGAGATTCTGAACCTAGTTAAAATAGAGTGTGGTTGATTGTCTTTGTGAAGTAGGGTATAATCTTTAAAAGTAATTACTTCCCCTAGACAAAGCCGTTCAGTATTTGGGCCGACCACACAATAATTAAGGCAGGTTTGTTTTTTCCACAGGAGCAGGCAGTTAGTGATAATAAAAGATTTGTCACCTTTGTATTCTCTGGCAGAGGGAATTGAAATTTTTTGGTTATATAATTGCTGGGACTGCGTGATTGTTTTACAATCACTAAAGGTTTTGAAGCGTTTGAGTTGAGCTAAGCTAAAGACGGATTGTTCTGATTTTTAAAAAGTAAGTTAACTACGTCTCATCTCAAAATTGTCTTCAGGGACGGATTTTATTGTTAGAGAATTAACATTTTAGGGGAAAAAAAAATTTTTTTTTCCTTTTAAATTGTTTTAATATAAATTTTTCTCTACTGTTAGTAAGAGTAGATTCTTTTCTAGTGTAACTTACCATTTTAGTGGCATAGTCGCTTGCGTTAAGAGTCTTAAGTGACAATAATAGCAGCAATAAGTTTGCACATTTCAAGTAGGAGGTAACACAAGTAAATTTATACTTTAAGTTTTTTTTCTCGTAGCGAGTTTGAGTTTTCTCCCCTTCTTGTTCCATCTTACTATTCTCTAGTCTTAGAAGCATCCAGTTCTTTGGTATGGCAGAGAGAATTAGGATAAGATCCATTTTGAGACAGGAGGCGAAGGACTCAGGATTAGAAGGAGAAGCCGCGAACCTGTTTGTCAACAAAGAACTTGAAAGGTATGACGCGGAGCAAGAGAGAGCAGAGAGGAAAGAAGCGCATGATAGAGCAGAGAAGAAAGAAGCGGAAGAGAGGGCAGAAGCTAGGAAGAAAGAAGCGGGCGATCGTCAATTGGAGCAGAAGAAAATTGAGGCAGAGATGGACGCCCGCAGGGAAAGAGAGAAGGAGAGACAACGCGAAGAGAGAGACAAGGAAAGACAGCATGAATTGGCGCTTAAGGCTTTAGAGAGTCGGGGTGCCTCTACTTCGAATAACGGAGAGCCGTCTTCGCCCCAGTCGCAGTCAATGGATCTCTCCAGCACTCAGTCTGCCCAATTAACTGCGATGTCTTTTGCTTTAGAGTCTTTTCCTAGTCCCAATGAGAAAATTGACAGCTATCTAGAAAAATTCGAGAGGCTCGCAAATCTGTATGGGTTGGAGAGTTCCCGCTGGGCACTTAAACTCTCAACGTCACTGAAAAGTACTGCTTATGACGTATATACAAAGCTGGGAACCAACCAACATGATTACGACATGCTGAAAAAGGCCTTGCTAAAGCAGTTTGAGATGACCGCCCGAAAATTTCTGCAAATGTTCAGAAACAGCCGGAAAGAGAGCACGGAAACATTCCCGCAGTTCTCTTCACGTCTTACGGGCTATTTGACAAAGTGCATTGAATTATCTGACCTACCTCTTACATATGAGGGACTACTTGAACTTGTTCTTGTGGAACAGATAAAGTCAACTTTGTCAAACGAAACCCGTAGATTTTTGGCTGAACAGGGCGCAGTCAGGCTTGAGGACATACTCAATAAGGCAGAACGCTATACCAATGCAATGGCCGAACTTCCCAGCACAAAACGTAAACCCACAGATGAGCCATCTCGAAAACAAAATCTAGAGCAGTCATCCTATTCTTCCATTCCTTCTCAACATTATAACCAGCGAGAAAGTAATTACCAGAGACCTCCCCAGGAAAAATCGAAATTCTACAAAACCCGATATCCCCAAAATAATAATTCTGATCAACCCACCAGGCCTACGTGGCAGCGCGGCCACCAAGGTCAAGGAAAAGGAAAGACCCCTACACCAGGAACGTCTGATCAGGGCAAACAAACCGGTCCAAACCGCGTTGGATGTTTGCGAAAGGTAGAGTCAATGTCAGTCATTCTCAACCTGAGGGGGACCGACCCTCAACTCGAGGAACTGTAATTTTGAATGGTACCTCAACCACTTGTCTCTTTGACACTGGATTAAGTTTTAGTTGTATTGTTGCTAGACACCTAGTCAAACCAGGTCAGGAGACAGAGGAAACCGTCAAACTTAGTGGAGTTTTTAAGAGTGATGCGCCCAGGACGCTGCCTATCGCACTGGTAGAAATACACTCTGACTTTGTCAGAGGTGTTATTAAAGCGGCCATAATGGATGATCCGATCTACCCAGTTATCCTGGGATGTAGATATGTGTTTATTGGGAGACCAAAGGAGCCGATTGTGGCAGCGGTAACCACAAGAGGGCAAGCCAAGAAGGAGAAGGAGCCTGCGCCAAATTTGTTGCCGAATGAACTGAAGGAGGCGCAATAAAAGGACCCTACTCTGGAGCCCTGCTTTAGAAAACTGCCCATGGCTAAGGACCCTAGACACAACGGAGACATCTTTTCTAAAGATGGCGTATTGTATCGTAGAACGGGCAACCCGGACACGGGGAATAACCAGCTCCTAGTACCCACGCAGTACAGAAGCCAGATCTTAGAAATGGGGCACTCTCTTCCCTTTAGCGGACATATGGGACAAAATGCCACTATTCAGCGAATAAAAAACCACTATTGGTGGCCAGGAATGAACTCTGACATTATCAGGTACGTGAAATCCTGCACCCAGTGCCAACGGGTAGCACCCAAGCACTTGACACCCCCAGTACCCATGGGGCAAATGCCAATAGTGGGTACTCCCTTTGAACGGGTTGCTGTCGACATCATTGGACCCCTGGAAAGGACCAAAAGAAAGCACAGGTTCATCCTGACTTTAGTCGACACTTGCACAATGTGGGCCGAAGCTGTACCGCTAACATGCATAGATTCCAAGCATGTCGCAGAAGCCCTCGTGCAAATCTTTACACGGTTGGGATTCCCTCAACAAGTTTTGATGGACAATGGATCCCAATTCCGTAGCCTGTTAATGGAGGAGATCTTTAAGATCTTGAGGGCCAAACATATCCACACAAGTCCCTACCATCCGGCCGGAAATGGGCTCGTGGAACGTTTTAATGGCAGCCTCACCACCATGTTACGTAAGCTGGGTCAGGAGAAACCAGAAGACTGGGACCTATATATATCGGCTGCCTTATTCGCCTACCGAGAGGTTCCCCAAGCGTCTATGGGATTCCCGCCTGCTACACTTTTATTTGGCAGACCTATAAAGGGGCCATTAGAAGCCTTACTTCGGTCCCTGACAGACCAAAAAGGCTGACGAGACAGTCGTCTCTGCAAGCAAATATGTATCTGAGCTCAAGGAAAGGTTAAAGCTAGGATGGGATCTAGCTACTACCAACCTTACAAAAGCTCGCGCTAAACATGCTAAAAGATACAACAAAGCTGCAAAAGAGAGAGAACTACAACCAGGGGAGAAAGTTTTGTTGCTACTTCCAACCGGAAGCAATAAACTTCGCATCGGATGGCAAGGGCCGTTTACCGTCCTTAAAAAGATCTCACGTACTAATTACAAGATCTCCATTAAAGGAAAGGAGAAGGTCTTCCACATAAATCTGCTCAAGAAATATCTGGAAAGACCAGTGCCATCCTCCGAGCATCTCCTGGCTGTCGCCATAGCAACGGAAGACGAGGAAGATGATGATGGTTGCATGGAGTACCCATTGCAACCCACAGAATCCTTTAAAGATGTCAAGTTCGGCGACAATCTCTCACCAGAACAACAAACAGAAACCAGGGTGCTACTAAAACAGTACAGTGCAGTCTTAACGGATGTACCTGGTCGAACAAATCTCATCGAATTTGACATGAAATTAACAAACGAGATCCCTGTTCGAACCAGTGTATACCCCATTCCGTACGCCAAAGCTGATGCACTTCGCGGAGAAATAGACAAGCTGCGTCAAGCAGGAATTATCAGTGAGTCTACATCTCCTTACAGTTCCAGTGTAGTGCTGTTGCAGAAGCCCAATAAGGAAGTTCGGCTGTGTATAGATTACCGGCTGCTAAACGCTGTAACGGAATTCCAGCCCGAACCTCTCCAAACTGTTTCTGAGTTGTTCACCAAGCTCAGCAAAGCAAAGATTTTCTCCAAGATTGACCTCAGTAAAGGTTATTATCAGATACCAGTCAAGGAGGAAATTAAACCTTTGTTAGCTTTCAGCACTAGTGAAGGACATTACACATTTAATGTGATGCCGTTCGGATTGCATAACGCACCAGGAGTGTTCACCAGGATGATGAGGAAGCTTCTAGAACCTTTGCAAAGTCCCCATATCCATAATTTCATGGATGACATATTAATTGCATCGGAAACCTATGAAGAACATATTGCTACGGTTGCTATGCTCCTCAGGAGACTACAGGAAACGGGTCTCACAGCCAGACCTAGCAAATGTCTCATCGGGTTTGAACAGTTAGACTTCCTGGGGCATACTATTTCTCACGGATGTAGTTGGCCTATTAAGAAGAACGTGGAGAAAATAGTGGCAGCAAAAAGACCCCGAACAAAGAAAGACATCAGGTCATTCTTATCACTATGTGCTTACTATCAGAAATACATCCAGAACTTCAACGGACTGACAGCACCTCTGATTGACCTCACCAAGAAAGGTTGTCCTGATAAGGTCATGTGGAATCAAAAGTGCGAACATGCATACAGCACTTTGAAAGGACAGTTGTCGGCATACCCCATCCTAAGGTTACCTGACCTTAAGAAACCTTTCGTACTGAGAGTTGACGCATCAGGTCACGGCATCGGGTCAACATTGCTGCAAGCCGAGGACAGTGACCCGAACATGCTATTCCCAGTAGCTTACGGCAGTCGGAAACTGAACAAAGCGGAACGCAACTACAGTGTCGTTGAAAGAGAATGTCTCGCTCTGATTCATGGCATCAGACGCCATCATGAGTTTCTGTATGGTACTTCTTTCACGGTGCAAACAGACCATGCTCCATTAGCTTTCCTGGGTGCCAATAAGGAATTCAACGCAAGGATAATGTGTTGGGCCTTGCTATTGAGTGTTTATTCCTTCAAAGTAGAATATATTCCAGGAAAACAGAATGTCGGAGCTGACTTCTTGAGTAGAAACTGGACCACGGAGGAAGAGGAGAAAATCGACGATGCCAATCATCCAAAAGCTACCGATCAGGGCAGCTTCATTGTCATAAATGAAACATGAAAACGAGTTTCCATGTCTCAAAAGTGGGGACGATTGTGACGTACGTCTAAGTATGACAAATGAATTTCCCTGACTCGATGGATTATAACAGAATATTGGCCTCTCATAACTTTAGAACCCCTGATCATCTATTGTAACTTTAACCCGCATGCAGCATTTCCACGAGAATTTTACACGCTGGATCATTAATATGTAGCCTGCTATCTTCTGTGAACTTTTGAGATCGCATGGCTTTTGATGGGAGGTTAAATCACGCCCACGACCATCTCTGAGAACGATTTATAGCAATCTTTTCCTTAACGCCGGCCCAAAAGAGGACGTGGCCAGAGACTCACTCCTGTTTCTAGAGCAATTAACAGCAGTTCATTTTCTTACCTGGCGGTCGCCCCACCTGATGAGAATTGCCAAAGCTTCTCAGAACAGCGGTACCATCAAAGACAGGCTGATCTTCAGAATTCAACGTGGAGCGGTATACGATCTAAAGAAATCAGGGAACTCTCAGCTAACGTAGTTAGTTTCTCGAGAAATTTTCGCACCCTCATGCGAGCAGCCTGAGACGAAGAAGATCGGTAGACCGGGGAAAACGGAGGAAACACAGCGGTTAACACAACAGCGTTGTACCTCGGATTTTGCTATACTTCAAGAAAGGTGTGAAAATCCAACACGTCCCATTTAAGTTACATTCGAGATAGTATAAATAAAGAACTCCGAAAACTGCATTTTATCTTTCGTTCTGACAGAATCCTAGTTTCACTAGCATATAGCCTAGTCGGATTCCTGCTAGATTTCATCTACCTTTGTTGACTATTGGAGTGTATTCTTTTCTGCACAGACAGTAATTTATACATTAGCTTCGAGTGATCAGTGGTCTAGTTATTTCATTTTATTTCACTGGATTGTGGTGTAAATTTAACCTTATTAAATAAACCCATTTTCAAAGTTCTAGTGCAAACTAAATGTTACTTCTAAAAGTATTTCCTAATACAATTGACGCGTAAATTAATTTTGCAGACGTTAAAGGGAATTATAACTAGTAAATACAGTTTAGTTCTGTATAGATAGATGTGCTTTTAATTATTTTTAACTCACGGGGAGTTTTCCTGTTTTGTTAATTGACGACGCTAATAAAGTAAATAGGCTAACTGTAATTTATCGCGTGTCAGATTATAATATGATTTGTAATGCATTTCTTGTTTTGATTATCTTTCATCCAGAACGATCATTCAACCTGCATCCCAGCAATTATTAATTATATACAGAGTTCTGCCAACTCAATTCGATAACTCCAGTAACATATGAACTTTTTTAAAGCTAAACTTGTGGCGACCTGTAATGGGCCCCGCTCCTCTGAATTTAACTGAGAATAAAGCCACCCAAGAAACACTTTTAAAATACTAGTTCATATAGTCCTTAAAGTAAACTGGAAGCAGAACATATTTTATTCACTGCCCTATTTGTGAGGAAGAACATAGATCTACCTGAACGCTGTCTGTCAAGTATATTCAGTGGATTTTACCCACCCCCGAAGAAGAACTTACCTCAGTGTTTTTACCTTGTGACAGTACGGAAAAAGAAAGTTATCTCCACCAGCTGTGCCAATTTTAGGAACCACACCATACCTCACGCCTAGCCAAGTGCCTGTGCCATTCATTAGGAACTTTATCTAAACCAACAGTAGCCTTTACGCTTCACCGTCTGGCGATTTTTTGAGACTATTTGTTACCTCGTTAAATCTGGGGCCTGACACGGAAGAAATAAGAAGACCAGTCCATTATTCCACGGTATTAGCTGCTGTGGTAAATAATTCCTTCTTCTTCTTCTTCCATCCTTAGCCACCAACCGGCAAAGCAGTGTGTGGCCAGTACGCCTAGTGGCGTCTTAGGGCAACAACAAATTGATCAATCTATTGCTGTTTCCACCACGCCTAGTGGCGTCTTTGTGGAACAAAAACAGACCAAACCATCTATCATTGTTTCCGTAATCAGATTGGTTGGCAAGCAGGTGATCAGCCCACTGTGCGAAGTTTTTACGGGATGGGGTAAACAGCCCCATGCCTAACCCTCCTTAGTCGCTTTTTACGACATGCGTTGTAGGGTGCAGTGTTACTATTCTTTGCTCCCCCTTCGGGCCCCGGTAACACACGGGTGTAAATAATTCCTAGAGTGCCAGAATTCACCATTTTGGTAAGTCCGCGTGTGTGTCTGTGGGATGGCCAGCCCTAGTGTGTTTTTTGAATGAAAGGAGATTTAATCTTTTCTTTACCCTTTTAATTAGTTCGACCTAGTATTAAGGTGCATTATATTCCTTGTACGGGACTTCTCCTAGCGAGATTGTGTAACTGTGTTCATTCCCCCCTCCCGTAAAATTTGTTGATTAAAGGGAGACATTTGAGAACCCTAGCTTTTCCTCTACCCCCCTTTACTGTAACCCCTTGCCTCAGAGTAATAAATTTACCAGTTGGTTAAATTGCCTATCTCTGATCACCACCCCCCCTTTCTTGTCTTTTGGACCGGGGTCTTGTCTGTTAGTAAATACAAACGGGAAACGGTGGATGGGATATTTCTCCTCAAACCCCCCTCTTCCCTTGTCATATTTGTATTCTGTAACCTTTGATTTTTGACTGTAAATGTATAATTATTTGTGACTGATTTATGATAATAAAGGTATTAAACTTTATTTGTATTGGTTGTCGGCTGGCCCAAAACTCCAAACATTTCCCATCTGTGCAGGCTGTATTCATGTACGTTGTGCGACAGAATCACCAAATCGGTGAGTGCGCCTGAGCGACTGGAACTGACAAACAATTGTTTGTTCAGAAGAGAGATAGGAATAGTCTGTGAGAAACAGATATTGTCGTAATAAGAGACTGTCCTTGCTCTTCCCCGCGCTTGTGAATCTACTACCCCATTCTCCTTATTCCTTATTCTCACAGAGCCTTCAATATCACTCTACACTCTAAAGGGACCAATATCCATCAGAACCCTCTCAGATAAAAATTACGACATTACCATAAAATGTGAGCTGCTGGGTTCTGCAGCCTATGTACTTCGGATTTATTGCCTGTAACTGAGTTCTATGGATTTACTTAGCTGATGCTTCATGATTATGCTGTGAACCATTTTTGCCATGATGTCTACGTTACCGTGTCGTCAATAAACTGTATAACGTTAAAACTAGTTTCAAGATTTCCTGACCTCTTCGTGCCTGTGGTGTGTGATTGCAGTGTGTTAGTATGAAAGGACTTATGATATTCGCGTATATGGATGTACATATTTACACACATGTCGGCCATCTGTAAGCCCGACTACGGCTGATTGTTATTGTCAGCAGACTATTTTGTCTTCTTGCCACTGTCATTGATCTGACGCATATCCCGCCACTGACACCTACATAAGGGTTTATATCTTTACATAAAGTGTTGGCCTGTGTGGTCTACTGAAGAAGGTGTTAAAACAAACAAACTTTAACACTCAGCTTCACCTTAAGTAAGGATTACTGATGTTTTTCTCTCTTATTAATTTAAGTAGTTAAACTTATACAATAAAATGTATGTTATTCAATGTTATTCAAATGTATATATAAAATGTATATTATTTTAAATTGACATCAACTTGATTTTTCCGGGACATGTCCCGATGATAAAGTCTCTCTAGTTGATAACTCTATTTTCTTTGCTCATCATCAGTTGATAAATATAAGCTCACTAGAACATCACCAGAGCTACATGCCGTGTTGTTGTGTTGCTTGTGGTTTGAGTATGGAATGTCAACTCGACCTACGCAGTGGTGTGTAGACATAGATTGTGAGTATAATATGCGAATGATAAGAAGAGTTCGTGGTGTTGACAAATGGTCTTTTTCTCACACTCATGTATGGCTGGAAGTCATCGACACCAACGACTGTGTACCTTTGCTACAGTTTAATTGGACGTACACACTCGACAGCACGAATAGTGACAAATCACAGGTTGGCATAATACATCATAGTACAGTGGATAAATGGTCTTGCAATGATACATGGGCACTCATGTAGAATAATAGCATAATGGACTGTCAGTAGACAAGCACTCAGTATTGCCCATATGTATATATCATCTGAGTTTACTGACAAAGCACGTCAGATTATAAACAACATTCAAGATGGCTTCTAGACCTAACCTCGTCTAGCGAAGATTCCTTGAAATATTATTCAGCACATATTTTTCATATAATCATATTGAACCGCTAGTACTGGGTTCTCATGGGCAGCAGTGATCTCTGGACTCATCAAGCGATAATACGGGGCATCCCTTTTCTCTTCTTGAAAGTCATAAAATATTTTGATACAAGATGGCTGCTGTCGTGAGCTGTCACTCACTTTAGGATACAGACAATGAATCTGTATTAAAGTTAGTCATTCATTAAATGTTCTCATAGCTCTGTAGATTCTATCATGATACAATTGACTTCATCATACAAGATATAGTGCTGCTAGGAGTGAATGTCATCTTCATCTAGTTAAATATATTCTCTCAGACGTACAAATCGTGCCTATCGAAAAACGGTGGCTTCGTAAGAGAGTTCATAAGGAGAATTTTTTGTTACCTTGGTATCAGAAATATGATTCTGCCATTCCTTGGCAATAAGAATAAACACTGGGGTAAAGCATACACGATAGGTCTAGACGACTATCACTTTCCCCATAAATACTGAGATCACTTTTTCCGGCGACAAGCCGCTACACAAAAATCACAGCCCCATCAGGACGAAGCCAAATCACACCTCTCTAGCGACACATCCGCCGAACAGCCCTTTGACCTTTCTAACGACAAAAGACCATATAGTTCGACTAAGATATGTAAAGATATACAGATATAAGACAGACTCGTCCTACCCAGACAAACAATACACATAAATTCAGGCCATAGATACACTGAAGCAAGAACAACCTATTTCTACCCAAACAAAGAATAAATCGCAGTAAAACTGGATTCATCCGCGGAGTTCGATTGAAAGTGACGACACTCCTTTCAAGGGAAGTAACTCAATAATGACTTTTCCTTAAGCACTAAAAAGTATCTATTTTGTTTACAAAATATTTGCGAACATAACAAGCATACAAATGTATTATATTGTAAGATATCAAAGACTGCACGTAACACCCGACTTTTGACCTTTTCTTTACCCTTTTGTCCCGATTTGTTGCATTGAAATAGGTAAAATCTACTATTTTGTCCCGGATTAGGGTTTTGAAAATATGGTCACCTTATTAGTGGTTACAGTGATAGTGTCGCTGTTGTCAAGGATAAAGGTGTGTGAGTAAGCACCTTTTGTCTCGTGACACTTCTGAAAGACGAAAAAGCAGCTGGTCCAAATGGCATTCCAGCAGAGGCCATCAAAACAGATACTGATACCTCTAGAGAGATATTATACAAACTACTTGGCAAAATGTGGGAGAGAGAAGAAATATCAGCAGAATGGAAGGAATGTTATCTGGTCAAGTTGCCTAAGAAGGGAAATTTACAAGAGTGCACACATTAAACAGGAATAACGTTACTATCAGTGCCAGGAAAAGTATTAAACAGAATCATCCTTAAGAGATTAAAAGAGTCCATAGGCAAGAAACTGACAGATGAACAAGCAGGTTTTCGACAAAACAGATCCCGTACAGACCAGATAGCCACATTGAGAATAACAGTTGAACAAAGTCTGTAATGGAATTCACTGCTAAACATCAGATTTGTGGACTATGAAAAGGCATTTGACAGTGTAGACAGAGAATCACTTTGGAAACTGATGAGGCATTATGGAGTGCCCATGAAGATCATTAACTTAATAAAGAAGACGTATGACAACATGACATGCAGAGTTCTTCAGGAAGGATAACTTACAGAACCGTTTGGGATTAGAACGAGAGTGCAACAGGGATGCCTCTTGTCTTCATTTCTTTTCTTACTAGCAATAGATTAGGTTATGAAAACATCACACAACAGAAATGGAATACAGTGGAATCTGACTACACAGCTTGATGATCTAGATTTTGCAGATGACTTGGCTCTTCTGTCCCATAACCATAATCAGATGCAAGAGAAAATGAATATACTCTATGAAAGGCCACAACAACTGGGTCTGAAAATATACTGGGAAAAGACAAAGATAATGAGACTAAATGCAAGAAATGACAAGAAGGTTGAAGAAATGCCACTAAAAGATGTAGAATTGTACGTATATCTTGGCTGCTATTTAGGCAAAGTTGGAGGGACAGACAGTGATATCAAAATAAGAATACAAAAAGTAAGAGGAGCTTTCACTGCATTGGGGAACATATGGAGAACAAGAGAAATCATGTCCAACATGAAAATAAGAATCTTCAACTCAAATGTTAAGTCAGTCCTATTGTATGGCTCTGAAACATGGAGAACAACAAAAACAACAACCAAAAAGCTAGACTTTATAAACGGGTGCTTGCGTAGAATAGGACAAAAATGGAATGACAAAGTCACAGACAAGTGCCAGTGGAACAAGAGTTGAGAAGAAGATGCTGGCGATGGATAGGGCACACATTGAGGAAACATGATGATAGCATTACAAGGCAGTCCTTGTTCTGGAATCCACAGGGAAAGAGAAGCAGAGGTAGACCAAAAAAAAAACATGGAGAAGAAAACTGGAAACAGAGGTGAAAATGATGAGGAAAACATGGAAAGATCGGATGGCACGGGACAGGAAGTCTTGGTATGTGTTTGTTGAAGGCCTATGCTCCTTGGGGAGCTAAAGGATATTGATTGACAATTGTGCTTATATGGTAGGCCTAATAAAAAAACTCAAGAAGAAACTCTGAACAAGATATGCAGTAGAAAGAGATAAGGGTTGTGTTTAAATATCCTAAACCCAATCCTAACCACGTTGGCGACTATCAAGGATGACGCCAAAGAACGCGGAACACTTTTCTTCATTTCAACTGGGTTAGGTTCTCACAACTTCACACTAATAAGTTCGATAGACCTGGACATCGACTTACTGTAAAGAAAGAAAACGCCGTATCCATTCAAGGCATTCTCCTTCCACTTCCGAAGGCACCAAATAATATGTAACTAATCTGAATGGTATTTCGTACTCCTCCGGGCTCGAACTGTCAATTTTAATAGCGAACTTCTCAATAAACTCTCTACAGGCTGTCTGATAATCACCATCTTCCATGGTGAAAACGCGAGTGCTTCGGTTCCTATATCCACAAACAGTAACAGAGACATCCGTTTCCGTGTGTGCACAAAAACAATGTACGTCACACATAAATGAACTATTTAAAAAAAATATGAAACACCTGCTCCATTAACGAAATAAAAATCTAGTTACGTTATAGCGCTCTTCCATGCGGTCGTGATTTAATAACCTTAAGCTCCTCATGGAGCATAGACCTTCAGCAAATACACGCCAAGTCCTCATGTCGCGTGCCATAAGCTTAAGGTATTTCCATGTCTGCCTCATTATTTTCTCGTGTCTCAAGCGATTTTCTCCATGTGTTTATTTGTCGGCCTCTACTTCTTTTAATCTGGGGATTTCAGAACAAGGACTTGTAATGATATCAGGTCTCCTCCGTCCTACGGTCTCCTATCCGTCGCCAGGTTCTTCTTATCATCTCTTGTTCCACTAGCACCAGTCTGGTTTTTGTCATCCGTTTTACATTGGGGATTTCGTTGTGCCATTTCAATTTTTCTACTCTACGCAAGCACCCATTTATGAAAGTCTGTAGCTTTTCGATTGTTGCTGCTATTTCCGTGCTGTCTGTGTTTCAGAGCTATACAATAGTCCTAACTTGAAATTTGAGTTGAACATTCTTGTTGTTGTGTTGGACACGTGTTTTCTCTTGATTTTCAGATATTTCCCAATCCAGTTAAAGCTCTTCCTGCCTGAAGTTTTCTAGTTTAGATATCTTTGTGTCCCTCAAACGTTGTCTATATTGCTGCCAAGATATGTGTAAAATTCTAAGTTCTACTCTCTACCAAGGCTGATGATTACCTGCTGGTAGTTAATCTAGTTCTCATCTGACTTACTCCACTCTTCCCCTTTGAATATATTTTCAACTGTGGTCATCTGCTTGATCGTTGTTTCTGCCTGTGCCATCCATGACCCTCTATTTATTCTTGCTCCCTTAATGTCAGCTATATATCTGGATCTATTCGACTGCACTCCAAGCATGTACCTCATTGTCACAATGGTGGTATATCGCGTTCAGCCCAAGACTATATGCATCCCTTCATTTTGAATGCGTTCTAGTCGCTTAAAATTACACAGACACACACATACATATGTGTGAATGATGTTAAGCGGGGGTGGGGAGAAGTGGGGATGATGAACATCTCACAGAAAAGATCACGTTCCTATCTCATACAGTTCACGAATATATTTTAGTAGCCAGCTATAGAGCTTTCATAAATATCTCGTTCGTTCGTTCATTGGGAACGCGGGAAAATGTACCTTTGATCCCTGGGACACCGCGATTTTAAATGCCGGCGGGAGAGTTCTAGTCTGAAATTTCCCTAGTTTAAAGTCCCCCCCCCCCCCCCACCCCCTCCTGCAGTCACTTACAGATCTACCAGATCATCCACTGAGATCTACCAGTAGAACAGGATCGACTGGTTGCAGACCCATGATCTAGATAAGGGGTCGGATAAGGGGTGACAAAGAGCCAAATATTTAATTTTGTCTCCATTTTAACAAATTGAAGAGCCGCATGAAAAAAAATCACATGCTATCACCCATTCACTAAGAGTTAAGTAGTAGAGAGCCGAGAGCCGCACGAGATGGCTCAAAGAGCCGCGGGTTCCCGACCCCTGATCTAGATCATCAAACGGTTTAGTCAGTTTCCACTGGATTCCACTTCTGTTTGGCGAAGTCATGACTGTATACAGAGCTGGCCCCTGTCGTAGATTTGTGATAGGCGATTAAGACTTAGTTTGGTCCCTTCTGAATAGACATAGACATAAGTGATAGCTCAGTGGGGGATGATAAAATAGAAATAGATTTCACGAGTGAGGTGGAGGAAATATAGTAGATTCTGTCTCTGACACTCGAGAAGCTTCTCTCAGTCAGCCTATCATCTACAACAGTTAGATTAGTCAGACAAATCTAATATAATATATAGTAGTATATATATATATATATATATATATATATATATATATATATACATAAAAGTATATACTACACATACACACACACATAAGTGACTACAATAGACACACAGAGTGAAACTATGACAATGGAAATATAGATAATTGGGAACGAACTGACCGACACACTGGAATAAGTTTATGTGAAGTTTAATTATCATAATAAACTTCCATCACAACATATAAAATTACATCGAACATATACAAATAGTCATAAAGTCAATGAATTGCTACAAGAATGATAGACCCATTGGTATGATCCTTTCCCTCGATGTATAGCCCACAGTCCTGTTAGGAGACAAGTGATAGCCCAAAAGAGTCACGGATACATAGGATTTAGTCTAAGATTTCCCTTTAAAGGTATGAACAGACTTGGATACTCTGATCTATCCTAAGGAAAAATATTGTTAGCAACAAAACAAACTTGCATAAAGAAATTTAAGACAGCAAAAATGGGTGCCAAAATACAACAATAAAGGAATCACTCAGTCCTGCATTCACTTTATTCAGTCAGCCGTGATCACGTGCTTTCATTCGTACTTACAGCTTTGGTAACAACTTCTGGAAACACAATTTTTAGGACATGCACATACAGACTCTCCAATGGTAGTCTTGGCCAAGAGAACCCCAGTTCCAAAAAAGACAGGTTGGATTCACTCCTTCAGGGAACGTTTTCTTGGTTATTCTTATTTTTTGGATATCTGTTTAAGTCACATAAAAATTGTCCAGGCACGAACGTTAACAGCGAGCACAGTGTCAATAGCTTAGGTTTCTAGTATAAGAATGTCAGGTAACTGCCGTCTCTCAGTATAGGACTTTATTTGATCACACCACCACTAGTCACAACTCCGTCGGAAGGTTACTGATATTATTTTTTGCTTGCCACAAGGGCTGAAATGTACTTGAGGTTTTTCTCTGGAAGAATTAAATCAGGCTCGATGGGCCCGTTACTTCATTAAATCTTAAAAAAACCAGTTTATGTACTGGGTACTCTGTCGTTCTGGATGCCAATGCAATCTAGACAGGTTTTACTTTATACACCCAAGTCTTTAAGAAAAAATGTTTTTAGTTCTTCACAGATATTTCTCCGTACAAAATGCTGGTTGAGTTGGGCTACCTCAGTTTTCACTTAATAAAGAAAAGAAAAACAACATATAAAATACTTATACATACTATGTACTCGGTTATAACTTACATTATAAACTGCAAGCGGAGAGCTTGACTTATCGTTTAAAACTCCCGTGAAATAAGGTATAATTCATAAAATCAATCATCAGAAATTAGAAATACATACGTATTTCGTTAATACTCAATGATGAATCAGTGCAGTTATAAGTTAGTTTTAAGATATTCTCGACTGAGTATTTAGCAGTTAAATTAAATTTTTTATAGCTGCATGAGTTTAAGCTAGAAATTATAATTTATTCTGCTTTCCACTGAAACACGTCACTAGAGAATATAACAGACTTATACATTAATTTCTTCTGCACAAAAGAAACTAGTGAAATATAATAGGCGATTTAACACTTAAATCACTCACAAAATACTAGATATATTATATTACCTCCAACCAGAACTACGAGTATCACAATGAAACTAAGAGTTTCACTTATAAAAAT
This sequence comes from Oreohelix idahoensis, assembly GCA_024509875.1. NCBI lineage: Eukaryota > Metazoa > Mollusca > Gastropoda > Stylommatophora > Oreohelicidae > Oreohelix > Oreohelix idahoensis. The sequence continues at coordinate 692,893 of JAMPIV010005646.1, read as the reverse complement.
AAGTATCTAGAACGAAGCGACCACGTCTACTGCAACTTGGAGATTGAATGAAATCCAGTTTCCACTCCGGGGTAGATATATGGAATAGACAAAGGATGCGCGCTATTTCCAAAACCCCTGTCTCCCCCTCTCCTCTTTCTCTCTCGCTCTCTCTCTCTCTCTCTCTCTCTCTCTCTCTTAACACTTCCCATTAACTTAGACGTTGCCCATAACTGCCAAACGTGCGTCTTCACACCTTCTACGACGACCTGTCTCATTTCTGAGCGATGCGGATGGCAGTTTCCACACCTCGCCGAGAAACTTAACCGTAGAGCGCCGTGTCAGATGAAAATGTTAGACGATATGTCTGCCATCCCATGTCTATCGAGACGAATTTCACAGTATTTCGTCTCGTCCATGGACTGACACGATTGTGCAATACAATGCGTTACCAGTATGAGAAAAGAAACGGCAAAGTCAGAATGGGAAAATAATATTTGTAGCAAACGAACGAATGCGAAAAAAAAAACAGGAAAAGGATAAAAGAGCGATAATAAAGTAGAGGACACGGGTAGAAAAGAAAAGAATATAGAAAATTTATTGATCATAAATCTCTATGCGACAGCCCCAAGAATTTTTTTAGGGCACGGTAGTGAGAAGTCTTGTCATGGCGCCCCGACCCCCGTACCGCACTGTATTGCGCTCTCACGAGACTCAATTTTATGTTGTCGAGTTGGGGTACACTACATTCCGCAAGTGTTCACCGTAGCATATTACAAAAACAAAATACATTTATGTGTTTAAAAACTACAGATGAGCGCTCTATGCACCTTTTTTGTTTTTGTAAAGCAGTAACATCGGCATGGAGTAAGCGAAACTCGTATATTTAAGAAATTAAGTAAATATTAACATAAAAATAGTTAGTACGTTAAACTCTGAAACAATTCAGCTTCAAAAGCTCTTTTAAAATGTTAATTAAAAATAAATTTTAAAAACATTTTGGCGATCCCCTCACAATATGGCCCCCGCTGCGGCCGCACACCTCTTGCACCACCCAAGAGCCGGCCCTGATTGCATATAGATAAATCGATATCATGCAGTTATTGTGATTATCAATTACACTTCTCATTACAAACGTTACTTACTGTTTTCGGGGGAAAGACCATCAGACGAAGCAGAAAACATCAGAATAGTTTTGGTTTATCGCACATATTCTTTTCATAAATTACTTACTTAGTCTTTCCTCTTCTAACCTGCGGTGTAGAAGTTTGCCAGCGAGAACGCCATACTATCCTATCGTCTGTCTTTTTCCTGGCCTGGTTCCAGTCTAGTACTCAGTCCTTCAGGGATTGTCTAATGTTGACCTCCCAGTGAACTCTGGGTCGTCCTGGAAGTCTGGATCCCTGGCGCTTAGTTCACATACTTGTCGTGGTAACAGATCTTCTTCCATTCATTCAGACATGGCAAAACCATCGTAATTTGGACTGTTTCACTTGGGTCTGCAGGTGCTGGGTTTTGAGGCCGAGACATATCGTCTGGTTAGAACCATGTCTCTTCATGTTACTTCAACTACCTTCCTCAGATACCTCACTTCTAAGGTTTGGAGCTGGCTTTTGTAGGTTGCAGTCATTGCCCACGAGGCGCACCCATAAGTCCCCAAGACTGGAACATAGTTATAGCGGTATACAGTCATGTTTGTCTTCTTGCCAATTTCTCTTTTGCAGAGGAATCCACGATTTATGGCTGTGACTAGTTGAATCTTCGATCGTTACATTTTCCTTTAACTTTCGCATGTGCCCTTCCTTTTCCCTTTTCTCACCCGATCCTTAACGTTGTTTTCTCTTTCATCATTTAAGGTTTTCATATCATATCTTGTTCTACTTTGTCACTCCCTAATTTTACCTGAGTGTTTGACCTGTTTTGAAGCAACATTGACTTTTGTTTGTGTAAGGTGAAGTTGTTTACGTTATGCAACCGCTTCCGCCCAGACAGAAAAGGATGGCAAAAGATAAGCTAGGATTACCTTTCCACAAGATGGTATAGGGTGAAAACCCAGATTTGTTGTCGGAGACGCTTAGCGAAGCAGTGGACTTGCCACATTGATTTTTCGCTTATCTCTAGCTCCAGATGGAGTAAAAGTATATACTGAGCGACACACCTATTGTTATAATTATGTATAAGCTTTCCAGTTCAACTTCTGATGGGTTATAATTATATATAAGCTTTCCAGTTCAACTTCTGATGGGTTATAATTATGTATAAGCTTTCCATGATTGTAAAATATTTATTTTTATGGCTACTGTACCATTTGCTTCTAAGCAACCACGTATTCTGTTGTATATTGGCCAATAAGATTTTACAAATTATGTGCGATTTAAAAAAAATTACCTCAATTGCTCGTATTTTATTACTTTACTTAAAAATGACTAATACAATATAAAAAAGAAAAGTGTTTATGTGTGTGCGTACTTGGGTGCACATTGTACTTGGCATCTGGCTTCTAAGCATTGCTCTATTTTTGATTCATAACTGCATATCATGTAAATTTTGCGTGATTCCATAATTTATCTGCTTCTGCTTTTTTAAAGTTTCTCAATAGCTTATATTTTAACTTATTAATGATTTAAGTTTCTCAATAGCTTATATTTTAACTTATTAATGCTTGAATTTAATACCAATTATTTAATATTCCTGGATACTCTTTTACTACCAGTTATATATTAATTTTTGTTTCGTGAAATGCTGTTTTGCCGCATTATGTATTTCAATATCACATACTTGTTTACACCGGTTTCATAGTAAAGTAAGTACAGCATCTTGTAATCATTCTAATAGTAGAACCTTCTTCATACTTAGCTATCACGTGCTGGCCTTCAAAGCATGTATACCCTGTTTAGACAGTGCAGACTACGCTGGCTTGGTCATGTCCGCCGCATGGAAGATGGTCGCATCTTCAAAGATATTTGCGCTTCCCCATAGTTATGACTGAAGGGAGGATAATAACCATCAGATCTAACGGTCTTTTGTATTTGGACATGCGCCCAAATATGATCGACTAGACTAAACAGGACGCGCCTCGCCATAACGAGGCAAAATTTTTTTTTTTAAAACTACTATTTCACACTTATTCTATTTTAGAAGGAAGGGCTCTGCAGCATTATTTTACAGAATATATGTAAGTATATAAACCAATAAAACGGTATTGAATCAGTTCTACAAATTAACGGTTCACATGAAACAAGGGACGTTTCGGGTTTTACCCTTCGTCAGCCACAACAGTTGACAAGGACAAGAATTACATATAGGTACTACAAAACATACGATGATGAGAAACATACACCAAATGAGCGATACAAGCAGATGGAAAAAGTAAACAACTACAGTGATGAGCGAAAAATGAACAATAATAATGCAAGAAAATCGTAAAACCTGAAAGAAATACCGAAACAAGAAAGTTAATAATCAACGAAACGAAAAAAAAGAGAATGAACAAAACTTTGGAACAAGTAAAAGGTCACTTAGCTAGATCCGTAGATGCTTGGAATAGAACACTGAGGTAGCTTGTCCAAGAAATCGTCTAAGGAAGTGACGTATAAGATAGCGACAATTTAAAAAGATGCAAAAGGATACGAAACGAACCAAAACAAAAACAACGAATAAAGAAGAATGAAAAAGAGAGAAAAGCCACCAGAATTTATGCAAAATGATGTTGGACATTAAGGCCTTTTGGAGATAAACAGCTCATTTGAAAAATGAGGCGATTCTCCAACGAAAAGCGAGTTCGGTCATCACCGACACATGAAAGGAGGGCAGTGACATGAATATCGGAATTACCTGAATGGTCAGGCCTATTGAAATGAAGGGCCACCGGTAAATGTTTGCCATGATAGATGTCATTTAATTATTTCCCAAGATGCAGCAATAGTGAATGCAGTCAGCGACTCATAGCTTGACTGCCTGCGTCAGGACCAGCGAACCAGAGCTGGTCAAGACCGTGCTCCACCTCCACGTGGTGGTCCTGGAAACAGTCTGCAGCAGTGCAAGCTGGCTGAACGAGCATGGATCGAAATGGGAAGGCAAACCCGGTCCTTAAAAAATGCCGTGCAGAAGTCGGATGTGTCGACCGAAAGGTGCAGATATCACAGCTTAGGCGCAAACAGACACAACGCAACCACCGTCCTTTTCAGGACGAACGAAGAAGAAGAAGAATTTAATTATTTTACAGAAACTCTGCACAGTTAAATTCTTCTCTGTGACGTATCCTGGGGATGACCGTGCAAGTCCCGGAGCTTCCCAAAGCGGTAAGAAAGGGACCCACGAGTTCATATTTATCCTTTACAGTTTCCTTTGTTCCTGTAATAAACGTTCCCGAACCGGGTATTCCATGCACAAAACAAAATCCAGTGTTTTGTGAAAATTCCTAAAATCAAACAGAACATATCCCAGTTTGTGGAAACACACAATAAAGTAATAAAGAAGACATTGAGAAAATCTGTAGTGGATGGTGCGGGAATGCAGGATTTGGTATACGTTTATTGAAGACGTATGGTCCTTGGGGTGGGGGGGGGGGTGTCGTGGTTGAGTTAAAGTGTAAGAGTATTTGTCGAGTTGGACAATAGTAGTGAAATCGACAATGATAGTGAACTGACAAAGTTATAGATTACACATAGATAAGGTGTAAATAGGAGGTGGACTTGAGACCAACCTGGAAGAAGATTTATTAAAAGTTATCTCTCTCTCCAAGCCTCAACACACTTATATAGTCTAAGCACCGCCTGCTGTCCCTCTTTTCTCTGGTCATAAATAGAGACTATAGTAAAAAGCTTGTAATATTAATTATGGATGAAAGGGTCGTGAACAGCGCATTAATAACATGAGTAAAATTTATTAAAGAAGAAATGTATGAAAATAATGCATATCAGCATAAACAACATAAAAATTACATCAATAATCACAAATATGCAAATACACACCAACGAACACACAGGCCACCAACATAAAACCTGTAGAACACCGAGAAATAAATAAACCGAGTTTCAGTCCGTCCGCTTTCGTGGGACCAAATGCAATAGCTCCAGTAAGTGTCTTCACGTGTAGATATCCTCCGTAGGTGATGGAAATAACATAAATAAATCCACTGCAGGCGCTATCGTTGGTGACACCATAATGGCGTGATGGACTGAGAAGACTCTGTCCATCTCCGGCTGACCGCTCATAAGTGCGGGGTTTTAAATAACCAGAAACACACACAAGACGAGGTGACTTGAGGACAAATGGTCGATTTGCGCTATTATCCGGCGCACGAATTTTGCTTGCGTACTTGGTAGGAAATCCGGGTTAGGCTGGCTTGAACTGTGGTTAGACTGAGTGCTCCGTTTTAGCACACAAAGTCTGGTGATTTAAATTCTGCTATAGACGCTGGGCTGCTAGATATGTTGGAAGCCGCAATGCTCTGACTGGCGATCAATAGGCGAGTAGGAAACTACTACCGCAACATACGATTTTTCGTGATGCTAGGTGTTTTCAGAAACCCTCTAGATCGAAGAGAATATGACGTTCTTCGCCTGACTGGAGTCTTGTTCTAGCAATTCGGTATCCCTGAAAACCCGAGAATGCCGGAACATAGGCAATAACATTTAGTCCTGTGTTAACGTTTGCCTGAGTCTCATTATGGTCATCCCGGGCAGGAAATATTTTACGAGTATCTGACTGATTAAAACCCTCTACTCTTATAGTTTACAAATGACGCTACCCGGACACCTGGCATAGCTTGTTTCTACGGATGTTTCGGCGTATAACGTAATCAAGAGTAAGACAAATGTTATTCTCGAGGTATACATCAGAAGCAACAACCGCGAGAAATTTCCCCAGATAGACAATACATAATATTATGAGAGCTAACTGCGTCGTCTAAGGGCCAAACCACAAAGACCAAACGCGGGTTTTATCTCCCCCTGAAACGGAGATCAAACCTGTTATCAGCATGAAACATTCCTCTGATCAGACAAACACCAGGTGCGGTTCAGGTAATATTATCGTAAGCTGAGCTGACCGCTACTGACCAGTGGGGAATTTATAATGAAGGCCAGAACGAAAACAAAGTGGGTCTGAGAGGGGAATAATGGGCCACGTAGGTAAATCCAAAGAAAGAAAATACAAAAGTCAAAGAAACTGGACATTAAAAGAGTAATAAAAGAGATGGGACGTGATGGAAAGACAAATTATCAGTCACCGTGACAAGTTAGCCCCCTTTTTTAAATTCGTGCACCACGGACTAAAGGACAGTAATTTATCTTTCCCATAGACGTCCGTTATATGTCCTTGAAACATCCTATATTCATAAGTCAAATTTGTATCCAACTTCTGTCTGTCCATATGGCTACGAGTTAATTTCTTCCCTCTGTCTAGTAGACGCTCGGCGAATGGGATTTTGCGAGGCCAGACGTATATGACGTAACTCCTTTCCCTGTGAACCTGACCTTGCTTATTCAGTTCGCTCTGCATGTTTATCGTCCGGAAAATTATCCGCACCTGTTTTGAGTTTCGGCCCCGCCTGAACTCACTGACCACTGCATAGGTAATCCGCCTGTTACGTACAGTGTAATCATTGCTGGACTCGGGCTGTTTACGTTTCGCGGGCGTGTATCTAACTGCCCTGTGATAACAACGACTTATCGGAATTTTCCGCGCGCGAGTAACCCGAGTCGGCAAATGAAGCAGTTTGCTGGCTGAAGAAACGCTCGCGTATTTCTCCTTCTGCCTCTCCGCACCTACTCCCCTGTTTCGGTGGGAGCATTGATCAATCGTCAGACCAGTGCCGTCTAAAGGCGGGTCTGGAACTTTCCTTGCTTTGCCTCTCACAATTCTGGCTTGGTCAACGGAAATGATCAAGTTGCTCGGTAATGGCCTGGCGCAGGCGACTACTTTGCTGTCCATCAGTGGGTTTGAGACCACTGGAATAATGCGATTAAAATGAGAGAATTCTGATGCCTGTAGCATACAGTCTTCGATCGCATTCGGGGGTTCTGCTGAATCATAATGGATCTCAGTAGCTTCTATCTTTGGATAAAGATAGGTATTATCTGCGAGTTGCAGAATTTGTTGAGTCGCTTTACCTTTACTAACATGAAGTGAGCCAAAGCTCTCAACAATAGCTCCTTGTAAAGTAGTAAGGCAGCTTTCCTCACTGTCTTCTGCCCTGAGAAGTATGTGAGACTCAAGTGGAGTACCAGGGATCCCTTCGCCTGAAGCCCTGTGTCCACTAAAAACGTCAACTTTGCCCTCCCCGGAGGAAGTTAATGGCATCAGTTGGCCGATGTCCTGCATTGACAGATCTACTTCCTGGGTTACAGGCTCCGCAGACTGCAAGCAAAGGACTGGACGGTTTAAGATCCCGTTAGATCGCGAAGTGCCCGAGTTAAAGCTCTCGGTATCTTTTTCCAAAGTTCCTTGGAACAATTTGGAAAGTTTTACCCTTTTAGCAGGCGCATCATTCTTGCACCTTAGCAGCTTAGGGTAATGAGAGGAGCGGCACCTCCTTTCTCCGATCGTTGAGTTGGAGGGATACGCCTCTGCATGTGGTTTTTCGCTGTCCGGCCGGGAAGCATGCGAAATATGACGTGATAGGGTTTGGCTCCCTTTTCTCGACGTCACGTGTCGGTTAGGTGGTGCTCGATCTGGAGCATGAGAGGTTCGGGGTTCTCCGACTGCCAGACGGTAGCTATCCGAATTATAATGCTTGTTAGCACCTCTCCCACCTTTGTACAGTTTCCACGCCTGGGATCGTTTTGTAATCTTTCCCGTGGCTTTAGGGCTGCTGTCCCGACATAAATCATTTCCTTGTTTGGGCTTCGGATCCAAGTCCAAAGGAAAGTCAATTTTCTGGAGTTGGGGCGCGGTTTTAGCAGGCAAGTTATCTGTCAGAGGCGCACGATTTACAGGGGCGTGGTCAGACAATGGCGCAGTAGAAAGGGAACTAGAGTGACTACATTTAATATCTGTTTCCATCCTCCGGATTTGGCTTTCCAGTTCATTCATTCTGATTTGGTGTAGCCTGTCCTTTTCTTGGTTTTCCCTGTCCCTTTCTTGTCGTTTCATCTCCCATTTCTTGTCTTGTTCTTGTCGTTGCTTTTCCCTTTCTTGTCGTTCTATCAAAATCCCGGCAAGCAACCCATTTTGTCGTGGTTGAGTTAAATGTAAGAGTATTTGTCGAGTTGGACAATAGTAGTGAAATCGACAATGATAGTGAACTGACAAAGTTATAGATTACACATAGATAAGGTGTAAATAGGAGGTGGACTTGAGACCAACCTGGAAGAAGATTTATTAAAAGTTATCTCTCTCTCCAAGCCTCAACACACTTATATAGTCTAAGCACCGCCTGCTCTCCCCCTTTTCTCTGGTCATAAATAGAGACTATAGTAAAGAGCTTGTAATATTAATTATGGATGAAAGGGTCGTGAACAGCGCATTAATAACATGAGTAAAATTTATTAAAGAAGAAATGTATGAAAATAATGCATATCAGCATAAACAACATAAAAATTACATCAATAATCACAAATATGCAAATACACACCAACGAACACACAGACCACCAACATAAAACCTGTAGAACACCGAGAAATAAATAAACCGAGTTTCAGTCCGTCCGCTTTCGTGGGACCAAATGCAATAGCTCCAGTAAGTGTCTTCACGTGTAGATATCCTCCATAGGTGATGGAAATAACATAAATAAATCCACTGCAGGCGCTATCGTTGGTGACACCATAATGGCGTGATGGACTGAGAAGACTCTGTCTATCTCCGGCTGACCGCTCATAAGTGCGGGGTTTTAAATAACCAGAAACACACACAAGACGAGGTGACTTGAGGACAAATGGTCCATTTGCGCTATTATCCGGCGCACGAATTTTGCTTGCGTACTTGGTAGGAAATCCGGTTTAGGCTGGCTTGAACTGTGGTTAGACTGAGTGCTCCGTTTTAGCACACAAAGTCTGGTGATTTAAATTCTGCTATAGACGCTGGGCTGCTAGATATGTTGGAAGCCGCAATGCTCTGACTGGCGATCAATAGGCGAGTAGGAAACTACTACCGCAACATACGATTTTTCAGAGTTGCTATGGCTCGTTACACAGTGCGTGAGCTTATTTCCCGTTAGAGGGAATGGCGTTGACAAAGGGTTTTGCTTCAGGTATGGGGGTGACGACTCGTGATGCTAGGTGTTTTCAGAAACCCTCTAGATCGAAGAGAATATGACGTTCTTCGCCTGACTGGAGTCTTGTTCTAGCAATTCGGTATCCCTGAAAACCCGAGAATGCCGAGAACATAGGCAATAACATTTAGTTCTGTGTTAACGTTTGCCTGAGTCTCATTATGGTTATCCCGGGCAGGAAATATTTTACGAGTGTCCCTGACTGATTAAAACCCTCTACTCTTATAGTTTACAAATGACGCTACCCGGACACCTGGCATAGCTTGTTTCTACGGATGTTTCGGCGTATAACGTAATCAAGAGTAAGACAAATGTTATTCTCGAGGTATACATCAGAAGCAACAACCGCGAGAAATTTCCCCAGATAGACAATACATAATATTATGAGAGCTAACTGCGTCGTCTAAGGGCCAAACCACAAAGACCAAACGCGGGTTTTATCTCCCCCTGAAACGGAGATCAAACCTGTTATCAGCATGAAACATTCCTCTGATCAGACAAACACCAGGTGCGGTTCAGGTAATATTATCGTAAGCTGAGCTGACCGCTACTGACCAGTGGGGAATTTATAATGAAGGCCAGAACGAAAACAAAGTGGGTCTGAGAGGGGAATAATGGGCCACGTAGGTAAATCCAAAGAAAGAAAATACAAAAGTCAAAGAAACTAGACATTAAAAGAGTAATAAAAGAGATGGGACGTGATGGAAAGACAAATTATCAGTCAACGTGACAAGGGGGGGGGGGGTGATGATGATGATGAATTAAGTGATATACACCTTTGATCGATACCCTTTTGCGCCCCGAGGAGCATAGGTCTTCAACAAATACATGTCAAGTCTTCCTGTCCTATGCCATCTGCTCAAGTTCTTTCCATGTTTTCCTCATCATTTTCACCTGTGTATCCAGTTCTCTTCTCCATGTGTTTTTTTTTTGTGTGTGGTCTTCCTCTGCCTCTCTTTCCCTGTGGATTCCAGAACAAGGACTGCCTTGTAATGCTATCAACAGGTTTCCTCAATGTGTGTCCTATCCATCGCCAGCGTCTTCTTCTCAACCGTTTATAAAAGTCTGTAGATTTTTGGTTGTTGTTTTTGTTGCTCTCCATGTCTCAGAGCCATACAATAGGACTGACTTGACATTTGAGTTGATTCTTATTTTCGTGTTGGACTTGATTTCTCTTGTTCTCCATATGTGTCCCAATGCAATGAAAGCTCCTCTGAGGTGGGGTGATCAGTTACCTTTTTTGCTGCCTTTCTCTTCCCTAACTCAAGAGCAGAGTCGGGTACCCCTTTACAGCTGTGTAGAATGGAGCGTGCGGCTATTAGGTTTCGATTCCAGAACTCGGTAACTTTGCCGCCGAGAGGCAAACGCTCTAACTGCTTAGCCAATCGGACACTGCTTTATCATCATTATCCCGTTTTGCTCCTTATGGAGCATGGGAGCCCCTTCTACAGCTGGCTGTCTTCAGGAAGCCTACACTCGTGCTCTGGGAGCCCCTACTACAGCTGGCTGTCTTCAGGAAGCCTACAATCGTGCTCTGGGAGCCCCTACTACAGCTGGCTGTCTTCAGGAAGCCTACAATCGTGCTCTGGGAGCCCCTACTACAGCTGGCTGTCTTCAGGAAGCCTACACTCGTGCTCTGGGAGCCTACTACAGCTGGCTGTCTTCGGGAAGCCTACACTCGTGCTCTGGGAGCCCCTACTACAGCTGGCTATCTTCAGGAAGCCTACACTCGTGCTCTGGGGCCCTACTACAGCTGGCTGTCTTCAGGAAGCCTACACTCGTGCTCTGGGGGCCCCTACTACAGCTGACCGTCTTCAGGAAGCCTACACTCGGGCTCTGAGGGCCCTACTACAGTTGACTGTCTTCAGGAAGCCTACACTCGTGCTCTGGGGGCCCCTACTACAGCTGGCTTCTTCGGGAAGCCTGAACTCGTGCTCTGGGGGCCCCTACTACAACTGGCTGTCTTCAGGAAGCCTGCACTCGTGCTCTGGGGGCCCTACTACAGCTGGCTATCTTCAGGAAGCCTACACTCGTGCTCTATGGCCCCTACTACAGCTGGCTGTCTTCGGGAAGCCTGTACTCGTGCTCTGGGGGCCCCTACTACAGCTGGCTGTCTTCAGGAAGCCTACACTCATGCTCTGGAAGCCCCTACTACAGCTGGCTGTCTTCAGGAAGCCTACACTCGTGCTCTGGGAGCCCCTACTACAGCTGGCTATCTTCAGGAAGCCTACACTCGTGCTCTGGGAGCCCCTACTACAGCTGGCTGTCTTCAGGAAGCCTACACTCGTGCTCTGGGGGCCCCTACTACAGCTGACTGTCTTCAGGAAGCCTACACTCGGGCTCTGAGGGCCCTACTACAGTTGACTGTCTTCAGGAAGCCTACACCCGTGCTCTGGGGGCCCCTACTACAGCTGGCTGTCTTCGGGAAGCCTGAACTCGTGCTCTGGGGGCCCCTACTACAGCTGGCTGTCTTCAGGAAGCCTGCACTCGTGCTCTGGGGGCCCTACTACAGCTGGCTATCTTCAGGAAGCCTACACTCGTGCTCTATGGCCCCTACTACAGCTGGCTGTCTTCGGGAAGCCTGCACTCGTGCTCTGGGGCCCCTACTACAGCTGGCTGTCTTCAGGAAGCCTACACTCGTGCTCTGGGGGCCCCTACTACAGCTGGCTGTCTTCAGGAAGCCTACACTCGTGCTCTTACAACAGTGATTTCTGTAACATGTTATGTTACATGATGATGTTACCAGTCCTATACAAAACCTGATATTTCTTACTGCTGGATATCTACTGGTATTTATTGGGAGGTCTCGAACTGTCATGTGGTTCCTAACAAAAGCTTGATATATATAATGGACCACACTTGTCTAGCATCAACTAATTTCTTTCTTTTGATTGGCGAAGCATCAATCCTCTGGGATGTACTTTCGATACTCCCTTTCTATCTCCCCAGCCCTCTTTCTCTCACTTATTTACGCAATAATTCGTCTTTCTAATGCTGAACAGGCCTTATCGGATAATCGTTGCTTTTATCGGAAATCGCACCCTTCATATCACAATTCTAGTTTCACCAAAACTGACAGAATGTAACTGAAAACATGTTGAAATCCATAGAGGAGAATATGCCACGAATGATAGACAGTGGATATATTATTAATAACCTGGTCTGTGTTGATAATACGTTTGTTGAAATGCCTAAGCCTTTGGGAAGTTGAAGGATAATGAACGAATGTTGATGATGCAGTCTTAACAGCTAAAAACGAAACAGAGTTAGATTGATAAGATAGTGACATAAAGTAATACAGAAGTAATGATTATATCGATGTAGCAGAATTCCCCAGAACCCACAATCAGAGTTCTTGGGCCAGTTTTTAGACAGGTTCATATATCAAGATACCTTGACACAATAATAACATTATATGAAAGATGCATCTCAGAAGAAGCGTAAAGAAAAGACTAACACAATCAAAAACAGCATTCCATAAAAGGAAATCTTTCTGGACATTTAGAGTAAGATAGTTCATCGTCGTTACATAGGGTCAATCTTATCATATGGAAGTACGTCAAGAAAAGTCAGTTAATACGCAAGAAGATAATTGGAGGCCATGGAGATGTAGTATTACATAATAATGTTAAAAATACAATGCAAAGTAAGAAAGAATAATAAGGGTATTATAAAAGAGGCGAGTGCGCAAAACAAGCTTATTCACACACTAGAATGAAGCAATCCATGTTCTTTGCGCATGTTTTGAGAAGAGGATATCTGAAATACATAGTCACAACTGGCAAGATAGTTATACATTAGAAGATATAAAGGTCAAAACAGAGAGAAGATATTGAACAGTTTAACAGCATGACATGAAAAGAAGTCAACAACAAAATCGATAAGCAGCACATGGGACAGGAAGTTTTGAGGAGGCTTGATCGCCTGCGAAGAAGAAGTGTCACGAGTTACTTAATCCTTCCACATTGATGTTAAGAGCTGGGAGAAGTTCTAATGGATTTCTTATGCGATTCGTTCTGGTTAGTATGATGGCGTGTCACTCTTTCACGCACACCTCAGATGATCGTCCCCTCGATCAAAATGTTTCTCTCTTCCTGCTTACTGAAGTCTGGTTCCAAGGTAGCCATAACGCAGCTTCCACGAATCTGTGGCTCGACTGTCATTACGTACCCGGAATTATTTAAAAAAAAACGAGCAAGCAATCCATCACAAAATGGCGGGTTTGAATTATAGCATGCCCTTTCTATGCAATTTCGAGCACGTAATGACAGCACCCCCGTGTAGTTCACTGGGGTCTCTTATGATACAAAGAACCGGGATAAAGCTTCAGCAGGCTTGGCGTACCAGGCGATTATTGTGAGGTTAGTATGGAGGTGGTAACCTCATTATATAAAACAAACCGCCACACAAACAACTGCTGCAAGAACATGTGAATACTTTGTGTAGGCTACTTACAAGAGGGTCTGCTGCAATGATGGCTCTATGATCCACAGGGAGCACAATGGAAAATGATGATGATGAATGACAGTCGCATGTGGTTGAACAACACTAAATAATACTTACTTACTTAGTCGTTTCCCTTCTACCGTGAGGTGTAGAGGTTTGGAAGAGAGAGCGCCAGACTATTCTATCGGCTGTCTTCCTCCTGGCCTGGTTCCATTCTAGTCCTCGGTCCTTCAAAGATTGTCTAATGTTGTCCTCCCAGCGGACCTGGGTCGTCCTCGGGGTCTGGATCCTTGGCTCTTTGTTTCCCATGCTTGTCGTGGTAGCCGATCTTCTCCCATTCTGCAGACATGGCCAAACCATCTTAGTTGGGACTGTTCTACTTGGGTCTGTAGGGGGTGGCATTTTAGACCTTGACGTATCGTCTGGTTGCGTACCATGTCTCTTCTTGTTACTTCAACCACCTTCCTCAGATATCTCATTTCTGAGGTTTGGATCTGGCTTTTATGGGTTGTAGTCATTGCCCATGACTCGCATCCATATGTCAAGACTGGGACATAGGTGGAGCGGTATACAGCCATCTTCGTTTTCTTACCAACCTCTCTCTTGCTGAGGAATCCTCGATTTATGGCCTGAAAAAGTCTCCCAGCTGCTGCTTTTCGAGTGGCCAACTCTTCTTTGATGCCTCCCTTTCGGTCTATAATAGCTCCGAGGTATATAAAGTGGTCGACCTGCTCCAGGACCTGTTCTCCCAGCTTAATCTGATGTCTTCTTTCTTCTCCAGCTCTTCCTTCCAGACTTGCAGGTTGGATTGGAGATGTGCCTCTGATTTAGCAATCAGGGCAACATCATCAGCAAATGCCAGCTCTGAAATATAGACCTGTCTCATCTTCCAGTACCCCACTGAATACTTTCTTGTTCTCTCCTTACATGCCTTGATGACATCGTCCATAAGGAGTATGAAGAGGTAAGGTGATAGGATATCACATTGTCTTACACCAGTGGTGGTCCTGAACTCTTCTGACTTATGGTTTGCTGTCCTCACATAATTTCTGCAAGACTTGTAGAAGCTCTGTATAGCATGAATCAGAGGTGCTGGAATATTCTTCCTTGCCAAACAGTCCCAAAGTTTGCTCCAAGGGACCCTGTCAAACGCCTTTTCCAGATCTATGAAACAAAGATGGATCTCACTCTTATACTCAAGGGCCTTTTCACTCAGCTGTCTGAGTGTGAAGATTAGGTCTTGAGTACTTCGGTTTGCTCGGAATCCGCACTGGACCTCATCCAATTGTGGCTCAGCTAGGCGTCGGAGTCTCTGCTCTAGGATTCTAGAGTAGATTTTTCCAGGGACACTGAAAAGGGATATGCCTCTATGGTTTCCACACTGTCGATTGTCACCCTTTTGAAAATTGGTGTTATGATGGCGATCTCCCAATCCTTTGGTATGGTCTTGTTGCACCATGCTGCCTGTAGGACCCTTAAGAGTAACAGGTCGCCTGATGCTCCCATGTACTTAACCATTTCTGGTGTTATACCATCATGCCCTGCTGCTTTGCCCATCTTGATTTTCTCCAGTGCTGCCTTCAGTTCTTCCATCTTTATGTCATCTTCATCACCATTGGTTTCCTCTTCTGTGCTAGTGGTTATCATTTCTGATGTTTGACCTTGCTCACCATCAAGGAGTTCTGAGAAATATTCTTTCCATCTTTCCATTACTTCCTTCGGGGCAGTAAGCAATTTGCCTTGCTTGTCCTTTATAAATTTGAGAGGGCATTGTTTTTCCTTCCTCATGTTCTTTAGGGTCTTATAGAACAATTTCTGGGTTTCTTGTGCATCTTTTTCTAGCTTTTCTCCAAATTCTTCCCAGGACTTCTGTTTTGCTGCTAGCACTTTGTTCTTTATTTCTGTTCTAAGTGTCACATATTCTCTATATTTTTCCATTTGTCCTGTTGTGTTTTTAGCTCCTAAGTATTGTTTCCATGCCATTTTCTTCTCTCTTATTTTCTCTTTGACTTCCTCTGTCCACCAAGGTGTCCTCTTTCTCTGGTTCCCAAGTCGGACTTCACCACATGCTTCTGCAGCAGCTGTCTTTATGATATCCTTGAATTTAATCCAGAGGGTTTCCAAGTCATCAGGTTGTTCTTCTGTGTTGTTCACCGCTGCAGCAATAAGCCCCTGATATCTGGTCTTAATTTCTGGCTCTCTCAGCTTGTAGGTCCTAATGCTCATTTCTCCTGCTCGTTTACTTGGTTTCTTGCGTGATGTTGAGCAGTTCCTAGGCTGAGCAACTCTTTCAGTTGTTCGTTTGATTGTTAGCAGGTAGTGATCACTTCCAATCTCTGGCCCCCTCCAGACTCTTGCATCTCGGACATATTTGAATGAGCTTCTCCGAACAATGGCATAGTCGATCACTGACTTCTCATTCTTTGTTGGTTCACATCTAGTGTATGCATGTATGCGCTTATGGGGGAACTTTGTGTTTGTAATGATCAGATTCTGCTCACTGCAGAATCTAAGGAGTCGCTTTCCATTGTCATTGAGAGTGTCTTCTCCATATCTTCCGATAACTCCACCCCATCTAGCATGGTCATTTCCAACTCTGGCATTAAAATCTCCGAGCATGATAACTTCATCTAGGCAGTCATCCACTGTCCTTTGAAGCAGCTCGAAGAATTCCTCCTTGACCTCTGCTCTCTCATCCTCATTTGGCCCATACACTATGACCAGGTTGACTATGGTTTCTCCTTCTTTTAGTTTCACAACCATAATGCGCTCTGAGACAAAGTTCCACCCCTTGATACTATCTTTTTGATTTTGGGCCACAATGCAACCCACACCCCCTTTAGCTCTTTCGGATATGGGTACACCACTGTAGAGCAGCGTGTTGCCATTGAGATCCATGACTCCTTGTCCTTTTTTCTTTGTTTCCGTTATAGCCAGGATTTCTAGTTTTGCTTTCCTCATCTCTTCCACCAGCTCCTCTTCCTTCCCATTTATACTTCTTGTGTTCCATGTTCCATAAGTCGTAGTCCGTAGTCCGTCCAGTTCGTCGCCTTTAGAATCAGTCCGGTTTTCTCTCTTGTGTTACTCGTAATCGTGGTTTAAAGCAAACAGGTGATTGGCCTGTTGTGCCTTTGCATGGTGGAGGGGCTGCCTCCTTACGGCCTCCATGCAGGCCGCCCTCCTCCTTTTTCATCCGGGCTTGGGACCGGCATAGGCGGAGTTCACTAAATAATGTTTAATACAAATATTTGTTTTAAACTGAAGAGTTACCACAACAACATCGCGACATTCATTTTTGAACAAGTTTTTTTCTTACATTTTAAAAATATCATTACCGTTAGTGATTAATTAATAAATTAATCGGTTAAAATTTTTTTACATCGATTAATTGATAAAACAAATTTTAATTGATTATTCCATTCTTAGCTATGTTTGTTTTTTTTTTGCTTAAATGCGAGAGTACTTGCTATGTTAGAGGTTTGTGATATGGAATTTGGTAAGTGTGGCCAATAATAATAAATTGTTTGGTTGTAACTTTTCAGTATTTTCATTTTACTTTCTGGACGATGTTGCCATACAACAAGTAAAATAAATAAAGTGCTTAGTGAATTAACAATAAATGTTATTTATGATTTTAAAAAATAATGTTTTCAAATTGCTTGAAGTTGATCGATTAATCTTCTTACTTAGTCGTTCCCCTTCTACCGTGAGGTGTAGAGGTTTGGAAGAGAGAGCGCCAGACCATCCTATCGGCTGTCTTCCTCCTGGCCTGGTTCCATTCTAGTCCTCGGTCCTTCAAAGATTGTCTAATATTGTCCTCCCAGCGGACTCTGGGTCGTCCTGGGGGTCTGGATCCCTGGCTCTTTGTTTCCCATACTTGTCGTGGTAGCCGATCTTCTCCCATTCTGCAGACATGGCCAAACCATCTTAGTTGGGACTGTTCTACTTTGGTCTGCAGGGGGTGGGATTTAAGGCCTTGACGTATCGTCTGGTTGCGTACCATGTCTCTTCTTGTTACTTCAACCACCTTCCTCATATACCTCATTTCTGAGGTTTGGATCTGGCTTTTGTGGGTTGTAGTCATTGCCATTGACTCGCATCCATATGTCAAGACTGGGACATAGGTGGAGCGGTATACAGCCATCTTCGTTTTCTTACCAACCTCTCTCTTGCTGAGGAATCCTCGGTTTATGGCCTGAAAAAGTCTCCCAGCTGCTGCTTTTTGAGTGGCCAACTCTTCTTTGATGCCTCCCTTTCTGTCTATAATAGCTCCGAGGTATTTAAAGGGGTCGACCTGCTCCAGGACCTGTTCTCCCAGCTTAATCTGATGTTTTCTTTCTTCTCGTGATATCACCATAGATTTTGTTTTAGAGCTGCTTATGACCATCCCTCTCTTCTCCAGCTCTTCCTTCCAGACTTGCAGGTTGGATTGGAGATGCGCCTCTGGTTTAGCAACCAGGGCAACATCATCAGCAAATGCCAGCTCTGAAATACAGACCTGTCTCATCTTCCAGTACCTCACTGAATACTTTCTTGTTCTCTCCTTACATGCTTTAATGAAATCGTCCATGAGGAGTATGAAAAGGTAAGGTGACAGGATATCACATTGTCTTACACCAGTGGTGGTCCTGAACTCTTCTGACTTATGGTTTGCTGTCCTCACATAATTTCTGCAAGACTTGTAGAAGCTCTGTATAGCATGAATCAGAGGTGATGGAATGTTCTTCCTTGCCAAACAGTCCCAAAGTTTGCTCCAAGGGACCCTGTCAAACGCCTTTTCCAGATCTATGAAACAAAGATGGATCTCACTCTTATACTCAAGGGCCTTTTCACTCAGCTGTCTGAGTGTGAAGATTAGGTCTTGACTACTTCGGTTTGCTCGGAATCCGCACTGGACCTCATCCAATTGTGGCTCAGCTAGGCGTCGGAGTCTCTGCTCTAGGATTCTAGAGTAGATTTTTCCAGGGACACTGAGAAGGGATATGCCTCTATGGTTTCCACACTGTCGATTGTCACCCTTTTTGAAAATTGGTGTTATGATGGCGATCTCCCAATCCTTTGGTATGGTCTTGTTGCACCATGCTGCCTGTAGGACCCTTAAGAGTAACAGGTCGCCTGATGCTCCCATGTACTTAACCATTTCTGGTGTTATACCATCATGCCCTGCTGCTTTGCCCATCTTGATTTTCTCCAGTGCTGCCTTCAGTTCTTCCATCTTTATGTCATCTTCATCACCATTGGTTTCCTCTTCTGTGCTAGTGGTTATCATTTCTGATGTTTGACCTTGCTCACCATCAAGGAGTTCTGAGAAATATTCTTTCCATCTTTCCATTACTTCCTTCGGGGCAGTAAGCAATTTGCCTTGCTTGTCCTTTATAAATTTGAGAGGGCATTGTTTTTCCTTCCTCATGTTCTTTAGGGTCTTATAGAACAATTTCTGGTTTTCTTGTGCATCTTTTTCTAGCTTTTCTCCAAATTCTTCCCAGGACTTCTGTTTTGCTGCTAGCACTTTGTTCTTTACTTCTGTTCTAAGTGTCACATATTCTCTATATTTTTCCATTTGTCCTGCTGTGTTTTTAGCTCCTAAGTATTGTTTCCATGCCATTTTCTTCTCTCTTATTTTCTCTTTGACTTCCTCTGTCCACCAAGGTGTCCTCTTTCTCTGGTTCACCACATGCTTCTGCAGCAGCTGTCTTTATGATATCCTTGAATTTAATCCAGAGGATTTCCAAGTCATCAGGTTGTTCTTTTGTGTTGTTCACCACCGCAGCAATAAGCCCCTGATATCTGGTCTTAATTTCTGGCTCTCTCAGCTTGTAGGTCCTAATGCTCATTTCTCCTGCTCGTTTACTTGGTTTCTTGCGTGATGTTGAGCAGTTCCTAGGCTGAGCAACTCTTTCAGTTGTTCGTTTGATTGTTAGCAGGTAGTGATCACTTCCAATTTCTGGCCCCCTCCAGACTCTTGCATCTCGGACATATTTGAATGAGCTTCTCCGAACAATGGCATAGTCGATCACTGACTTCCCATTCTTTGTTGGTTCACATCTAGTGTATGCATGTATGCGCTTGTGGGGGAACTTTGTGTTTGTAATGATCAGATTCTGCTCACTGCAGAATCTAAGGAGTCGCTTTCCATTGTCATTGAGAGTGTCTTCTCCATATCTTCCGATAACTCCACCCCATCTAGCATGGTCATTTCCAACTCTGGCATTAAAATCTCCGAGCATGATAACTTCATCTAGGCAGTCATCCACTGTCCTTTGAAGCAGCTCGAAGAATTCCTCCTTGACCTCTGCTCTCAGATCCTCATTTGGCCCATACACTATGACCAGGTTGACTATGGTTTCTCCTTCTTTTAGTTTCACAACCATAATGCGCTCTGAGACAAAGTTCCACCCCTTGATACTATCTTTTTGATTTTGGGCCACAATGCAACCCACACCCCCTTTAGCTCTTTCGGATATGGGTACACCACTGTAGAGCAGCGTGTTGCCATTGAGATCCATGACTCCTTGTCCTTTTTTCTTTGTTTCCGTTATAGCCAGGATTTCTAGTTTTGCTTTCCTCATCTCTTCCACCAGCTCCTCTTCCTTCCCATTTATACTTCTTGTGTTCCATGTTCCATAAGTCGTAGTCCGTAGTCCGTTCCAGTTCGTCGCCTTTAGAATCAGTCCGGTTTTCTCTCTTGTGTTACTCGTAATCGTGGTTTTAAGCAAACAGGTGATTGGCCTGTTGTGCCTTTGCATGGTGGAGGGGCTGCCTCCTTACGGCCTCCATGCAGGCCGCCCTCCTCCTTTTTCATCCGGACTTGGGACCGGCATAGGCGGAGTTCACTAAATAATGTTTAATACAAATATTTGTTTTAACTGAAGAGTTACCACAACAACATCGCGACATTCATTTTTAGAACAAGTTTTTTTCTTACTTACTTACTTAGTCGTTCCCTTTCTACCGTGAGGTGTAGAGGTTTGGAAGAGAGAGCGCCAGACCATTCTATCAGCTGTCTTCTTCCTGGCCTGGTTCCATTCTAGTCCTCGGTCCTTCAAAGATTGTCTAATGTTGTCCTCCCAGCGGACTCTGGGTCGTCCTGGAGGTCTGGATCCCTGGCTCTTTGTTTCCCATGCTTGTCGTGGTAGCCGATCTTCTCCCATTCTGCAGACATGGCCAAACCATCTTAGTTGGGACTGTTCTATTTGGATCTGCAGCGGATGGGATTTTAGGCCTTGACGGATCGTCTGGTTGCGGACCATGTCTCTTCTTGTTACTTCAACCACTTTCCTCAGATACCTCATTTCTGAGGTTTGGATCTGGCTTTTGTGGGTTGTAGTCATTGCCCACGACTCGCATCCATATGTCAAGACTGGGACATAGGTGGAGCGGTATACAGCCATCTTCGTTTTCTTACCAACCTCTTTCTTGCTGAGGAATCCACGATTTATGGCCTGAAAAAGTCTCCCAGCCGCTGCTTTTCGAGTGGCCAACTCTTCTTTGATGCCTCCCTTTCGGTCTATAATAGCTCCGAGATATTTAAAGTGGTCGACCTGCTCCAGGACCTGTTCTCCCAACTTAATCTGATGTTTTCTTTCTTCTCGTGATATCACCATGGATTTTGTTTTAGAGCTGCTTATGACCATCCCTCTCTTCTCCAGCTCTTCCTTCCAGACTTGCAGGTTGGATTGGAGATGCGCCTCTGATTTAGCAACCAGGGCAACATCATCAGCAAATGCCAGCTCTGAAATACAGACCTGTCTCATCTTCCAGTACCTCACTGAATACTTTCTTGTTCTCTCCTTACATGCTTTAATGACATCGTCCATGAGGAGTATGAAAAGGTAAGGTGACAGGATATCACATTGTCTTACACCAGTGGTGGTCCTGAACTCTTCTGACTTATGGTTTGCTGTCCTCACATAATTTCTGCAAGACTTGTTGAAGCTCTGTATAGCATGAATCAGAGGTGATGGAATGTTCTTCCTTGCCAAACAGTCCCAAAGTTTGCTCCAAGGGACCCTGTCAAACGCCTTTTCCAGATCTATGAAACAAAGATGGATCTCACTCTTATACTCAAGGGCCTTTTCACTCAGCTGTCTGAGTGTGAAGATTAGGTCTTGACTACTTCGGTTTGCTCGGAATCCGCACTGGACCTCATCCAATTGTGGCTCAGCTAGGCGTCGGAGTCTCTGCTCTAGGATTCTAGAGTAGATTTTTCCAGGGACACTGAGAAGGGATATGCCTCTATGGTTTCCACACTGTCGATTGTCACCCTTTTGAAAATTGGTGTTATGATGGCGATCTCCCAATCCTTTGGTATGGTCTTGTTGCACCATGCTGCCTGTAGGACCCTTAAGAGTAACAGGTCGCCTGATGCTCCCATGTACTTAACCATTTCTGGTGTTATACCATCATGCCCTGCTGCTTTGCCCATCTTGATTTTCTCCAGTGCTGCCTTCAGTTCTTCCATCTTTATGTCATCTTCATCACCATTGGTTTCCTCTTCTGTGCTAGTGGTTATCATTTCTGATGTTTGACCTTGCTCACCATCAAGGAGTTCTGAGAAATATTCTTTCCATCTTTCCATTACTTCCTTCGGGGCAGTAAGCAATTTGCCTTGCTTGTCCTTTATAAATTTGAGAGGGCATTGTTTTTCCTTCCTCATGTTCTTTAGGGTCTTATAGAACAATTTCTGGTTTTCTTGTGCATCTTTTTCTAGCTTTTCTCCAAATTCTTCCCAGGACTTCTGTTTTGCTGCTAGCACTTTGTTCTTTACTTCTGTTCTAAGTGTCACATATTCTCTATATTTTTCCATTTGTCCTGTTGTGTTTTTAGCTCCTAAGTATTGTTTCCATGCCATTTTCTTCTCTCTTATTTTCTCTTTGACTTCCTCTGTCCACCAAGGTGTCCTCTTTCTCTGGTTCCCAAGTCGGACTTCACCACATGCTTCTGCAGCAGCTGTCTTTATGATATCCTTGAATTTAATCCAGAGGATTTCCAAGTCATCAGGTTGTTCTTCTGTGTTGTTCACCACTGCAGCAATAAGCCCCTGATATCTGGTCTTAATTTCTGGCTCTCTCAGCTTGTAGGTCCTAATGCTCATTTCTCCTGCTCGTTTACTTGGTTTCTTGCGTGATGTTGAGCAGTTCCTAGGCTGAGCAACTCTTTCAGTTGTTCGTTTGATTGTTAGCAGGTAGTGATCACTTCCAATCTCTGGCCCCCTCCAGACTCTTGCATCTCGGACATATTTGAATGAGCTTCTCCGAACAATGGCATAGTCGATCACTGACTTCCCATTCTTTGTTGGTTCACATCTAGTGTATGCATGTATGCGCTTATGGGGGAACTTTGTGTTTGTAATGATCAGATTCTGCTCACTGCAGAATCTAAGGAGTCGCTTTCCATTGTCATTGAGAGTGTCTTCTCCATATCTTCCGATAACTCCACCCCATCTAGCATGGTCATTTCCAACTCTGGCATTAAAATCTCCGAGCATGATAACTTCATCTAGGCAGTCATCCACTGTCCTTTGAAGCAGCTCGAAGAATTCCTCCTTGACCTCTGCTCTCACATCCTCATTTGGCCCATACACTATGACCAGGTTGACTATGGTTTCTCCTTCTTTTAGTTTCACAACCATAATGCGCTCTGAGACAAAGTTCCACCCCTTGATACTATCTTTTTGATTTTGGGCCACAATGCAACCCACACCCCCTTTAGCTCTTTCGGATATGGGTACACCACTGTAGAGCAGCGTGTTGCCATTGAGATCCATGACTCCTTGTCCTTTTTTCTTTGTTTCCGTTATAGCCAGGATTTCTAGTTTTGCTTTCCTCATCTCTTCCACCAGCTCCTCTTCCTTCCCATTTATACTTCTTGTGTTCCATGTTCCATAAGTCGTAGTCCGTTCCAGTTCGTCGCCTTTAGAATCAGTCCGGTTTTCTCTCTTGTGTTACTCGTAATCGTGGTTTTAAGCAAACAGGTGATTGGCCTGTTGTGCCTTTGCATGGTGGAGGGGCTGCCTCCTTACGGCCTCCATGCAGGCCGCCCTCCTCCTTTTTCATCCGGACTTGGGACCGGCATAGGCGGAGTTCACTAAATAATGTTTAATACAAATATTTGTTTTAACTGAAGAGTTACCACAACAACATCGCGACATTCATTTTTAGAACAAGTTTTTTTCTTACTTACTTACTTAGTCGTTCCCTTTCTACCGTGAGGTGTAGAGGTTTGGAAGAGAGAGCGCCAGACCATTCTATCAGCTGTCTTCTTCCTGGCCTGGTTCCATTCTAGTCCTCGGTCCTTCAAAGATTGTCTAATGTTGTCCTCCCAGCGGACTCTGGGTCGTCCTGGAGGTCTGGATCCCTGGCTCTTTGTTTCCCATGCTTGTCGTGGTAGCCGATCTTCTCCCATTCTGCAGACATGGCCAAACCATCTTAGTTGGGACTGTTCTATTTGGATCTGCAGCGGATGGGATTTTAGGCCTTGACGGATCGTCTGGTTGCGGACCATGTCTCTTCTTGTTACTTCAACCACTTTCCTCAGATACCTCATTTCTGAGGTTTGGATCTGGCTTTTGTGGGTTGTAGTCATTGCCCACGACTCGCATCCATATGTCAAGACTGGGACATAGGTGGAGCGGTATACAGCCATCTTCGTTTTCTTACCAACCTCTTTCTTGCTGAGGAATCCACGATTTATGGCCTGAAAAAGTCTCCCAGCCGCTGCTTTTCGAGTGGCCAACTCTTCTTTGATGCCTCCCTTTCGGTCTATAATAGCTCCGAGATATTTAAAGTGGTCGACCTGCTCCAGGACCTGTTCTCCCAACTTAATCTGATGTTTTCTTTCTTCTCGTGATATCACCATGGATTTTGTTTTAGAGCTGCTTATGACCATCCCTCTCTTCTCCAGCTCTTCCTTCCAGACTTGCAGGTTGGATTGGAGATGCGCCTCTGATTTAGCAACCAGGGCAACATCATCAGCAAATGCCAGCTCTGAAATACAGACCTGTCTCATCTTCCAGTACCTCACTGAATACTTTCTTGTTCTCTCCTTACATGCTTTAATGAAATCGTCCATGAGGAGTATGAAAAGGTAAGGTGACAGGATATCACATTGTCTTACACCAGTGGTGGTCCTGAACTCTTCTGACTTATGGTTTGCTGTCCTCACATAATTTCTGCAAGACTTGTAGAAGCTCTGTATAGCATGAATCAGAGGTGATGGAATGTTCTTCCTTGCCAAACAGTCCCAAAGTTTGCTCCAAGGGACCCTGTCAAACGCCTTTTCCAGATCTATGAAACAAAGATGGATCTCACTCTTATACTCAAGGGCCTTTTCACTCAGCTGTCTGAGTGTGAAGATTAGGTCTTGACTACTTCGGTTTGCTCGGAATCCGCACTGGACCTCATCCAATTGTGGCTCAGCTAGGCGTCGGAGTCTCTGCTCTAGGATTCTAGAGTAGATTTTTCCAGGGACACTGAGAAGGGATATGCCTCTATGGTTTCCACACTGTCGATTGTCACCCTTTTGAAAATTGGTGTTATGATGGCGATCTCCCAATCCTTTGGTATGGTCTTGTTGCACCATGCTGCCTGTAGGACCCTTAAGAGTAACAGGTCGCCTGATGCTCCCATGTACTTAACCATTTCTGGTGTTATACCATCATGCCCTGCTGCTTTGCCCATCTTGATTTTCTCCAGTGCTGCCTTCAGTTCTTCCATCTTTATGTCATCTTCATCACCATTGGTTTCCTCTTCTGTGCTAGTGGTTATCATTTCTGATGTTTGACCTTGCTCACCATCAAGGAGTTCTGAGAAATATTCTTTCCATCTTTCCATTACTTCCTTCGGGGCAGTAAGCAATTTGCCTTGCTTGTCCTTTATAAATTTGAGAGGGCATTGTTTTTTCCTTCCTCATGTTCTTTAGGGTCTTATAGAACAATTTCTGGTTTTCTTGTGCATCTTTTTCTAGCTTTTCTCCAAATTCTTCCCAGGACTTCTGTTTTGCTGCTAGCACTTTGTTCTTTACTTCTGTTCTAAGTGTCACATATTCTCTATATTTTTCCATTTGTCCTGTTGTGTTTTTAGCTCCTAAGTATTGTTTCCATGCCATTTTCTTCTCTCTTATTTTCTCTTTGACTTCCTCTGTCCACCAAGGTGTCCTCTTTCTCTGGTTCCCAAGTCGGACTTCACCACATGCTTCTGCAGCAGCTGTCTTTATGATATCCTTGAATTTAATCCAGAGGATTTCCAAGTCATCAGGTTGTTCTTCTGTGTTGTTCACCACTGCAGCAATAAGCCCCTGATATCTGGTCTTAATTTCTGGCTCTCTCAGCTTGTAGGTCCTAATGCTCATTTCTCCTGCTCGTTTACTTGGTTTCTTGCGTGATGTTGAGCAGTTCCTAGGCTGAGCAACTCTTTCAGTTGTTCGTTTGATTGTTAGCAGGTAGTGATCACTTCCAATCTCTGGCCCCCTCCAGACTCTTGCATCTCGGACATATTTGAATGAGCTTCTCCGAACAATGGCATAGTCGATCACTGACTTCTCATTCTTTGTTGGTTCACATCTAGTGTATGCATGTATGCGCTTATGGGGGAACTTTGTGTTTGTAATGATCAGATTCTGCTCACTGCAGAATCTAAGGAGTCGCTTTCCATTGTCATTGAGAGTGTCTTCTCATATCTTCCGATAACTCCACCCCATCTAGCATGGTCATTTCCAACTCTGGCATTAAAATCTCCGAGCATGATAACTTCATCTAGGCAGTCATCCACTGTCCTTTGAAGCAGCTCGAAGAATTCCTCCTTGACCTCTGCTCTCTCATCCTCATTTGGCCCATACACTATGACCAGGTTGACTATGGTTTCTCCTTCTTTTAGTTTCACAACCATAATGCGCTCTGAGACAAAGTTCCACCCCTTGATACTATCTTTTTGATTTTGGGCCACAATGCAACCCACACCCCCTTTAGCTCTTTCGGATATGGGTACACCACTGTAGAGCAGCGTGTTGCCATTGAGATCCATGACTCCTTGTCCTTTTTTCTTTGTTTCCGTTATAGCCAGGATTTCTAGTTTTGCTTTCCTCATCTCTTCCACCAGCTCCTCTTCCTTCCCATTTATACTTCTTGTGTTCCATGTTCCATAAGTCGTAGTCCGTAGTCCGTTCCAGTTCGTCGCCTTTAGAATCAGTCCGGTTTTCTCTCTTGTGTTACTCGTAATCGTGGTTTTAAGCAAACAGGTGATTGGCCTGTTGTGCCTTTGCATGGTGGAGGGGCTGCCTCCTTACGGCCTCCATGCAGGCCGCCCTCCTCCTTTTTCATCCGGACTTGGGACCGGCATAGGCGGAGTTCACTAAATAATGTTTAATACAAATATTTGTTTTAACTGAAGAGTTACCACAACAACATCGCGACATTCATTTTTAGAACAAGTTTTTTTCTTACATTTTAAAAATATCATTACCGTTAGTGATTAATTAATAAATTAATCGGTTAAAATTTTTTTACATCGATTAATTGATAAAACAAATTTTAATTGATTATTCCATTCTTAGCTATGTTTGTTTTTTTTGCTTAAATGCGAGAGTACTTGCTATGTTAGAGGTTTGTGATATGGAATTTGGTAAGTGTGGCCAATAATAATAAATTGTTTGGTTGTAACTTTTCAGTATTTTCATTTTACTTTCTGGACGATGTTGCCATACAACAAGTAAAATAAATAAAGTGCTTAGTGAATTAACAATAAATGTTATTTATGATTTTAAAAAATAATGTTTTCAAATTGCTTGAAGTTGATCGATTAATCTTCTTACTTAGTCGTTCCCCTTCTACCGTGAGGTGTAGAGGTTTGGAAGAGAGAGCGCCAGACCATCCTATCGGCTGTCTTCCTCCTGGCCTGGTTCCATTCTAGTCCTCGGTCCTTCAAAGATTGTCTAATGTTGTCCTCCCAGCGGACTCTGGGTCGTCCTGGGGGTCTGGATCCCTGGCTCTTTGTTTCCCATGCTTGTCGTGGTAGCCGATCTTCTCCCATTCTGCAGACATGGCCAAACCATCTTAGTTGGGGCTGTTCTACTTTGGTCTGCAGGGAGTGGGATTTTAGGCCTTGACGTATCGTCTGGTTGCGTACCATGTCTCTTCTTGTTACTTCAACCACCTTCCTCATATACCTCATTTCTGAGGTTTGGATCTGGCTTTTGTGGGTTGTAGTCATTGCCCATGACTCGCATCCATATGTCAAGACTGGGACATAGGTGGAGCGGTATACAGCCATCTTCGTTTTCTTACCAACCTCTCTCTTGCTGAGGAATCCTCGATTTATGGCCTGAAAAAGTCTCCCAGCTGCTGCTTTTTGAGTGGCCAACTCTTCTTTGATGCCTCCCTTTCGGTCTATAATAGCTCCGAGGTATTTAAAGTGGTCGACCTGCTCCAGGACCTGTTCTCCCAGCTTAATCTGATGTTTTCTTTCTTCTCGTGATATCACCATGGATTTTGTTTTAGAGCTGCTTATGACCATCCCTCTCTTCTCCAGCTCTTCCTTCCAGACTTGCAGGTTGGATTGGAGATGTGCCTCTGATTTAGCAACCAGGGCAACATCATCAGCAAATGCCAGCTCCGAAATATAGACCTGTCTCATCTTCCAGTACCCCACTGAATACTTTCTTGTTCTCTCCTTACATGCCTTGATGACATCGTCCATGAGGAGTATGAAAAGGTAAGGTGGCAGGATATCACCTTGTCTTACACCTGTGGTGGTCCTGAACTCTTCTGACTTATGGTTTGCTGTCCTCACATAATTTCTGCAAGACTTGTAGAAGCTCTGTATAGCATGAATCAGAGGTGCTGGAATGTTCTTCCTTGCCAAACAGTCCCAAAGTTTGCTCCAAGGGACCCTGTCAAACGCCTTTTCCAGATCTATGAAACAAAGATGGATCTCACTCTTATACTCAAGGGCCTTTTCACTCAGCTGTCTGAGTGTGAAGATTAGGTCTTGAGTACTTCGGTTTGCTCGGAATCCGCACTGGACCTCATCCAATTGTGGCTCAGCTAGGCGTCGGAGTCTCTGCTCTAGGATTCTAGAGTAGATTTTTCCAGGGACACTGAGAAGGGATATGCCTCTATGGTTTCCACACTGTCGATTGTCACCCTTTTGAAAATTGGTGTTATGATGGCGATCTCCCAATCCTTTGGTATGGTCTTGTTGCACCATGCTGCCTGTAGGACCCTTAAGAGTAACAGGTCGCCTGATGCTCCCATGTACTTAACCATTTCTGGTGTTATACCATCATGCCCTGCTGCTTTGCCCATCTTGATTTTCTCCAGTGCTGCCTTCAGTTCTTCCATCTTTATGTCATCTTCATCACCATTGGTTTCCTCTTCTGTGCTAGTGGTTATCATTTCTGATGTTTTCCTTGCTCACCATCAAGGAGTTCTGAGAAATATTCTTTCCATCTTTCCATTACTTCCTTCGGGGCAGTAAGCAATTTGCCTTGCTTGTCCTTTATAAATTTGAGAGGGCATTGTTTTTCCTTCCTCATGTTCTTTAGGGTCTTATAGAACAATTTCTGGTTTTCTTGTGCATCTTTTTCTAGCTTTTCTCCAAATTCTTCCCAGGACTTCTGTTTTGCTGCTAGCACTTTGTTCTTTACTTCTGTTCTAAGTGTCACATATTCTCTATATTTTTCCATTTGTCCTGTTGTGTTTTTAGCTCCTAAGTATTGTTTCCATGCCATTTTCTTCTCTCTTATTTTCTCTTTGACTTCCTCTGTCCACCAAGGTGTCCTCTTTCTCTGGTTCCCAAGTCGGACTTCACCACATGCTTCTGCAGCAGCTGTCTTTATGATATCCTTGAATTTAATCCAGAGGATTTCCAAGTCATCAGGTTGTTCTTCTGTGTTGTTCACCACTGCAGCAATAAGCCCCTGATATCTGGTCTTAATTTCTGGCTCTCTCAGCTTGTAGGTCCTAATGCTCATTTCTCCTGCTCGTTTACTTGGTTTCTTGCGTGATGTTGAGCAGTTCCTAGGCTGAGCAACTCTTTCAGTTGTTCGTTTGATTGTTAGCAGGTAGTGATCACTTCCAATCTCTGGCCCCCTCCAGACTCTTGCATCTCGGACATATTTGAATGAGCTTCTCCGAACAATGGCATAGTCGATCACTGACTTCTCATTCTTTGTTGGTTCACATCTAGTGTATGCATGTATGCGCTTATGGGGGAACTTTGTGTTTGTAATGATCAGATTCTGCTCACTGCAGAATCTAAGGAGTCGCTTTCCATTGTCATTGAGAGTGTCTTCTCCATATCTTCCGATAACTCCACCCCATCTAGCATGGTCATTTCCAACTCTGGCATTAAAATCTCCGAGCATGATAACTTCATCTAGGCAGTCATCCACTGTCCTTTGAAGCAGCTCGAAGAATTCCTCCTTGACCTCTGCTCTCTCATCCTCATTTGGCCCATACACTATGACCAGGTTGACTATGGTTTCTCCTTCTTTTAGTTTCACAACCATAATGCGCTCTGAGACAAAGTTCCACCCCTTGATACTATCTTTTTGATTTTGGGCCACAATGCAACCCACACCCCCTTTAGCTCTTTCGGATATGGGTACACCACTGTAGAGCAGCGTGTTGCCATTGAGATCCATGACTCCTTGTCCTTTTTTCTTTGTTTCCGTTATAGCCAGGATTTCTAGTTTTGCTTTCCTCATCTCTTCCACCAGCTCCTCTTCCTTCCCATTTATACTTCTTGTGTTCCATGTTCCATAAGTCGTAGTCCGTTCCAGTTCGTCGCCTTTAGAATCAGTCCGGTTTTCTCTCTTGTGTTACTCGTAATCGTGGTTTTAAGCAAACAGGTGATTGGCCTGTTGTGCCTTTGCATGGTGGAGGGGCTGCCTCCTTACGGCCTCCATGCAGGCCGCCCTCCTCCTTTTTCATCCGGACTTGGGACCGGCATAGGCGGAGTTCACTAAATAATGTTTAATACAAATATTTGTTTTAACTGAAGAGTTACCACAACAACATCGCGACATTCATTTTTAGAACAAGTTTTTTTCTTACATTTTAAAAATATCATTACCGTTAGTGATTAATTAATAAATTAATCGGTTAAAATTTTTTTACATCGATTAATTGATAAAACAAATTTTAATTGATTATTCCATTCTTAGCTATGTTTGTTTTTTTTGCTTAAATGCGAGAGTACTTGCTATGTTAGAGGTTTGTGATATGGAATTTGGTAAGTGTGGCCAATAATAATAAATTGTTTGGTTGTAACTTTTCAGTATTTTCATTTTACTTTCTGGACGATGTTGCCATACAACAAGTAAAATAAATAAAGTGCTTAGTGAATTAACTTACTTACTTACTTAGTCGTTCCCCTTCTACCGTGAGGTGTAGAGGTTTGGAAGAGAGAGCGCCAGACCATCCTATCGGCTGTCTTCCTCCTGGCCTGGTTCCATTCTAGTCCTCGGTCCTTCAAAGATTGTCTAATATTGTCCTCCCAGCGGACTCTGGGTCGTCCTGGGGGTCTGGATCCCTGGCTCTTTGTTTCCCATACTTGTCGTGGTAGCCGATCTTCTCCCATTCTGCAGACATGGCCAAACCATCTTAGTTGGGACTGTTCTACTTTGGTCTGCAGGGGGTGGGATTTAAGGCCTTGACGTATCGTCTGGTTGCGTACCATGTCTCTTCTTGTTACTTCAACCACCTTCCTCATATACCTCATTTCTGAGGTTTGGATCTGGCTTTTGTGGGTTGTAGTCATTGCCATTGACTCGCATCCATATGTCAAGACTGGGACATAGGTGGAGCGGTATACAGCCATCTTCGTTTTCTTACCAACCTCTCTCTTGCTGAGGAATCCTCGGTTTATGGCCTGAAAAAGTCTCCCAGCTGCTGCTTTTTGAGCGGCCAACTCTTCTTTGATGCCTCCCTTTCTGTCTATAATAGCTCCGAGGTATTTAAAGGGGTCGACCTGCTCCAGGACCTGTTCTCCCAGCTTAATCTGATGTCTTCTTTCTTCTCGTGATATCACCATAGATTTTGTTTTAGAGCTGCTTATGACCATCCCTCTCTTCTCCAGCTCTACCTTCCAGACTTGCAGGTTGGATTGGAGATGCGCCTCTGATTTAGCAACCAGGGCAACATCATCAGCAAATGCCAGCTCTGAAATACAGACCTGTCTCATCTTCCAGTACCTCACTGAATACTTTCTTGTTCTCTCCTTACATGCTTTAATGAAATCGTCCATGAGGAGTATGAAAAGGTAAGGTGACAGGATATCACATTGTCTTACACCAGTGGTGGTCCTGAACTCTTCTGACTTATGGTTTGCTGTCCTCACATAATTTCTGCAAGACTTGTAGAAGCTCTGTATAGCATGAATCAGAGGTGATGGAATGTTCTTCCTTGCCAAACAGTCCCAAAGTTTGCTCCAGGGGACCCTGTCAAACGCCTTTTCCAGATCTATGAAACAAAGATGGTGTTGCAATAGCTTTTTCTATGTGGTACTAACAATAAATATAACCACCAAATGATAACTATGTGGTTTCTTCTTCGTAGACAGTATCAGTACGCAAAATGAAATAAGTACACAGAAGTCTGGGTCACAGTTCCATAATATAATATTGACAGCTTAGTCCTGGACATCAGTAACAATAGTACAAAATACTTGCATCATTAGAATATGTAGTACAGTCATCCTAACGTACTGGTAACAACTGCATTCAATGTAAGTGCGGCATTCACCCCTCGCACATAAATCTCTATCTCTGATCTATATTCAATGTAAGTGCGGCATTCACTCCTCGCACATAAATCTCTATATGGTCTGTATACAATGTAAGTGCGGCATTCACACCTCGCACATATATCTCCGTGGTCCTACTTTCAATGTAAGTGCGGAATTCACTCCTCGCACATATATCTCTATCTCTGGTCTAATCACCAGGCATCCAAGTTCCTCCAGAACTTAACAGCACGGGAAAATCACAACGCGCTTACGTAGACCTCCTATTGGCGCGGGAAAGCCAACAACGCGCATTCAAATAATAGCATATAATGGTCCTAACATAGACCTCCTTCTGACACGGGAAAACGACGTGTCTTTTTAATACAAAGTGCGGCATTCACTCCTCGCACATATATTTCTATACCTCTGGTCTAATCACCAGGCATCCAAGTTCCTCCAGAACTTAACAGCACGGGAAAATCACAACGCGCTTACGTAGACCTCCTATTGGCGCGGGAAAGCCAACAACGCGCATTCAAATAATAGCATATAATGGTCCTAACATAGACCTCCTTCTGACACGGGAAAACGACGTGTCTTTTTAATCCAAAGTGCGGCATTCACTCCTCGCACATATATTTCTATACCTCTGGTCTAATCACCAGGCATCCAAGTTCCTCCTGAAGTTTACAGCGCGGGAAACCCACAACGCGCTTATAAATAATAATATATAAAGGCCTTGTAAATACACCTTACGCGGTACATCATCGCGTCACATCCAATATATTATAATGAAAATCACATACACTATTCACATACTCTAGAAAACACTGACCGTCTCCCACGACGGATGGCCACAGACTCCCCTTTAACAACTCAGTATTCTTCTCTGACACGTATGCTAACTTCATTCACTTAACACGCTTTTCTCATGTCCTGTAAACCTCAATTCACACATGAACGCCCCTGAGTATTCTTCAACCATACTCTACGTGCTTCTAACAGTGAACTTTTAAATGTCACATTCCAAGCTTGCATACTTCAATAAAAATACACTCTAAACAGAGTTACTCCTTTCTCTACCCACACACATGTATATACACGTCATGTATCTCATGACCTTAACCTACTTACTAACAAACTCTAGCCCCGTACACCAAAATCCTTAACACCTAACTGTAACTTCGAATATGACTTAACAGCTCGATCTCACTCTTATACTCAAGGGCCTTTTCACTCAGCTGTCTGAGTGTGAAGATTAGGTCTTGAGTACTTCGGTTTGCTCGGAATCCGCATTGGACCTCATCCAGTTGTGGCTCAGCTAGGCATCGGAGTCTCTGCTCTAGGATTCTAGAGTAGATTTTACCAGGGACACTGAGAAGGGATATGCCTCTATGGTTTCCACACTGTCGATTGTCACCCTTTTTGAAAATTGGTGTTATGATGGCAATCTCCCAGTCCTTTGGTATGGTCTTGTTGTACCACGCTGCCTGTAGAACCCTTAAGAGTAATAGGTCGCCTGATGCTCCCATGTACTTAACCATTTCTGGTGTTATACCATCATGTCCTGCTGCTTTGCCCATCTTGATTTTCTCCAGTGCTGCCTTCAGTTCTTCCATCTTTATGTCATCTTCACCACCATTGGTTTTCTCTTCTGTGCTAGTGGTTTTCATTTCTGATGCTTCACCATGCTCACCATCAAGGAGTTCTGAGAAATATTCTTTCCATCTTTCCATTACTTCCTTCGGGGCAGTAAGCAATTTGCCTTGCTTGTCCTTTATAAATTTGAGAGGGCATTGTTTTTCCTTCCTCATGTTCTTTAGGGTCTTATAGAACAATTTCTGGTTTTCTTGTGCATCTTTTTCTAGCTTTTCTCCAAATTCTTCCCAGGACTTTTGTTTTGCTGCTAGCACTTTGTTCTTTGCTTCTGTTCTGAGTGTCACATATTCTCTATATTTTTCCATTTGTCCTGTTGTGTTTTTAGCTCCTAAGTATTGTTTCCATGCCATTTTCTTCTCTCTTATTTTCTCTTTGACTTCATCTGTCCACCAAGGTGTCCTCTTTCTCTTGTTCCCAAGTCGGACTTCACCGCATGCTTCTGCAGCAGCTGTCTTTATGATATCCTTGAATTTATTCCAGAGGGTTTCCAAGTCATCAGTTTGTTCTTCTGTGTTGTTCACCGCTGCAGCAATTAGCCCCTGATATCTGGTCTTAATTTCTGGCTCTCTCAGCTTGTAGGTCCTAATGCTCATTTCCCCCGCTCGTTTACTTCGTTTCTTGCGTGATGTTGGGCAGTTCCTAGGCTGAGCAACTCTTTCAGTTGTTCTTTTGATTGTTAGCAGGTAGCGATCACTTTCAATCTCTGGCCCCCTCCAGACTCTAGCATCCCGGACATATTTGAATGAGCTTCTCCTAACAATGGCATAGTCGATCACTGACTTCTCATTCTTGGTTGGTTCACATCTAGTGAATGCATGTATGCGCTTATGGGGGAACTTTGTGTTTGTAATGATCAGATTCTGCTCACTGAAGAATCTAAGGAGTCGCTTTCCATTGTCATTGAGAGTATCTTCTCCATATCTTCCGATAACTCCACCCCATCTAGCATGGTCATTTTCAACTCTGGCATTAAAATCTCCGAGCATGATAACTTCACCAAGGCAGTCATCCACTGTCCTTTGAAGCAGCTCGAAGAATTCCTCCTTGACCTCTGCTCTCTCATCCTCATTTGGCCCATACACTATGACCAGGTTGACTATCTCCTT
This sequence comes from Oreohelix idahoensis, assembly GCA_024509875.1. Classification (NCBI taxonomy): domain Eukaryota; kingdom Metazoa; phylum Mollusca; class Gastropoda; order Stylommatophora; family Oreohelicidae; genus Oreohelix; species Oreohelix idahoensis. The sequence continues at coordinate 657,767 of JAMPIV010005646.1, read as the reverse complement.
CTTTTAGTTTTACAACCATAATGCGCTCTGAGACAAAGTTCCATCCCTTGATACTATCTTTTTGATTTTTGGCCACAATGCAACCCACGCCCCCTTTAGCTCTTTCAGATGTGGGTACACCACTGTAGAGCAGCGATCCATGACTCCTTGTCCTTTTTTCTTTGTTTCCGTTATAGCCAGGATTTCTAGTTTTGCTTTCCTCATCTCTTCCACCAGCTCCTCTTCTTTCCCATTTATACTTCTTGTGTTCCAAGTTCCATAAGTCGTAGTCCGTAGTCCGTTCCAGTTCGTCGCCTTTAGAATCAGTCCGGTTTTCTCTCTTACGTTTCGCATAATCAGGTTTTAAGACAAACAGGTGATTCGCCTGTTGTGCCTTTGCATGGTGGAGGAGCTGCCTCCTTACGGCCTCCATGCAGGCCGCCCTCCTCCTTTTTCATCCGGGCTTGGGACCGGCCTAGGCGGAGTTTTGATTAATCATCGATTAATGAAACTCGATTAATCGGTTGCTAAGATTAGATGCCTCTTTCCAAAATGTCCTCTAGTAACCCATCTCCCACAACTCGCTAGTTTCCCACACCTGATTTAGCTTGTAGAGTCCGTGATTATTGTTGATCAGTCTTCATTCTGGACTGGACATCATAATGACGGCTTCATCATTATGCTGTTATTTAGGTCAATATAAAAGAGTTACATTTAGAAAAAAAATTAAATTCAATAAAATGTATATTGATTCAGTTAAACAGCTGAACGAAACACTGGGCTTTTCTGGATCTACGCTTTGTTAGCTATTGTCAAAAACCTGAGACAAAAGTTAGAAATATAGACAGCTTGAGAGAAATTTCGAAATGTTCCTCTTTCCATACAATCTGCCTAAAGAAAATTCTCCGAATCTTTTGGCCGAACACCATCACCAATCAAGAACTGTTTGCTCGGAGTAACCAAGAGGACATTCACACAATCATAGCTTGCAGACGCTGGAGTTGGGTTGGCTACGTCCTCAGAAGAGACCCTGATTCCATCACAAGAACAGCTATTCTATGGATCCCTGGAGGAAAGCGAAAGAGAGGCCGGTAAAAACAACTTGGCGGAGAACTGTGGAGGCCGTTGATGCAAAGAATGAACCCGAGCTGGGGCATTGCACGAAGGATGGCCGCCAATCGAGCAAAGCGGAAGCAATTTGTTGCAGCCCTACAAGACGCCACAAGGCGTGATGGCTACTGACTGCTTTGACAGACGGCGGCTAAGGCTCAAAGAAGAAGAGAAAAATGACTAAAGTCACAGACAAACATGAGAGGAAAAAATATACCTTGATTAAAAAAAAAAAAGAATTGATAAGATGGGTGACACAAAGAAAGGAAAAGGAATAAAGAACATAGGCAAGAAGTAACAATACATAATAAACAAGTCAAAATACGGAACAAGAAAGAAATAGATATCGATACAAAGAATATAACAAACAAACAAAAATAGAAGGAGGAAATATAAATAATAAAATAATCATCATCATTTTACGTTGCGCTTCTTACGGAGCATGGGGCTGTTCCCCGTGCACGGGTTGTGCCCCCAAGCAGTCACATGCTCATACAGCAGCGGTGTCTGTGGCAATTTGTTTTACACGATTAGATTGCCAGCCCCCCCCATGCACAATCTCATGTTAGTTGCCTTGTACGTACGACATGCTGGAGGGAACACTAGGGATATTCTTTATTTATCTCTTCGTAGACACTCGAGAACTACACGGATCTAACAAAATAATTAAAGAATACAATAGAACGGCTCGATACACAATAACACACGATTTTATTGACAAAATCGGGGAATAAACAAGACAGACACTGATCGAAACGAAGATAACTTAGGTCACGCTCGGTCTCTAGCAGCAGACTGACCGCAATCTTTATTGACAAGATATATATGTATATAATTAGTTAGACCTGTCTTCAAATTGCATGAAAAAAACTTTACACATAACAAACTATCATCATTATTGGAAGACGATTTATAATCAGTCGACACAGCGAATGACACGCACAGACCATACATAAACACACAACAACAAAATCTCATTCACTCTCAACGAGAAATGACTCACAACTCTGGACTTCAATTAACAATACTTCAATTAACAATATAAACCAAATGATTGTGGATGAATACAGAAATATACTCATCACATCATCGTCATCATTACTACATTTTTGCTCGCTATGAGGATTGGAACCACCATTGTAGCTGGCTGTGCTGTTTCTGAAGCAATTTGATTAACAATATGAGGTTGCCAGCCTCATGAAAAACTTGATATTAGTCGCCTCCTACGACATGCCTGAATGGTCCTATTCTTTCTTTGTCTCATCAGAGACCCCTGGGAGCTACCCGGGGGCATTTATATTCCTTTTCCGTCATTTCTGACTGCAGAGGTGTGCTGCCGAAACGATAGAGGCACGAGGCTGGGCACGTGAATAAAGGGGTCAAGCTGTTGCCCATGCAGCATGCCTCTACTGGTGAGATCCGAGACCGTTACAGTCTGACACCACTGGGGCATCAGATATTATGGAATAAGCAACATTCAGCCCCGTGCAGTTCCCGGGGGTCTCTGAGGGGACAAAAATAATTAGATTTACTGCTCACTCATGTATGTCGAAAGAGACAACTACAAGAGGCTTCTCGTGAGCCTGGCCAACTCAGCATGTAAATCAGATTGCTACAGCAGCCACCACTACAAGATTGCATGAATGTTTAGGCAAAATCCAATTTTTCAGGAAAGTGATTAGTCAACTTATTAAACGGACTAACCTTTAAAAGGAACAATCCAATTTTTCAGCGTTATGTTTAGTCAACTTATTAAACGGACTAACTTTTAAAAGGCACAATCCAATTTTTCAGGATTATGTTTAGTCAACTTATTAAACGGACTAACGTTTAAAAGGCACAACCCAATTTTTCAGGATTATGTTTAGTCATCGTATTAAACGGACTAACTCTTAAAAGGCACAATCTAATTTTTCAGGATTATGTTTAGTCAACTTATTAAACGGACTAACCTTTAAAAGGCACAATCCAATTTTTCAGGATTATGTTTAGTCAACTTATTAAACGGACTAACTTTTAATTCTACTACAGCAGAGCTTGCTGGATTGACATAACCACAAATACACATTTAATGACAACCGGTCTAGATTGGTCATGACTGAAATATGTCAGCTTATAGTGACGTGATCAGGTATTGCCAGAACGACAAGGACAGAAAGCTAGTTTCTGTATCATATATAGGGGGAGAGAAAGGTGTTTTCTTTGATGAAATTTATAATTTTTCCATTTCGCATTGTTACGGTATATGATATTAACGCCGTCTGCTAAAGGTTATCAGACGTGCAATTGTAAAAGGTTAAGGCATTTAATATATTGCGATAGATGTTTCAATTACTGAACGCTCCATACACGATCGATCATGACGTGTATAGCGTTGTTTAGGACACAGTCGGTAACTAAGAAACGCTACCCTTTGTTACTTGACCGCCAAGCTGAATAGCTGCGTTTTTCTAACCTTCCAATTCAATGGCATGATATAGCCATTTATATATGCATTTTTTGATGGACCAGGGTCAGTCCTAGAACTCTATATGAGAGGGAAATTTATGGAGGTTAGTATTTAACTAGAATTCTCAGAAGGAGAAGAATAATCGTCAAATTCATATGAAATATTCAGACTCGCAGTCTCACTGTCGGCAGGTAGCCATGTCTAGCTGCTCGTGCATATAGCTGTGATGTTCTGACGACAATACTGCATTGTATCCTTAAACGGACATTGACACATAACCAGCAGTCTACGTTATTGATTAATTTATGCATGACTTATATGGACTTATGCTCTACTCCTATTTGAAATGATCATCTTGTGTGTACAACTGTGAATTAAATGTACGGACTCAATGAAATGACTTATCAAATCAATCGTATTCCAAGGTTCAAGTATTGTTCAGAATCTTCCACCCCCGCATTCGCTTAATCTTCCATCGAAGGCACGATGCACTATCACTGAATGAAAAAAAACTAACATATCAATGAAAAAAACAATGGCCAGAAATTTATAATTGTTTTATTCATATCACATGGAACATTGTTCAGAGAAAACCACCATGTAACAGTGGTGCCCGGTGTGTGGGGACGAAAAACAACCAAAAACCAAAAATTTTTTCATGACTTTCGAATGAAATATTTACGATCAAGTTTCGATCACATGATCATTACGAAGCTGACGTGACGCACGTGATCATGAATAGCAACATGACGTCACTTCATTGTCGCAATGAAGAAGACATCTTTTCAACGCCTCTCTAGTTCGTTTCAAATTGATCAAGATGCACAAGATGGACTACCGTTGCCTGCCCATCAGGAGCAGACAGTCAAAGGCACAGGCCTAGCTGTTGACGACCTCTAGCACTGATCTAAGCAACGGAAAAGATAAGTCTAGGTGTTTAACTGTTGTTATTGCAAACAGTGCTACTAAGTCCATGCCCTCTGCCTACATCGGCATGTTTTTACCTATGTTTAATGTACTTTTTGTTGTCTTAATGTGTTGTTAATTCGTGGGAGGTAGGGAGGATGAACCGAAATAAGATTCTGTGGCTCTCACGATGCCTGAATTGATTTCGGTCGTTTCTTAGGGCAGTTAAACGATTGCACTTTTGGAAGCCCCATTGAGGTTTGCCATTGGACTGTCTGTCCAAATCTGCTACCGTTTGACGATTTGTGTTAGCTGTACCGTTCCGAAGATAACTGGCGTATTTTATTCGTACTCAGTTAACAATTTTTTTTAGTTTTGTATCATGTTTGTTCACTATTTCGTCCAGTCTCCTCTTACTATCATTTATTTGATGATTGTTAAATTTTCGTCCGTTATGAGTCCTGTGATGTCATCATTTTTTGCAGTCATTTTTTGTGTGTACTTTGAATATTAAGTTGACCTCGGGTCAGACCTTGACCCTTCATTTGGCTTGTGACATTTCCGCTTGTTTTATTTAGTTCATAAATTCATTTTTAATTGTGAAAATGTCTTGTTTGCGTCTTAACATTGTTTGTACCCTTTAGTTGCATCATTGTTTTGTTTGTCCTCATAATATATATATTAAATACTACATTAATAATATGATATTATATGCAATAATATACTTGTAATTTAATTTAATTAATTTTTTCTGATATTTAAGGTTAATATGGGACATTGCATAATTATGCAGTGATAGTCCAAGAAAGTAGCACTACAATTTATAATAGATGCCTAGGGCATAATAATATATTATATATATTGACCAAATAAAATAATCTTATAGTCTACCTTTGAGGTAATAGACCCATTGTATATTATTTAATATACTTTTCTGGTACTAAGAGAGTGACTTAGTACATTGAACAATATAATTACTAGGAATCATACCCAACATTATTGGATATTGTGATTAATTGTGTGAAGTAATTACATAATAGTTAACAGATATCATAACTATTTATGATATAGTATTATTTAGATACAATATTGTTACAAAATATTGTCTATTAGTTGAACTTAGACATTAGAGTTCAGTACTATTGTGATTATTTATATTGAATATTTCTAAGTTGAGTAAGTATAATAATTACTCTGAAGCTACTATTGACTATTTTAATCAGTAATTATCAATAATTACTTACAGATAAAAGTCAAAATGCTTACTATAGACCATTTCGTTAAAATTGGTAAGGAATATGGTTATAAATCCCAAGAACTTCGTCAGTTTGCTGAGGCAGAACTGGAAAAACATAAAGCAGAAATGGAGGAACGTGAAAGAAAAGAAGCAGAGAAAAAGGCTGCATTAAAGAAAGAGGAAGCAGAACAAAAGGCTGCATTAAAGAAAGAGGAAGCAGAACGTGAGATGAAGCAAATTGACAAGGAAAATAGATTGAGAGAGATTGCTCAACGTGAAAGAGAAGAGCAAAGAGCAATCGCCAGACAGGAAGAAGAGAATAAATTGAAAAGAGAGGAAATTATTTTACAACAAGAGATGGAATTGGCGCGTATTAAATTGGAGACAGCAAGATTACAAGCACAAAGTGCTGATGCAAACCAGAATAATAACTCACAAAATGGATCGTCATCCAGCCAAACTAAACATTTCTACAACTTTAAATTACCCACTCTCAACTTGAACGTGGACGACCTTTCATCGTTCCTGTCACGTTTTGAACAGACTTGCAAAACAAACCATTTGCCTGAAGAGTCATGGGTACTCAAGTTAAATGAATTCTTGGTTGGAGAACCACTGACGGCTTCTCAAAATGCTGACCCATCAATAGCAAATAACTACGGTGCTATTAAGTCTTTGCTTTTACGAAGGTTTCACCTGGACGAGGAACACTGTAGGTTGAAATTTAAGGGAATTTTACCTGAATCTCCAAAAGATTTTGCAGGATTCATTGCGAACATACGCAATACGTTTAATAGATGGGTTGAACTGGCAGAAGTCAACAAATCATACGACAAATTAGTTGATTTACTACTACGGGATAAGGTATTATCTTCGGTTAGCCAGCCATTTTTTGCATATTTGCAGGAGCGTAAACCAGGTACTATGGACGAGTTAGAAAAAAATTCTTTAAACTACTGTTCGGCACATCCGAATGCAACCATTTCTAACTCCTCATTAAGAGAACCTCTACCTGTGGCGTCTAATATGGCCTACAATCATAATAACAAACAAAGACATCACAGTGTAGACAGAAGCAGGTTCCAAAGAAATCACAATGTTCACTTTCAGAAGGGATATAATAATGATTTCAACAATAAAAATGAGTTCAACAGAGGTAGATCACGAGATAGAAATTATTCACCTCAAACAAACTACCACAATGGTCAACATAACACTAATTATAATCGATCACATACTCCCAATAATAATAGTAACTGGAATGGTAATAATCATGGCTCGAGACATCGAGATAATAGTTACTATAGAGGACGACGAGATAATTCTAACAATTATACTCGGAATCGATCTCATTCTCGGGGATCATCTCATTACAACCATAATACAGGGGCAGCAGTTACAAATAATACTACCCCTATAGCTCAGGTCCCACTTGACAATAATACAACACAGTCTTCTGCTGCATGTTTTGCTATTAATTATAATGTGGCAAATAGTTGCCAACAATGCAATCTTATTTTTCAGAAGGCGAAAGAAACAGTGCTTAACTGCGGACATATTACACCAGAGGTAGGTCTTGCAGTCAACGATGGAACAGGCCTACTAATTTTTAACAGGGGATTAGTTAATGGATCCGTCGTCTCAGTGCTGAGGGATTCAGGATCCACAACGATTGGTGTACGACAGTCGCTGGTACATCCTAGCTGTGCAACGGGGGAATATGTCCGTTGCATGACTTTTGGGGGAACTATTGAGTTTTACCCCACAGCTATTATTCATGTTAACACACCTTTTTTTCACAGGGAACGTAAAAGTATGTATGCTAAAAAAGCCTATAGCTGATCTGATGGTTGGTCGTATACACGGCAGTAAAGATTGTACTCCAGATGAGATTATAGAATGGGAGAAACATAACCTATGCACTGGAAACGCCGTGACGACTAGAGCGCAGACTCAACTCATGGAGAAAGTTGATGATAATAAAATGGATGCAGACAACCAAGAGGAATTTGTAGTCAATTCACCTATTGACAGGGAAACATTTGCAACCAAACAAAAAGAGGATAAATCTTTAAAAAAAATTTTTAAGCTGGTTGATAAAGTTGACAATCTATCCTCAGGTAATAATAACAAACATTGTTTTGTTATTAAAAATGACATATTGATTAGATGTTTTAATGACAAATCACAAATGAAACAACAAGTTATGGTCCCATATACTTTTAGACGGTACATTCTTCAACATGCACATGACTCACATTGTGCTGGACATATGGGATATACTCGAACACGATCTCGAGTACTGTCTTCATTCTTTTGGCCAGGAGTGTCAAGAGATATCTCGCAGTATGTACGTTCCTGTACTACATGCCAAGAAGTGAAAGCACGTGGAGCTTTTCACACGGCGCCTATTCAGGCTTGCGATATCTCAGTAAGACCGTTTGACAAGATGGCAATAGATATTATTGGTCCATTGCTACCATCGGCCAGAGGACATAGATTCGTCCTTACGTGCATTGATTTGTGCACACGATGGCCAGAAGCCATCCCATTAAAGACCACCACTACCACAGATGTAGCTGATGCACTACATCTCATCTTTTCTAGAATAGGGTTTCCTAGAAAACTTTTATCAGACCATGGGTCACAGTTTATATCTGACACCATGAAGGAAGTCATGAAAACTTGGAACATTGATAGGAATTTAAGTAGTATTTATCATCCGATGAGTAATGGTGCGGTTGAAAGACTTAACCGTACACTTAAACAACTACTACATAAGGTTACTGCTAAGCACCCTCATGACTGGGACAGAGCACTCCCAGCTGTTCTATTTGCTTATCGGGAGGTACCGCATGAACAAACTGGCTTCTCTCCCTTTGAATTAGTTTTTTGGTGCTCCCCAAGAGGTCCTATGGGACTAATAAAAGACTTATTAATTGACGCGGAGATGACTCAGGACACTCAGTCATCTTACGAGTACGTGATTAATCTTCGGAAGAACATTATTGAGTCTTGCCAGTTGGCAACAGCTTCTTCTGAGGCTGCAAAAGCTAAGGCTCGATCCCTACAAAATAGGTCTCGACGATTACGCCAATTATTCCCAGGCGACGAGGCTTATGTGTTACTTCCTCACAATAACAATAAATTATTGATATCTTGGAATGGTCCTTACAAAGTCATTGATAAAATTTCCGACGTTGATTACGTCTTAGATATCAAGGGACACAAAAAGATATTTCATATTAACATGCTCAAGCAATTTCATACACGTCCTGAACACTTACAGTCAATTTTTCATGAACTAGATGACAACACAGTATCTACTTGTTATTATGCTAACTTATCTGTCATCCAGGAAGAAGAATCTTCTTTTCCTGAGGTACAGTTACCGTTAACGGTACCAGTAGTTCAACCTACTGAATCTTGGCGGGATGTAACCATCTCTTCAACGGTTACACCGCAACAGCGTCTACAGATTGCTAATCTATTACAATATTACCCAGATGTATTGACCGACGTCCCGGGTCGCACATCGGCTATCAGTCATGACATTACTCTCAATGATGATACACCTATTCGTGTACATCCCTATTCTGTTCCTTTACATTTCCTTGCTAAAACTACTAAGGAACTTGAACAGATGTTGTCTCTGGGAATCATTGAGACTAGTAATTCGCCATTCTCTTCTCCATTAGTGATTGTCCGGAAGAAGGACAATAACATCAGACTATGTGTTGATTATAGAAAATTAAATGCTAAGACTATAGTTGACAGCGAACCACATCCACTTATCGACGACTTACTGCCACGTCTATCCAACGCAACTATATTTAGTAAGATAGACTTAACTAAAGGTTATTGGCAGATACCACTGACCGAAAAGGCTAAGTACTACACCGCATTTTCCACTCCACAAGGTCTATACCAGTGGAATGTGATGCCTTTTGGGCTTGTTAATGCGCCAGCTACCTTCATTCGCCTGATGCGACAAATTTTATCAGGTAGACCAGACGTTATTACATATATTGACGACATATGCTTGTTTAGTTCGTCGTTTGAGGAACATGTTTCGGGACTTAGATATGTTTTCGACACTCTAAGGAATTATCATCTAACTGCTAAACCTACAAAGGTGCAAATCGCGTGTAATGAGATAACCTTTTTGGGACATATCATTGGATCGGGATATATCCGAACGTTACCTAGTACGGTCTCCAAAATTCTAAACATAGCAGTTCCTCAGACGAAAAAACAGGTCAGGAGTTTGTTAGGACTTGTTCAATATTACAGTAGATTCATACCAAACTTGTCATCCATCACGGCTGTATTGTCTTCATTGTTAAAAAAAGACATGCCGGTGAAGGTGACATGGACTGGTACATGCAATGAAACTTTCAACAAAATTATAAATTTGTTCTCGCATGAACCAATTTTAAGACTTCCCGATGCTTCCAAAAGATTTTTCTTACGAACAGATGCTAGTAACTACGGCATTGGTGCATGCCTGCTCCAGAACCATGATGGCATTCTACATCCTACCTTATACATTTCAAGAAAGCTAAAGCCTGCAGAAACAAAGTATTCAACAGTCGACAAGGAACTTTTATCTGTGATATGGGCAATAACTAAACTCGAAAAGTTCCTGCTTGGTGCTCCCTTCACCATACAGACGGACCAACGTGCTGTAGCATCCTTGCGTCGATCTAATCATAAAAGCCAGAAACTCGCCAGATATTCAATCATCCTACAGCCATTTGAATTCTCTATTGAACATATTCCTGGCACTGAAAACATTGTGGCTGATGCGTTGTCACGTAATCCTATTGACGACGAATAATCAACATTAACATTCCTAAAACATATCAATTATAAAGGAACTAACCTTGCCTTCAATTTAAACTTTATAAACACTATATGCATCACAGAATTGAACTAAAAGACAATCAAGGTATACATATTGTCATTCAAACTTCGTCTAACGTCCATACACGATATATGAATATTCGTTGAACAATCATGGAACAATATCTGACGACAAGTCGAACTTATTATCCTATGTGCACTTAATTCTTGGATGCTGTGATAAATGACATTTCTTTCCAACGTAAACGTTTGAACATTTTTGCCTAAAAGAATTCATCAGGATCAAGACTACGGATGGATCATCATATCCTATACTAATTAATTAGTTAACTTAACTTCTTAATTGAATTATTATCAATAAAATGAAATGTGAGAAAAAAATGAAATGAAGAGAACAAAAAAAAAAAAAAAAAAAGAACGAAATATAAAAAGAAGAAATTATGAAAAGAGAAAATAAATCTCACACAAGTATTAGATTAATATTTTTTTTTTAATGTACCTATACATTATTTAGTTAGTTAAATTAGATAGTTATTATTCACTAACACTTAACACACACAATTAAGTTAAGTTAAACTTATATTCGAATTTCTTTCTACTTCTTCTCACTTATTTTGTTTTTTCTTCTCTCATAACATCGCGTTACATTAGAATCTTAATAATTTATCTCTTAGTTTAATTCATTAATTTAATTTTAATTAGTCAAATTAATTCCTATATGACATACTAATACGACAGACCTTACTTTAATTTAATTCTATCATTCACTATTAACATTGGACATTTTATTTAGTTGATATAATAATATGTATAATTGATATATCATGTGATTAATGTTAGATGACTATGACAAATAGTTAGTTGACATGACCGCAACACGGGTCTACTCAGAACATCGTCGGCCATATGTCACAATTGTGTTAAATTTTTTTTGAAAAATTGTTAAGTCGGATAGATCTTGAAAAAAAAAAATCTATCGATTTTTTTTTTTCCCGGGTGTACAGGGAATTGTTACGGTATATGATATTAACGCCGTCTGCTAAAGGTTATCAGACGTGCAATTGTAAAAGGTTAAGGCATTTAATATATTGCGATAGATGTTTCAATTACTGAACGCTCCATACACGATCGATCATGACGTGTATAGCGTTGTTTAGGACACAGTCGGTAACTAAGAAACGCTACCCTTTGTTACTTGACCGCCAAGCTGAATAGCTGCGTTTTTCTAACCTTCCAATTCAATGGCATGATATAGCCATTTATATATGCATTTTTTGATGGACCAGGGTCAGTCCTAGAACTCTATATGAGAGGGAAATTTATGGAGGTTAGTATTTAACTAGAATTCTCAGAAGGAGAAGAATAATCGTCAAATTCATATGAAATATTCAGACTCGCAGTCTCACTGTCGGCAGGTAGCCATGTCTAGCTGCTCGTGCATATAGCTGTGATGTTCTGACGACAATACTGCATTGTATCCTTAAACGGACATTGACACATAACCAGCAGTCTACGTTATTGATTAATTTATGCATGACTTATATGGACTTATGCTCTACTCCTATTTGAAATGATCATCTTGTGTGTACAACTGTGAATTAAATGTACGGACTCAATGAAATGACTTATCAAATCAATCGTATTCCAAGGTTCAAGTATTGTTCAGAATCTTCCACCCCCGCATTCGCTTAATCTTCCATCGAAGGCACGATGCACTATCACTGAATGAAAAAAACTAACATATCAATGAAAAAACAATGGCCAGAAATTTATAATTGTTTTATTCATATCACATGGAACATTGTTCAGAGAAAACCACCACCATGTAACACGCATGTACTTTTGTATGGTTATACTTTTCGTTAACGTCACTATATTCAGCAGAGTAAAAAAAAAAAAATGTAATGGGCAAAAGACAAAGAGAATATCGATGTTAGAAAGTGAGACAAGAGAAATAAAATGAGAACTAATTTAACTACATACAAATACGTTTTTAAAAATGATATGCCTCCAAAAATTAAATATCCTATGTCACTGTCAGCGATTCCAGTAAGGACAAAATGGCCACTCGAAAGGATCCGTGTAAAGACTTCATCATATTTATTACATCAAGGCGATATTCTCATCACTAAAGACATTTTGATTTATGAAAATGTTTAAAGCATTATTCTGTGGTCCTCGACCACTGACTGGCGAAGCAATTAGTGACCGTCACGTCTGGTAGCGTCTTGTAGGGTAGCAACAAACTGCCTCCACTTTGCTTGGTTTGAGGGGGTGAGGGGAGATTCCTTTCTGTGGTGCTCTAACTCTGGTTTATTCTCTGCGCCTGTTTCCACAGTTCGCCAAGTATTTTTTTTTTTTTTGGTCAGCTTTCTTTCGCCTTCCTTCTGAGCTCCATAGCATAGCAATTCTGTTAATGGTGTTAGGGTCTCTTCTGGGGATGCGGCCAACACACTTCCAGCGACTACCCGCTATGATGGTAGGTATATAGGTAGGTATATATTCTTGATGGCTCCGAGTTAGTAGTTGCTGGTTGGTGATGGTATCTGGCCTGAACATTCCAATAATTTTTCGATGGCAGACTGTGTGAAAATAGAACAGTTTGGACATCTCCTTTTCTGCTACTCTCCAGCATATTTACCATACAGATGTACAGAAAAGTACGCAGCTCTGATATATTTTTAACTTGATGTTATTTCTGTACTGGGAAGATTTCCAGATGTTGCTTAGATAGGCAAATGTTATAAATGTTGCAAGTAAATAGAGTTTACTTCATCCATAAACTTCTTCCTACGTGAATGTCTACGCGTTTTTAATGACAACTGTCTGTATAACAGCAGGGAAAGACATTTATCAGAAAATAAGGTCTAACGGTCACGAATATAACTGATTTATTTGTAGATAGACAAGCATGTGTTACATAGCAATATCTATATTTAGAAATTGTATTAACAGAAAATATTTAATGATCTATTGATTATTAAGAGCGTCCAATGAGCTTAGCGGTTAGAGTGCTTTCCTTTCGCGACAGTTACCAGGTTCCAGTATCGAAAAAGCTGATGACTTCACGCTCCGGTCTACGCGGCTGTAAATGGGTACCTGGCACTGCGCTTGAGTTATGAAAGGTAAAGGCAGCGAGGCAGGGAACTGGTCAACCCACCTAATTAAAAAAAAGCTGAACCTAGTACGGTGAAGTCTCTAACACTTGACTCCTCTACGGTCGTTTCTTCTATTGGACTAAAAAAGGTCAAGGTAGTCCCATATCAGATATTGCCGCAGGGGAGTGAAGTGTTAGAGACTTCAACATACTAGGTCTCTCCACCATCGAGAGGTGGAGTGACATTTCCCCTCCTTGCTGCCTGTTCCTTCCATAACTCAAAGTCAGGTATCCATTTACAGCTGAGTAGACTGGAGCGTGTCGGTACCGTGATTCGTACCCGGCACCATTGCCGCGAGAGACCAGCGCTTTAACCACTCTGCCAATCGGACGCTCATATTGGACTACCTCTACCTATTGATTATTACATAATCAATAATCAAATATCACTGCAAACTTCAATACAAATTATGTGATTAATGACCTGGAGAATGGAACTGAACATTTTAACATCGTTGCTAAAATCTCGTGTGATTTCCCGTGACTCTAATCATACGAAGAACAGGCCCACCTTTTCGCTAACCCATGCTTGTAACAAATGCGACCACGGGCAATAAGGTATAGGACATGAAACCCAGCACTCATTTTTTTTTTTCGGGGTGCAGTTGCTAAAAAACAGTGACTAAGCGAATTCTGCTCAAGGCCAGTTATCGGCCTCAATTTTTGCCCTGGCCAATTGCGCCCCAATCGTAACGAGATCTGACAATCGATTTTTGTTGAATAACAATACATTCGATATAACAGATGTCACCAGTAACCCCTCACCGCAACCAAACCCTGGTTCACGCGAGCGTGAATCCAGTAACTTCGCTGGACACGTTATTGAGTTCAATAATATATGAGCGGGCGTCCTTCACGGTTCGCGCGCGTACGCTCACGCACATACACACGTACACAGTAGCTGCCAGCTCGTCCCATGTGGCTGCTCTGTTTACCATTACAAACTGCGCTGTTGCTGTAGTCGGTGAATGTGTAGCAAGCCTTCTTGTTTGCTGAGTAGGGGATGTATTAGTCATGTGAGTATTGAATAGAAAAGTTAATCCGCACGTTACAAACACTGCTATATTAGTGTCCGCGGAGTTTTGTTTTAGTTCAGTTAGTTAGTTTTTTTTCTCACCCTTGTTCACGTAACTGACGTTGGTGCAAGCATTTTATCTTGTACAATTTTTGTCTTAACATGTCTGCTCATGATTTTACTGATACGGTACATTATCACGCATCCAGTTTTTTTTTCCTCGGGTTTATTTAACTCCACATGAGGCATACAGTACATACTAGTTATGGTTAAACTATTTGACGCTTCAAATCTCTATGTTCTTCTCACTGTAGAGAGCTCAGACTTTTCATACATCTTCCTTTCGTAATACATTTTAATATGTCATGATTGGACACGCCGATTTTATGCAATAGTTAACGTATTACTAAATAAAGCGGAAATTACTTCATTAAAGTAAGAGAAATACTTAACTGAGAACCGAAAAGGGCGAGTGTCGGATGGTAAACGATGATGTGCCGGTTCGGTCATTTCTTAAGACAGCTAGATCATCTGCGAGGCCATATAACTAGCGAGTCCATTTTGTAAACAAATCGATACATTTTAATCGACTATGTTTTGATCGGCATTGACACAGCAAGTTATGACTTTTGGCATCTGATCTAAGTGTCAACGAGTAGAGTAAAGGAGAAAAGTGGGTTCCGAATAATTGTTGTTCGCTTTAGTTGTTCTCCTGTCATTGAAAGTTTGCACAAGTTGTTGACTATTATAACCCATATAGGGTTGAACCGGACATCCTTTGCACACGACAAACATCAGTTTTCCAGTGCAGGGTTCAAAAACCAAAGTTGCTCTAGAAAGTTGATTCATATTTTTATTTTTGTCTCATCTTCTTTGTACACTCTCAGACGTCCACTTGAATGTTCTCATCTTCTTCGTACGCTCTCAGACGTCCACTTGAATGTTCTCATCTTCTTTGTACACTCTCAGACGTCCACTTGAATGTTCTCATCTTCTTTGTACACTCTCAGACGTCCACTTGAATGTTCTCATCTTCTTCGTACGCTCTCAGACGTCCACTTGAATGAATGTTCTCATCTTCTTTGTACACTCTCAGACGTCCACTTGAATGTTCTCATCTTCTTCGTACGCTCTCAGACGTCCACTTGAATGAATGTTCTCATCTTCTTCGTACGCTCTCAGACGTCCACTTGAATGAATGTTCTCATCTTCTTTGTACGCTCTCAGACGTCCACTTGAATGTTCTCATCTTCTTCGTACACTCTCAGACGTCCACTTGAATGTTCTCATCTTCTTCGTACGCTCTCAGACGTCCACTTGAATGAATGTTCTCATCTTCTTTGTACACTCTCAGACGTCCACTTGAATGTTCTCATCTTCTTCGTACACTCTCAGACGTCCACTTGAATGTTCTCAAAGAAAGCAGTAGTAATTCTGAGGCTATTTGAATCCCCATAAAGCTTTTCCACGAAAGGAAATGCGCTTTCTCTGTACCGCATAAGTTGGGCAACTTTGAAGCAGATGTTCAGCAGTCATTTTATCAGTGCCACAGTTGCACTGATCGGTAGTTCCTATCTTTAGCTTGTTGAATAGATGGTATCTCAATCTGTTGTGGCCAGAGCGGAGTCTGAAGATTACCACTTGTTCTATTCTGTTAAGCTGATAGTAAGCATCATTCTGTGTGTGACCTGGATGTTCTACATTCCATTTGTTTCTGCATCTGATAAAACTCTTTGCCTCCTCGAAAGGAGGCAATCCACCGGAGAAATATTATTGGAATATGAGCGAGGAAAATGGCCCCAACATAAGCAAGGCATGTTATTGAGTTGATATAGTTATTATATTATTGACACTCCAGCTTCACCCTATTACGCTGGCTTGGCCATGTCCTCCGCATGGAAGATGATCGCATCCCGAAAGGTATCTTCTACGGACAATTGGCAGATGACAAAAGAGCAATTGGTCGACCGCAGCTGAGGTTCAAAGATGTGTGTAAGAGTGACATGAGGGCACTGGGCATAAATCCAACAACCTGGGAGGATGAAGCTGCCGATCGCACCAAGTTGCGATGCTCTCTGCGGTGCCACCTCAGACTGGGCGAAAAGAAGCTCTTATGGCAAGCAGAAGAGAAGAGAAAACGTCGCAAGGAACACGAAGAACAAAACAGCAGTTCAGGGGCGTATTCCCATAAGCCATTTATGACTTTGGAGGCTATTATTATTATAATGATTAATTGTCAAACACGATAGGCAAGGGTTTGCAAAAGTTGGTAAACGTAAAGGCTCTAAATAGTTTTTAAAAACAGGGGGGATATGACATGATCATGAATGCAGAACTAAGGAAAAGAACGATACAAATGCCCGCGGAACAAGGGTTAAGGAAACAACGTTGGAGATAGACAGGGCATACATTCAGAAAGTTATCTCATTAGAACCCTACCTCGAAGTAAATAAATAATACATTTTAAAAAAAGAAATTAGACCCAAATTAAAACTGAGACAAGAACTGGAAGAAGAAATAAGAAGGACAAAGAAATATTGAATAGAACTTCAGCGGACAGATTGTTGAAGATCGGATTGTTTGGAGAGAACGAACGAACGAACGAACTTTATTTTCAAAGGGCTCGCAGGCCCGTCTAACATTCTGCCCTTCCTATATCTCACTTATCTTGCATACTTACCCTTTCATTCCCACATGTTACTTTAAGCATTAAATTAAAGGCATAAAACATTATAAAGGTTATATAACAGTATACAATGACATTACCCAAACATAATCAAAATAAAGTATTTCTTTAAGCAAACAAACACGTAATAAAAAAAATTAAAATGAAAAAACCCAAACAAACAAATCCAAAACATCTTTACGAAAAATCAGAAAAATAATTCGAGTATGATCATATTGGCACAGCGGACTGATCATCCGCTTGCTTGTCAATGATCAAAGAAACAACAATTAATAATCTGTTGTACCAATAAACGCCGTTAGGTGTAACGGAACAATGGATAATTTCTTGTTGCCCTGTGACGCCGCAAGGTGCGATGGCCGGAGACTGCTTAGTCATGTCGGTCAATGGCCAAGGGAGAATGATGATGATGATGATGATGATCATATTGGAGTAGTAGGCCTATAGAATCGGAACTCCAGAAATGATTGCTGAAGACTGGATTGTTTGGAGAGATCGTGTTGAAAACATTTACTCTAATGTGAGCTGAAAGTCAAAGAAAAAGAATTATTGATAGTGATAATGCTGCTGAGTCAATGAAGTCACTGAAAATGAATATATGTAAGTCAAACTATCAAGTCCATCGCATAAATAATAATCTTCAATTCCTCTTTCAAGTCAGTCCTATTCTATGGTTCTGAAACATGGAGAACAACAAAAACAACAACCAAAAAGCTACAGACTTTCATAAATGGGTGCTTGCGTAGAATAGAAAGATTGAAGTGGTATGACAAGATCACTAATGTGGAACTGATGACAAGAACCAGACAAGTGCCTGTGGAACTTGACATGAGAAGAAGACGCTGGAGATGGATAGGACACACATTGATGAAACCTGTTGATAGCATTACAAGGCAGTCCTGGTTCTGGAATCCCCAGGGTATGAGAGGTAGAGGAAGACATAAGACCGCGTGGAGAAGAAAACTGGAGAAAGACACGAAGGGGATGAAGAAGACGTGGACAAACCTTGAGCAGACGGTACAGGACAGGAGGGACTTGTTTGTTGAAGGCTTATGCTTCTTGAGAATTTGAAGGGCAATGAACGAATTCCAATCCAGTAATACTAAATATAGGACACAATATATTTATTTGTGATTCGGGTGCTGCCTTCAACCGGTTACGAAGAAGTTTGGAAATATGTATATATGCCACTTGATGTTGTTGGTGTTGATTACACAGAGACAGCATACAGCTGCAGGCTCATTAACATTTAATATAACCTGATGCAACGTGATGATCAACACAGAGAAAATAAAAATATTAAGATCAAGTATAATGCCAAGAAAATACGAACGAATTAATTTATCAAAGAGTTGAGATTTAGTCATCTAGACTCACATTTTCCCTTCCCCTTCTCTCATCTTTTAATGAGACAGATAGAAAGAACTAGAAATGTCATAATTGGTAACGCCATGCCAACAGTCAGACAATTAGGGATTAAAATGATAATTCAACAAGCCTGTAAAATGGTCTGTGATTAGACAAATCCAAAGATCTTAACGTCTACGAAGAAACAATTTAAAAGGGCAGCATTTATATTATCACTTTGATAGTAATGTCAGATCTCGACATAAACTAGAGAACATTTTTTTTAAATTCACTATTTGCAAATCTAAATGTCTGAGACGAGCAAAATAATTATTTAAAAAAAAAAACCCCAAAAACACGAACAAAACTAATGAGAAATGAAGAGGTCAAAGACATTACTGAGGAAGGAAAAAAAAACCGCATCTGATGAGAACAGATCCCCACCACAAGCAGTGCGTGCATTTAGCTTTGAAATATAAATGAGCAGGGATAGAGAACGACCCAAGGGAACATATGAACCTTGTGAGGGAGTAATATTTTGTGGAAGGTTGTCGTGTGGTGAGTCACTGGGGCAACTACGACAGTAGTTTTTGCCAGGAATAGTCTATGAGATATTAGATATAAGGTCTCTAGAAATTGGCTCGTTAAGAAAGAATAAAGACCTATTCGAGATGGGACAAGAAGACAGGAATGCGAATGCTTTCCACTAGACAGTGTTTTCTAATTAATTATGAAAGGAGTTCTGTTTCCCCACGACCTTAGCTTCTGCCCTTAGATCCCGTAAAGAAAAAGCCCCCAACCTCATCTGAGTAGAGAAAGGTTCCTATAGGTGAATGTGTAACACCGACAGCACGAGTGATACATTAACAAACTAGATAATGATCAAACGATCGTTGGGTTTATTAATGAAATATCCACACATATAGGGTTAGTAATGGTTAGAACGTGATGATGGTGAAAGACGATTCACACAAAACACACAGATGAGATAATAAAATTGCAGTTAATTAAGTAATAGTTAATTAAGAATGAACTGGTGTAAAGTGAAATGATGATGTGATATGATACGTGTTACCAAAATGGTGAGTACTCTACACAGTCCATGTGTCTCTAAATGCTTCTCCTAGATATGAGGATTCACATGTATGCATAAAATGTCCCAAGTTGTTATACGTTATGTCGAGTGGGGTATCTCTAAGCTGAGGACGTTCTGATGAATACTGTTGTCGTACGGAGAACGCTGACGAGATATCTATGTATATTCCTTCACTGTTTGAGTATATCTCTGTAGTGTTGATCAACAGTTAATAGCTGTCATATGAACAAAAGGTCTGTTGTCTAATCTCCCGAGGGTACTGGCCAGACTGGATATCTTCACGAATCGGTAGTGATATGTAGACTCATAACCTTGCATATGTAGTCGTGATTCATAATATATATATATATATATATATATATATATCATCATTGCCATATCCATAACGAGGTTGGCTGTAATATATCCAACGTCTTCTATCTATGTCTATATATACTCTGATAGACTATTTCCCGTCCATATTGATATTATCTTCCCACTTATATATCTATTGCATATACCTTCAACTCTCCCTTCTGTTATGGTCTTCTGCAAGGTGTTATGCCTTTTTATGTATATATATATTAGGTATTTTTTAGCTGCCGAATTTGACCTATATCATTAGTATATTTTCATACCTATATTATATAGGACCTCCTTATTTTATATTCATCTCTATCCATGATATATTATATATATATACATTTATATAGCCTCAATTCTATTCTTCCAAATATATATATCGTATATTTTCTATATAGAAATAGAATATATATATACACTTTATGATTCTATATTTTAATTTATGAGATAATGTATATATAGTCTGCTTCATAGAATGCGCTTAAGAGGGTGTTGCCCTTGCTATAAATATGCGATTCCTCTTTTGAGCTCTTTTGCTTGACTTCAGATAATAATGATCTATCGAGTGATTTGAATTTATGATGACTCTGTATTGAATTTGGGATAACTCTGTATTGAACTTGTGAGCAAGCAGTATATGGTGACGAAAAATGCTGCGTCCACCTTCTGACTTGTGGGTGAGACAATATTCCTTTTTAATTGAGGAATGAAAGATGTCCTATGGCGAATTCTGCTAGCCAAATGTCCGTTTTTGATAACTTATTTCTGGTTAGACGTCAGACACGTTGCGTGTAGACTCAGACTTCTGATGAACTGAAGACACACAAAAGTCTTCGTAAGTTTTTCACATTTAACATCACTGGTTGACTTGCATTTAAACTAATTTTCATTATTCATCTCTCTCTCTCTGAGTTCAATTCTAATGATGTTAAATATCTTGTGCATGAGAGTGTGTGCGCATGGGAGACTGTGATGATGATGAAGGTGACGTATGAACTATTAATTACCTCCTATCATCCTATCATCTTCTAGGAAAATCTTCTGATTTTATTAATCAGTTATGCCAAGAATTATTTGAAACTTTATCTTCCGCACATTTTAGCTGTGAGGTTAAAATAAACAAAAATCAGAAAATGTATTAATAAGTATAAGATCTACTAACCTTCTTTTCCCTTTGCAAATTCTTTAAGAACACAATTCATCACAGAACTGAATTATATCCACTCTGAATAAACACGTGTATTAGGCTAGGCGTTTTTGGGATTAATCTCTTCCTCACAATGTAAAAAACTGGACTCCTTCCTCTTGCAAGCTACGCAGTAGATTATATTTCTGCCAGTCCAATATGGGTTTCTTGTACAGCTCCGCCTATACCAACCAATCCTTAATGGCCCCTCTGGTCACTCATTCACAGGATCGCTCTTGTCCCCTGTCTGTCAAAACGTGGGTGTAGTTTGACCTCTGATTGTTTATTGTTCACCTGGCCAAGGTGGGCGTCCAATGTGGTAACCCAAGGCTTGTCTGAACAGCGGCCGACCAAAGATAACACCATTACAGCATGAGACGTTTTCCCCTGGCCAATATGGGCGTCCAATGTGGTGTCACAGAAATTACAGCATGCCCAGATGTTTGATTAGGATGACCAGATGTGTTTTCACCAGATTTATCACGATGCAATGTGGGCTTCAAACGATAATGTCAGGCATGGGGACTCAATCAAAGGACTTTTATTTCCCCCGATGAAAGAACAAATGTGGTTCTCTAGATACCGGTCGCGAGTAATCACAACGATGAAATAACAAATGTGGATCGCAAATATGGGATGAAAGAGCAAATGTCGGAGAAAATACAATATGAAAGATGTAGGAAAAGATGGAGCAAAAAGGCCTTTGCGCTCGTTTATCACAAAGGTAAAGGATACCGTTACACGCCTATTGAGGCATATTGGGAATATGGTGATCAGCATCACGCCGGCCGCCTAAACCGTCCCATGTACGTATATAGTCACTGTTTGGTCATTTTCATAATGTTATTGGCGTGGGTGTCTTGGTTTGTGTTATCACGATAAGTTGTACTTAACTTGCTTGACAAGTTGTAGTTGATGACTTTGTCGTGGAATATTCTAATCCACATATATAAATTAAAAGGTAAATATAAAGCCTAACAAATAAATCTAATAAAGAAAAGAGCAATGGTAAAAGAACAGTGCTGTCAAATTGACAGTACTCGAAATCCCCTTTGTTTTATGCTTCGTCTGCAAATTGTAACGCTTTCACGTTGATAGTAAAAGCCTACTATATTATTACCCGCTTTCTTCAATGAAACGTGTGCTGTATTTCTTGGAAAAACATTGAGATACCAAGCTGATCAATGACCTAATTTAAATATTTCATTCATTCCATTTTATACACGGCGTAACTAAAGACAGATGGACTAAAGGATAGAGAGAAGGGAGAGGCATAAAGCCGAACACGTGCAACACAAAACACGCGTCGCGCGATACACAATTACTACTATCACGCGTGTAAGGCCACATGCACTAACTTTTTCAGACGGACAGTGATAAATTCACTACCCTTCCCAGAGTTAGGTTTTAAAAAACCTGGGAAACGCTTATTAGAAAAGATAACATTATATGGGTTTACGTTTGAAAACATTACAGTACCCAGACAGCACATCTTCGAAACAGGAGGTAGAAGAAATTGCATATTTTGAACGCAGCCACTTAGCTCTATTATAATATATATATATTTGGGTTCCTTAGGGTTTGGTGACAAAGAATATGTACAACGTTATGCAAATAGTCTAGGAATTAACAAGTTATAGCCAAAATAAAATGATGGTGCTGTCAGACAACACCCAAAATCAGAATCGCTCAGTGGTAGATTTTTTTTACACCACCATTGTACGGGAAATGGGCCACAAGTTACATTTGAACTGATTGGCTGGAATGATATGTAAGGCTAAACACGATTAGTCGGGCTATAAATACTATCTTTGGTTGTTAGGGGAGACGTGGGAAGTTAAAATTTTTTCAAACACTTGTCGAAACGTGGCTCCATTGGCCAGACTCGCTGATATACTCACTTAGGAGCGTTAGTTCGAGACCACTAGTCAAATAAGCTTGATAAAGCAACAGTGCGTTGAAGCCAGCTCATATTTTTGCTAAATAAAAGCCTGGAACATAAGCAGATGGGAATTTGTGCCAGTAGTTGTGCCAGAATTCATTGCTAATCAACGTATCTGTGTTTGTTTCCATGAATTGTGGTAAGCTTGAAACATTCAGTATCTTTTAATGAAAATTGAATGTGAATTGTTAATTTATGCCTGTATATATGTGTAGTTCAGTAGCAAACATGATGTAAAGCCTATAATGCTCCAGCCTGAACAGAAGGTGTCGGAGGAAAGTAAAACTGCATGGAATGGCCAAACAGTACACTGACACCTAGATTATTGATTAGACAGAAATAATGCTGGAAGTGCAGAGGCGTAGTAACCATTAAGGAGGTAAATACTGGTATAAAGTATTTCAGATGAAGCTGACAGTTGGCCTAACGCTCTGAACTCAATGTTTGTGATGTATTGTGCTCAGTGTAAAAAGAGAGTATAAATTAGTTATGAAGTAGAAGGTACATCCTTCTTGTTTTCAGGGACCGTGGTCTTGATGGTATTGAGCAGCACCTGGTCAGAGCTTTGCTGAATCCAGAGTCGGACAGCATACTCCTTGGTCCATTTAGCTATCAGTGAGGTGTCTCCAGAGCCCAGGGGAGAAATCGAGCAGAGGAGTCTTTTCCTGCCGCCCTCACACAAGATAAGCTGATGTGGCCAGCTGAGCTCAAAATTATGTACCCCAGCTTAAAATGACCTTGTAAAAATAACATTAAGAGGGGAATTAAATTGTTTTAATATCAGGAACTGAGAACATCTCCAATACTAGTCCCCATAAAGACAAACTATTGAAGTCATGATGACAAATACCAACAGAGCTTGAACAAAACAAAACCAGTATTACCTCATATTACTACTACACAACTGACACACATAGGATACTTTTAATAATATATGTCATTACCATATTCATATTGATAAATTCTGTACATATAACTTGTAAGTAAAATTGATTGTGATTCCTGGTTCCCTTTGTATTTGAATCAGGACACATATTCATTCATAACAGCAATGAATACATATTGTTATTTGAAAAGTTATCAGTGACTCCTTTAAGATATCCTTTAGAGTGTTATATGTATGTGAGTGTCACAGTGTTGTCAAGTGTGGTGGAATAAATTAAATTGTTTATCTGTCTGTTGTTGTTATGACTTACACTTCATCATACACATACCCTAGACATACAACGTAGTCATCACACTATTCCAGAATAATTCTGACTGAGGTATACATATGTGGCAGCAAGCAAGGTTATATATAATACACTACTCTTATTAGATATATATACCTTCACAGCTGATCTCAGTCAGTACACTAAGTCCCCTATAAATATTTATAACATCTCACTTCACCACATATATTGGGGTCTCGCTCTTGGGATTTTGAATCTTTCCCTATTAAAAATATTGGGGGTAATTCACTTCAGGGAATATAAGAATTAAAAGGTATCCTTGGGTGGAATTAAATAAGGTTGAGCTCACGGTGCCTGTGTTGTCCATTAGATATATATTTAGAGATTAAATTGTTGGTTAGACATTGTATAAACTTACCTGATAGACAATGGCGGACCTGGCCAAGTTTCGATCTGCTGCTGTTCAGACTGCAAAGGAGTTAGGATTAGATGGGCAAGTTATGGTTGCCTATGTCACTACGGAATGTGACAAATTTATTGAACGCGAAGAAAGAAGGTTTGAAGCCGAAAGAAAGTTAGAGGCTGAAAGGGAAATTAAGAAGTTACAATTTGAGGCTGAGGCTGAGACTAAGAGGTTGCAGGCTGAGGCTGAGACTAAGAGGTTGCAGATTGAGGCTGAGGCTAAGAAATTGGAGGCAGAAGAAAGAAGATTGGCTGCAGAAAGGGAAGAGAAGAAATTAGCTGCAGAAAGGGAAGAGAAGAAATTAGCTGCAGAAAGGGAAGCAGAAGAAAGAAGATTGACTGCAGAGAGGGAAGCAGAAAAGGAGGAGAAGAGATTACAAAGGGAACATGAGTTACGACTAAGGGAGTTTGAGTTTCAGGGCCATGCTCCTGAAAATGGTGCCAGTCCCTTTGCCTCTGATGCCACTGCTAGCCAAGGAGCCTCAACCTCAGCTATGAATTTTCATTTAGATCATTTTGTTGTGAAAGACGATGATATAGAGAGCTACCTAAATAGGTATGAACTATTAGCTACCACGTATGGGTTAGAGAGAGAAAGGTGGAGCTTAAAGTTATCTCAGGGACTTCGTGGGGCAGCTTATGAAGTTTTTGCAAAAATGAGCAGAGGTGATCAGGAAAATTATGACATGCTAAAGCAGGCTCTTTTGTTAAGATATGAAAAGAATGCAGAATTCTATAGGAAAAAAATTTAGGAATGCTAAACTACTGTCAGGTGAAACCTATCACCAGTTCTCTGCACGAATAGAGACATACTTGGAGAAATGGACTTCTCTGGGGAAAACCCAAGATCTTAAGGAAATGGTCCTTATAGAGCAATTAAGAGAGTCCATGGCTCCAGACCTGAGAAAGTTTCTCATGGAACAAGGTGCAGAGAGGCTGGGTGAGTTGCTAAATGTTGCTGAAAGGTATCAAGCAGCTCAAGCAGAGGTAACAGGAAATAAAAAGAAACAAGTGGATAACTTTAGGGCACCACAGAACTTTAATAAATTTGATCCTAAGGATCAAAATAAAGGTAAGCACCAATTTGATAGGCCACGGTATGAAAATAAAAATAAAAACCCACAATTCGATGAAAGGAAATATGATGAAAGAAAATCTTTCAACCAAGGAAAAAGGTGGTGTAAAAATTGTAAGATGAACAATCATGACACTGACCATTGTAGAAGGAAACCTCCTCATTTTGCTGCTATGACATCGGGGAAAAAGGAAAAGAAGGGCAAACCTGAAGAATTACAGGAACCATACCACCCCCCAGTGTGTGAAGATGTCATCTGTAATGGTGTCACTATAAGATGTTTATATGATACCGGTTTAGATTACGATTCCGTTGTGAGTTCTCACCTGGTGCAGGCCGATCAATACACCACAGAAACAGTGGAGATTCAAACTGCAACCAAGGATGTAGCTACCATGACACTTCCCGTCGCCCGAATAAAAGTGAAAACGCGATATGTGGAAGGAATCATAAAAGCAGCAGTGATAAATGAGCCAATCTACCCTCTAATATTGGGGTGTAGATATGTCTTCTTGGGGAATCCCAAGAGACCTGTGATATTGGCAACAGTGCAGACCAGATCACAGTCAAAAAAGGAGGAGGATAATCCCATAAATACTCACCCAGATGAGATGAGGAAGGCACAGGCTGAGGACAAAACACTCAAGCCATGTTTCAAGAAGTTGCCCAAATCTCATACACCTCCAGGCAAGGGAGAGTTTTATATGAAGAACAAACTAATATATAGGAAGGCTGGATCTGAATCCAATGGTCACGGACAGCTGGTCCTTCCCACTTCATATAGGACTAAAGTGTTGGAACTAGGGCATGCGATTCCCTTCAGTGGTCATATGGGAATCAGCGCAACAGGACAGCGAATAGCTTGTCACTATTTCTGGCCAGGAATAACTGAAGATATCAAACGATATGTAAAATCCTGTCCAGAGTGCCAACGAGTAGCACCTAAACATTGGACTGCACCAGCAACTCTGGGGGAAATGCCCATAGTGGGAACACCCTTTGAGAGAGTTGCCGTGGATCTTGTGGGACCTCTCACCCGAACCAAGAGAAGGAACAGCTACATTCTGACTCTGGTGGACACTTGTTCTATGTGGGGAGAGGCAGTAGCCCTGTCATCGATTGATTCTAAACATGTGGCAGAGGCATTGCTCACAATTTTCACAAGGTTAGGCTTTCCCAATCAAATCTTGACTGATAATGGCTCTCAGTTCAAGGGGAAACTAACTGAAGAAGTTTTCAGGATCTTCCAGGCCAAACACTTCCATTGTAGTGTGTATCATCCCCAAGGGAACGGCCAAGTGGAAAGATTTAACGGCACATTGATGTCGATCCTGAGAAAGTTGGCACACGAAAAAAAACCAGATACATGGGACCAGTACCTGCACGCCGCCCTCTTTGCTTATCGGGAGGTACCCCATAGTTCAACCGGTATGGCCCCGGCAACATTATTGTTTGGAAGGCCAATAAAAGGTCCACTCGAAGCTTTGTTAAGAACGTGGACTGATGAAAAGGCAGAGGAAAACATTACATCTTCATACCAATATGTGAATGAGCTGACCACTCGTTTAAAAACTGGTTGGAAACTTGCCAATGAAAATTTGAAACAAGCCAGGAAGAAACATGCTGCCTATTATAACAGGAAGGCGAAAGACAGAAATTTGGCTGTGGGAGAGAAAGTACTGCTTCTTTTGCCCGGGAGTCAGAATAAGTTACAAATTGGATGGCAGGGTCCATATACAGTTTTAGAGAAGGTATCTAGAACAAATTATAAGATAGATAAGAAGGGGAAAGAAAAAATCTATCATGTGAATCTCCTGAAGAAATATTTGGAAAGAGAACATCAGGAAGAGACACACTTGTTGACCTTGTCCATCGCCATGGAGATGAAAAAGGAACCACTTTCATCATTTGAGTATCCATTACACCCCTGTGAGACAGCAGCACAGGTGAAAATCAGTACACATTTAACGAAAACTCAGAAAGAGAGAGTGCAACAGGTTCTAAATAATCATGCAGAGGTGTTAACAGACCGACCAGGGCATACAAACCTATTGGAATATGATATGAAACTGATAGACCCCACACCTGTCTGTATGAAACCATATTCGATTCCGTTTGCTAAGGAGAAAGCTTTGAAGGAAGAGATAGACTATCTGTTGAAGGAAGGAATTATTTCGCACAGTGAATCTTCGTATAGTTCCGGTGTTGTACTCTTAAGGAAGCCCTCTGGAGAACATAGACTCTGTATAGATTACAGGAGACTGAATGCTATTACAGAAGGACAGGTGGATCCATTGCCGGATACAAATCAGCTGTTTGCCAAACTAAATAAAGCTAAATATTTCTCCAAAGTGGATCTGAGTAAAGGATATTATCAGATTCCAGTAAAGCCTGAGGTTAGACCATACCTAGCTTTTAGTACTTCAGAAGGACACTATGAGTTTAATAGATTGCCATTTGGATTGAAGAATGCGCCTAGTGTCTTCTCTAGAATGATGAGAAAATTATTGGACCCTCTGAATAATCCATGTATAACAAATTTCATGGATGATATCCTGATAGCAACAGAAACATTTGAGGAACACATTGACTCTCTGAACATGCTGTTTAATCGACTTAGGGAGGCAAATTTAACAGCCCGACCAACCAAATGTTGCGTTGGATGTAAAGAATTGGAATTTTTGGGACACACAGTTTATCAGGGAAACATGACCCCTGACCCAAAGAATTTAGAGAAACTACAGAAAGCCCCGAGACCACAAACCAAGAAGGACGTGAGATCCTTTGTCTCATTATGTGGTTTCTACCAGAAGTATATCAAAAACTTTAATTCCATATGTGCACCGTTAACTGATTTGACACGTAAAGGACATCCAGATCGCATTACATGGACACCACAATGTGAAATGACTTACCAAGAATTGAAGGAAAAGCTCACAAGTAAACCCATTTTGAAATTACCTGACTTAAGTCAAGAATTCATAGTAAGGACGGATGCAAGTAATATTGGGTTAGGTGCAACTCTACTACAGAAATCCGATGCATTGGATGGGGAATTAAGCCCAGTGGCATATGCTAGCAGAAAATTGAATAAAGCTGAAATCAATTACTCAACTAGCGAAAAAGAATGTCTTGCAGTAATATGGGCAATAAAGAAATTCAATATTTATCTGTATGGGAAGGCCTTTAAGTTGCAAACAGACCACAAACCTTTATCGTTTCTAGCACAGGCTAGGCATGAGAACTCCAGGTTACTCCGATGGTCTTTACTTTTGGCTCCATATAATTTTAGCATTGAGTATATATCTGGAAAAACAAATTTGGGAGCGGATTTTTAAGCCGCCATCCGTGTGATGAGAATCACCGTAAACCCCAGAACTAATAATAAATTTCTCTATGTGTATATAGAATAAAGGACTGACATATAATGTCTGTTTTAAGAGGGGAGATGTCGTGGAATATTCTAATCCACATATATAAATTAAAAGGTAAATATAAAGCCTAACAAATAAATCTAATAAAGAAAAGAGCAATGGTAAAAGAACAGTGCTGTCAAAATGACAGTACTCGAAATCCCCTTTGTTTTATGCTTCGTCTGCAAATTGTAACGCTTTCACGTTGATAGTAAAAGCCTACTATATTATTACCCGCTTTCTTCAATGAAACGTGTGCTGTATTTCTTGGAAAAACATTGAGATACCAAGCTGATCAATGACCTAATTTAAATATTTCATTCATTCCATTTTATACACGGCGTAACTAAAGACAGATGGACTAAAGGATAGAGAGAAGGGAGAGGCATAAAGCCGAACACGTGCAACACAAAACACGCGTCGCGCGATACACAATTACTACTATCACGCGTGTAAGGCCACATGCACTAACTTTTTCAGACGGACAGTGATAAATTCACTACCCTTCCCAGAGTTAGGTTTTAAAAAACCTGGGAAACGCTTATTAGAAAAGATAACATTATATGGGTTTACGTTTGAAAACATTACAGTACCCAGACAGCACATCTTCGAAACAGGAGGTAGAAGAAATTGCATATTTTGAACGCAGCCACTTAGCTCTATTAAATATATATATTTGGGTTCCTTAGGGTTTGCTGACAAAGAATATGTACAACGTTATGCAAATAGTCTAGGAATTAACAAGTTATAGCCAAAATAAAATGATGGTGCTGTCAGACAACACCCAAAATCAGAATCGCTCAGTGGTAGATTTTTTTTTACACCACCATTGTACGGGAAATGGGCCACAAGTTACATTTGAACTGATTGGCTGGAATGATATGTAAGGCTAAACACGATTAGTCGGGCTATAAATACTATCTTTGGTTGTTAGGGGAGACGTGGGAAGTTAAAATTTTTTCAAACACTTGTCGAAACGTGGCTCCATTGGCCAGACTCGCTGATATACTCACTTAGGAGCGTTAGTTCGAGACCACTAGTCAAATAAGCTTGATAAAGCAACAGTGCGTTGAAGCCAGCTCATATTTTTGCTAAATAAAAGCCTGGAACATAAGCAGATGGGAATTTGTGCCAGTAGTTGTGCCAGAATTCATTGCTAATCAACGTATCTGTGTTTGTTTCCATGAATTGTGGTAAGCTTGAAACATTCAGTATCTTTTAATGAAAATTGAATGTGAATTGTTAATTTATGCCTGTATATATGTGTAGTTCAGTAGCAAACATGATGTAAAGCCTATAATGTTCCAGCCTGAACAGAAGGTGTCGGAGGAAAGTAAAACTGCATGGAATGGCCAAACAGTACACTGACACCTAGATTATTGATTAGACAGAAATAATGCTGGAAGTGCAGAGGCGTAGTAACCATTAAGGAGGTAAATACTGGTATAAAGTATTTCAGATGAAGCTGACAGTTGGCCTAACGCTCTGAACTCAATGTTTGTGATGTATTGTGCTCAGTGTAAAAAGAGAGTATAAATTAGTTATGAAGTAGAAGGTACATCCTTCTTGTTTTCAGGGACCGTGGTCTTGATGGTATTGAGCAGCACCTGGTCAGAGCTTTGCTGAATCCAGAGTCGGACAGCATACTCCTTGGTCCATTTAGCTATCAGTGAGGTGTCTCCAGAGCCCAGGGGAGAAATCGAGCAGAGGAGTCTTTTCCTGCCGCCCTCACACAAGATAAGCTGATGTGGCCAGCTGAGCTCAAAATTATGTACCCCAGCTTAAAATGACCTTGTAAAAATAACATTAAGAGGGGAATTAAATTGTTTTAATATCAGGAACTGAGAACATCTCCAATACTAGTCCCCATAAAGACAACTATTGAAGTCATGATGACAAATACCAACAGAGCTTGAACAAAACAAAACCAGTATTACCTCATATTACTACTACACAACTGACACACATAGGATACTTTTAATAATATATGTCATTACCATATTCATATTGATAAATTCTGTACATATAACTTGTAAGTAAAATTGATTGTGATTCCTGGTTCCCTTTGTATTTGAATCAGGACACATATTCATTCATAACAGCAATGAATACATATTGTTATTTGAAAAGTTATCAGTGACTCCTTTAAGATATCCTTTAGAGTGTTATATGTATGTGAGTGTCCCAGTGTTGTCAAGTGTGGTGGAATAAATTAAATTGTTTATCTGTCTGTTGTTGTTATGACTTACACTTCATCATACACATACCCTAGACATACAACGTAGTCATCACACTATTCCAGAATAATTCTGACTGAGGTATACATATGTGGCAGCAAGCAAGGTTATATATAATACACTACTCTTATTAGATATATATACCTTCACAGCTGATCTCAGTCAGTACACTAAGTCCCCTATAAATATTTATAACATCTCACTTCACCACAGACTTCCTTCAGTCGTTAAAACATCTGAACATTGAAGATGCTATGCTTATGCCAGGAATAGTGTTGGTCCACTGTTAAACAGTTCACAATTTCAAACATTATGTTCGTTTTTTTTTACCACTAGTTAAACCTGCGAAATATGATCAGGTAATGATATCTGTGGTTTATAACCAAGACGCCCCTCTGATGCTGACTGGCCACTGTTGATAAGACTCCTCATTTCCTCTACACTGTCTTGTACTGTGGTTAAGGGGAGGAGCTAAACTGAAATGCTATTTTCCTTACTTATCATAGGATTTCAACTAAAATGCACAGATTTAACCTACATCAACCATAGTATAATAATCATTGGTTGCCATGGAAATGGCGGCCATATTGGATTCTATTGGTCTATTTCAAATTGCTAAGGTTTTTTTTTTAATTTATTAAGCTATGAATACCAAATTTTAACAGACCGTTTATGATTATATTATATAACATTTGGCAGATTGGATTTTTGATAACTTTAGTAGATCCAAAGTGTCAGGGCTTTGAATTTAGAGTCTAAAAATAGTAACAAAAGTTGCTAAATTTTACATTCATTTTTTTCAATAAATTAAAAGTTTGACGAGATATTAAAAAAATCGATCTGATAAAAGATTTAAATGTTATGGACAGTATATATGCCAAATCTCAAGGTCATTAATTAATAAATGTGCAAGCTATAAGAAATTTAAGAACAGAAAAATAGATTTTTTAGAAAATCTAATTTTTCTCTATAATGAAACTTTAACTACAGAAATATATAACATAATCCTAAAAGAAATTACTTAATTTTAATTCAGAATATACCAGCAGCATATCTATCTTTCATTGAATACTCATGTCTGGCTCTTTATTGAGATTATTGCCTCAATGCCTTCCTTGTCTTAACACAATTCTCCGCCTTTTCAGAGGTACGCTCCAGTCGTTTTAGCTTTCTTGCACCTACCAGTTAACAAGCGTTTTTTCCACTGTTCAACCTAGAGCTTGCTTGACAAATGTAGCAGCAGTCTCAGGTCTGGCATTAAATTCTGCTAGGCACATAGAAGGCAGAATTCCATAAGATTTCTTGAATGAAAAATAGGCTTTCGCACTTTATTACAAATTACTGAATATTAGATTCTCTTTTGAGTTTTGGGTAACCTTTTTTCAAAGGGACTCAACAGTTTCAGATTTGTAAGCCTGTCTTATTCTGGTGTCACGTGTTTTGTTCAACAGTCTAAAGGCTAGGCGTGTGTCGATACATTTTTTATGCCCAGCACCAATCTCTAAATAAGGTTGCTTCACAAACACATCCTGGCCAGCACGACAATACAGATGCTGGGGATAATTGTCAGTAGAATAGCAGTGATGAAGACTAGCAATGATTTAATTCTACATATCAGCAGCAGTTTCATGTTGCCTGATGACTCTT
Organism: Oreohelix idahoensis; assembly: GCA_024509875.1. NCBI lineage: Eukaryota > Metazoa > Mollusca > Gastropoda > Stylommatophora > Oreohelicidae > Oreohelix > Oreohelix idahoensis. The sequence continues at coordinate 624,443 of JAMPIV010005646.1, read as the reverse complement.
TAATAATAAATGCCTAGTTTTCGGATGGCTGCATCAATCAGTCAGCCGCAACCATATCTTCCAAGTGTTACTTTTTGCTTGCAGCAATCAGTAATTACATTCTGAAGCACAGCATATATTCTTTTACCTACACGATCCTTGCACTGACATTTCTTTGATAATTTTAATATCGGGGCCATATGGTTTAATTTCAATGACCTGCTTGAATGGTGTGCTGTTACCATCACTTAGCATGGTGACGTAGTGGAATTTCTGTCGTGTCAGAGACCGGCTTCACAAAACACTACCTGCCTCAGCTTCACCTGAGCTTCCTAGAAAGAGGCAAATGTTTACATTAGTAAAATTTCAAATAAAGATGTAAACTAGCATTACAAAACTGTGCCTTAAAGTATAATGGAAGCAAAACAATACATGTAAGTAATGAAATATTACCACATGAATGTAAATGCTTAGACAAGGTGGAACATAAAGTAAGTTTCAAAAATAACTTCAAACTTTATATCACTGTCTTGCTTCACTTTCCACGGTAGAAGGGGAACGACTAAGTAAGTAAGTCTAACTTCACTAACCAGTTTCCCTTCGTGAAAATCCTTAAAAACACATTTAGAATTAAATTCCACTGGAATGAAATTATAATCCAAACTGAAATGAAATAACGGAACAGGCTAGCGCTTAGGACTCCTACTCAGGCACTGCAAACGTTTGAAAACGTCCTGACTTCTATCGAACCTGATGGCCAATATTTGGTCATTCTTTGGCGTTTTTATAGCTCCGCACTCTGATCCACTAATTCGCAAGGCTGTTTGAAGCTTCGATTTACAAATTGCTCACAAAAGCGGTCAGCTGTGGCTTTTTCTAAGTTTTGTCTTGTGGGTTAAGACCCCTAACTATAAGAGTCAGCCCTCTGGATATCTTCTCAGCTCTGTCAGATCTTGAAGTGATTTCGTGAAGTAAGGAGTTGTGTATGAGACGTGTATTATCTCAGGTCTAGCCCTTGCTTCCTCAGAGGTCCGCACCTGAGTTCTCTTTTCCTCTAGCAAACTTTCGTGGGATTTCAATGCTGTTGTGCGAATCTACCAACAAAATCATAATTTCCTCGTCAAATACCAAAGATAATTATTTCCCACTGCCATAATTAAATGCATTTGTAGTTGCAGTTCAAATCCCAGAAGAAATACCTTGTTCGTGTGTTAACCATAAAGTTATGGTACAATTTATGTTGTGCAATTCATAATTTATCATAAAGACACAAGTTTACGTGGCAATTCCAGAGTGTCTTGCCCGTGTTATGACAGATCCATTGGAAGGGTTGTGAACACGCGAAGAGCTTTGTTTATTCAGTTGTACATGTGGTATACTGAGCGAGGCACTGATGGCCGCACCGCTACAGTATAATGTTGACGGCCTTCGGAATGTTGTCAACAAGGTCTCCAGAAATTGGTTCGTTAAGAAAGAAAGAGACATATTGGAGATAAAGACAAGAAGAAGGCGAATGTTCTCCACTAGATAACGTTTTCTAATAAATAATGGAAAGAGCCCCCAACATCCTAAATGAACGATTTTGCTTATAGAAAAATACTTATCAGAGACAGCACGAGTAATACCATTAAATAACGAATTAATAATCAACACGGCTATAGATTTATTTGTTAAATATATATACACTTATAGGTTTAGCAGAAGTAAAAAAGATGATCGTGAAAAGATAATTCACAGATGAAATGTAAAAATGTAGTTAATTAATTATGGTACTAAATATACTAATCTAGACGAAGGTGAAGTATATAACTGCAGATTAATTAGTTACGCTAAAAATCATAAAATTGTGCGAAGGACAGAATCTATGAATTAACTAACCCTTAACAAATAAAAGTAATTTTTGAAAAAGTCTTTCACATATTAGCTATGAGGCTAAGCGCAATAATGAAAAAGAAAAATTATTAATATTTCTAACTTCACTAATCACGAGAAGAAAGAGGACATCAGATTAAGCTGGGAGAACAAGTCCTGGAGCAGGTCGACCACTTTAAATACCTCGGAGCTATCATAGACCGAAAGGGAAGCATCAAAGAAGAGATGACCATTCGAAAAGCAGCAGCTGGGAGACTTTTTCAGGCCATAAATCGAGGATTCCTCAGCAGAGAGAGGTTGGTAAGAAAACGAAGATGGCTGTATACCGCTCCACCAATGTCCCAGTCTTGACATATGGATGCGAGTCATGGGCAATGAATACAACCCACAAAAGCCAGATCCAAACCTCAGAAATGAGGTATCTGAGGAAGGTGGTTGAAGTAACAAGAAGAGACTTGGTCAGCAACCAGACGATACGTCAAGGCCTAAAATCCCACCCCCTGCAGACCCAAGTAGAACAGCCACAACTAAGATGGTTTGGCCATGTCTGCTGAATGGGAGAAGATCGGCTACCACGACAAACATGGGAAACAAAGAGCCAGGGATTTAGACTCCCAGGACGACACAGAGTCCGCTGGGAGGACAACATTAGACACTCTTTGAAGGACCGAGGACTAGAATAGAACCAGGCCAGGAGGAAGACAGCCGATAGGATAGTCTGGCGCTCTCTCTTCCAAACCTCTACACCTCACGGTAGAAGGGGAACGACTAAGTAAGTTAGTCTAACTTCACTAACCAGTTTCCCTTCGTGAAAATCCTTAAAAACACATTTAGAATTAAATTCCACTGGAATGAAATTATAATCCAAACTGAAATGAAATAACGGAACAGGCTAGCGCTTAGGACTCCTACTCAGGCACTGCAAACGTTTGAAAACGTCCTGACTTCTATCGAACCTGATGGCCAATATTTGGTCATTCCTTGGCGTTTTTATAGCTCCGCACTCTGATCCACTAATTCGCCTTCCATCTTGCCATGCCATATCTGCATGCTCGCTTGCGAGTTCAGTGCCCATTAATCGCTAAAAGTAGGTGGGCTGTCGTAACAAACTCTTCGGTTCCGTGCTGGATGTCGTAGCTTGTGATTGGCGGCCCGATAAGAGACATTATGTACTATTTGTCACAAAGTTACTTTTCTTTGAGGTCCGACTTGTTTCCCCGTGTCAAGACATGCCGACGCTCCATCTATTGTCTCATTGTTGTATGGTGGCTCCTTCATTGTCTCTGCACGCAAACAAATCTAAGCTTCTTAGCAGCCAAGGGTAGACGATGTTTTGTGAACCAGGTGGCCTAGTCCCGAAAGTACTTTGTTATCAATCGCTCTTACGGTGTCTTGACAGCTGATGTTTAAGTTACCAATTCTCGTATCGCCCAGGTTTCCGTAGACCGCGCTGAACAATAGCTGTCTTACAAAGCCAGGTGTGCTCTAATTGATAACGCTTTATTAAAACGTAAGTTTGGGAAATTATTAAAGGCGTGATTAAAGTTACACTTCAGTGCAAGGTGTGATGAAATATTAAAGTTACACTTAAGTAAAAGGCGTAATTAGGAACGATCACGTTACAAAATAATAGAAAGAGCAAAGACGAGGAAGGAATAAAATAAGAACGATGATGAAAAAGGTAAATGACGTTGAAAGAATATGATCACATCATCACAAATGTTCTGTCCATTGTCTTCAAAGATCTGTTATGGGACATTGTGTACGCGTCCCAAACAAACAGCTGACATTTCTTAAGAACTTTAGCAGCTCCAGAAATCTTGCTAATATTGCAAACAGAGGTATCATAGGTGGCCAGGTCCAATTTAAGTTTAAAGGCAGAGTGAGCTGTTCAGTCTCCAAGGAAATAACTATACAGCAGTGCGCGATGAAGCAACAGCTAGAGCTATTATTTTCTGTTGACGTACTTCAGCAAGTAAAATGTTTGTGACACATGTTTTTCCTGTTCCATCAGGATCATCTTGAAAAAAAAATATTCCGCCTGTATGGTAGCGACCTCGATCAATGAGGATGGAATAGGCATCACTTTGGTTTGACAACAGCTTTGGTTAATTTTCATCTATGTATCTAGTCAGAGCATTAATGTCTCCCTTGATACCTCAGTGTTTAGGCAATTTACTTCAGTTCGGTTAGTTTGAGGAAGATCAAAAGTATGCAGTTCTTCCCCTTTTCCCAGAAATAACCTTGTCTTCTACGACAATTTAGGCTGCGTTATTGAAAATTACAGCTGCATATTTATTTTATTTTATTTATTTATTTATTGTGATTAGCGAATTTCTAGGCCATGTTGCCTTAATTGAGCCGGATGTTTAAAATCCGCTACAAAAATTAGAGTCAGCGTTTTGAAATTAACTGCTTCAGAATTATGCAATAATATGAAATATTAATGCTGTAAAAAGCTCATAATAGATCAGGTCGCCTTAACCTATTGTATTGATGACATTTAAAAAAAGTAATTATGCATTTATGCACATTTTGTTTAAGAACGGATCCGTAACCTTCACCAGACAATTAAGGGGTCCATGACACACAAAAAGTCATAAGCCATGTTCTGGATCGTTTCCATTCTTTCAAGGCTTCTCTCAAGGCTTCTCTCAAGGCTTTTCTCAAGGCTTCTCTCAAGGCTTTACTCAAGGCTTTTCTCAAGGGAAAACATGTGGAAATTGTTTCAAATATGACAGATAAAACATCAAGGACAAGAAACCATAGATTCAGTAACCACATGCAGTGGCGTCTCTAGGGTTGGTGTCACCCAGTGCGGTAACTCATGATGTTACCCCCATGGACCTCCTCCTTTACCAGACCATACAGAATCCTTAGTAATGTTTTTTGTATTAATGTTACTCGTAAATCATAATTCCCGTATATCACTGAATGTAATGGCAATAGTAGTGAAATAAACAACTAGCAAAATTAAAATTACACATTTAAATTACAATATCATACGCACAGCCTAAATGTATTGACATTTACATAGTTTCATGTGGTTAAAGTGAAAATTCGGTAAGAAAACAATAGAATTCGAAATAAAAACGTAGGTATTGATACAGGACATGTAAGCTGGGCTTACGAAACATGTTTTTGTGGTTATAACTAACTACAGGGATATTTTTTAATAAAAAATAATAAATTTCTGCTGAAACACTACACAAAAATTTTGTAGACAGTCATTTTGGTGTCACCCCCTCTGATGGTGTCACCCGGTGCAGTCCGCACCAGTTCTCAGGCGAAAAATGATCGTCTGAACATACGTCTGTAAAACCAGTAAATTAATATGAGACAAACATAAAGGTGTTATCAGGCCCTCGTAGGAAATAAAGAAGTAGAACACTAGACAACAGAAAAACAACAGACATGAGTGGCTTACCCAGGATTTTAACACTGGACCTTCCGTGCGACAACCCCGCCTAGCTATGCAAGCGAATCACACTATCCTCCCTGCCATCTACGCATCACCAAAAAATGATGTTTACAGGCCTCGGGTTTCCCTTCCTTATGTGTTATAAATGTTTATACAATACCAAACCTACCCTCTGTCCTGTTCTTACAGTTCTAAGTCTACTATCATTTACTGGACACAGTACTAAGGTCTTTGTCTTGTTGGACTGGCCTACACTGTTATATAGGTGAACAACAGAAGTGATTGCGTCATTAATAGGCTCAACTGCCCATGGTAAACTTCCGGTGTTATGTATTGAGGTTCGCACTAATGACCTGTCATCGCAACATCATTTTTTGGTGACGCGTAGATGGCAGGGAGGATAGTGTGATTCGCTTGCATAGCCAGGCGGGGTTGTCGCACGGAAGGTCCAGGGTTCAAATCCTGGGTAAGCCACTCATGTCTGTTGTTTTTCTGTTGTCTAGTGTTCTACTTCTTTATTTCCTACGAGTGCCTGATAACATACCTTTACGTTTGTCTCATATTAATTTACTGTTTACAGGCCTCGGGTTTCCCTTCCTTATGTGTTATAAATGTCTGTAAAACCACTTCGCTAATGCCACCAGTGTTTTCCCCTGCTTGTTTACTAATTGTCAATTTCTCATTTCCATATTAGTCGCGGGTGTAGTCTCCCCTGCTCTGCAGTAGTGCTCCAACAATGGCCAAACTCCGAGTAAAAGATGAGGATTTTCAAAGGTATCAACCTTTGCTCAAGATTGCTCTTGGCAGAGATATAAATAGAAGAATGAAGCTTATAGAAAGGCAAGTATAACAACTGATCATCTAAGCTTTTATAAACGTATTATTCTCTGCTCCTTCTGTGAGGAAAAGATTTTGACTCGTATTTTCTAAGCCCTCAGCTGAAGGTGATTCTGCACAATATTAATTTAATAGCTCATGTTGTTATGTATTTTTTTTTTAAACGGAGTCATACGGGTGCAGACATAAAATTCATTCAATAGTGATTAATTCAACTCTAGATTTATATTTACATATAAACAGGTTTAAAACCAGTTATTGTTTAACAAGGAAAAATAAATAAACTTATTTTATCAAAACAAATCAATTAAAATTGTCTTCACCAGAAGTTTTTAGTTGTTGGTGGATGAGGCAACAAAATTGTCCATTTGGTGTGATTGTGTTATACTTAGCTGACGGGGTGGAGTCAGTTGGATCTGGTTTCGTCACTGCGGTTCCCCGGAAAAGTTTGGACTGTTCCTTCTCTCCAGGAGTCCAAAGTTTGGCAGCAGCACGCCACTTGCAGCAAGGCCGGGGTGCCACATAATTCTTTTGGGTCGCTCTCTACGTGGAACTATTTTGAATTACCCCACAAAACACGCATGTTTGAAACGATTGGAGCCCTACTTAGCTTCGTAACAAACAAATGCTGGGGAAAACAGTGAATATAACCTGACACCGTTCAGTTTTAAGACACTGTGAGAGTCGCTTGCCAAGATGACCACCGGACTGCCAGAGTTAAGACGAGAATCAAGATTCTTATATCGGAACCGGACCATTGTTTGAGCAATTTTGAGGACTTCAGAGCCCAGAATAAACTCTACCATTTAACAAGAACAACCGGAATCTAAGGAATCTAAAACACAGAGTCACAGTGGGACTTACTGCTAAAGTTTAATAATAGTTGCCCATCGCAAGCGAAGATGGCAACAGCTTCAGACTTGAATTGTGAGACATCAGTGCCGTGATCTCATGTGGCTAATTAGTCCTATTTTGGCCCTACAGGCCATGCCACATACGGGGCACACATGGTTAGAGTCGATAGTAGTGTTGCTGCGCATTCTGACTTTTCTTGCAGCACGCTTGCCTTCTGCCTTATCAGCTAAATTCTGTTCTGCAATGCGAGCGCCTTGAGTAATGTTTGTCCGCCACTGCTAAAGTAACGACCCCCGAGAACACATGTAAGAGGCCCATTCTAGTGCCTTTATTCCTCTGAGCAAACAGTCAGTGAGCCAAGCTTAGCTTGGTGGTACCAGTGAGTGTACTAATCTCTGGAACAAAGTGTGGGTAGAAGTGGCCTGGCGTCGAACTAGACACCATCATCAGAGGGTCTTAGAGACGCGGGACCAGCTTTGCAGTTACTCCTTGATCTTACTTGGAACGTGCTGCGCCTTTAATCTTGACCAGAGACGCGAGAACTCCAGTGACCTATCTGCACAGAACCCAAACACCCAGCGGGAGCAGTAACTACCATTTGCAGCTAAGTCAAACCTAAAAGCTGCCAAGTGACTTCTTACATAAAACACTATACCATCACACGGTGATGAGTATTTTGTGTTAAAGATTATTCACGTTTTTAAAACTGTTAAAACTTAGTTGATTATTAAATTTGTTATTTGTAAATATACAAATTTAATGTCGAATTAATCATTTTGAATGTACTGCATGTTCGTCTCAGTCAATTTACTAAATACACTTTCAACAGAGCTATACCATAATAATAAGAATTCCACTGAGTAAATCAGGGTGGGGGCTTGAACGAGCTGAAATTAATAATTGCTTAATTCTTCATAAAAGACTGCGGATCAGATATGTTAACAATTGCCCTGCCCGGTGCAGCATTGTTCTTGACTTCTGAAATATATTATGAACACACCCTAGAGATAGAAGCATCATTATCCTTCCATCTACAACTCTGCCAAAAGTAATCTTGCGCGAAGGTAGACACACTTGAAGACCCATATTAGATACACTTCAGTTTTGGCCACTACTGGACCACTACTGCAAAGCAGGGAAGGCAATTCCGTGACACTGGGTAACTACTCAGTTTGCTTCGTCACGTGTCTTCAAGACCCGTCTGTTGTCGGTGTCTAGCGTTGACTTCAGGCAGCTGGTACCAAAATCCGATGTCCGGGAATTAATACATAGACTTAATTGCACAGAAAAGGCCGTAATTTACTGCAACCAGTTTAAGATGCAGTTATCCCTCAGATTGATGAAGTTACATCGTATTAAATCCTTCTAACTATTGTCACATGAGGAGGACCCTAAGGCTTGGGCTTCCAGTATTATTATGGAAGTTTTATACTCTGTAATTTTATCAGCTACTTCTAATCCCGTTGCAAGTTCTATAGGGAATCCTATTCACAAGCTCTTATTTTGGCTGTCTGTGATCTCCTCTTTTGATGAAGATGGAATACAATTCTATAACCTTACAATGCTCTTGGTTATAATCAGAATTTCTGCTCTCCCCCTCCCCCACACGTGGCTTCCATTGAGGTTCTGTTGGGGACGAACCAAATCAGAATTAAGTATAAGTGTCACAGGTGAGAATCCGTTGGGGAGATCTATTTAAGTTTATTGTCATTTCTAATTTTAACCCACCACCACGGCAAGGAGTCTTATTTTTAGTAGCTCCCCTCCCCCATTCTCATCTGAACATACTCCATGACCATATAAGGTCTTGCCACTTCCGTGTTATTTGTCATGTTTACTAAAATCACTACATCACTGATCTATCTTAATTATTGCGTTGGGTAAATCTCTACCAAGGTGTTGCTTTCTTCTCATCTTGTTTATAACAAAGAAGTCATCGGAAGTGTTATATAATTTCCTCGTGATCCACTCCTTTCATGCTTACAAAATTAACACACTATCTTTAAATTCCATCTATTGTCCAGACTGAAAAAAAAACCGGGGCAACACTGTCTTGTTTCAATTTTCTGCAATTCATATCCATGAATAAAACATACTTTATCTTCATTCTCCGACACAAATTTGGATTTGTTCCCATTTGCCAGCTGGTGAAACACTAGTCCGTCTTGCTTAAACAATGTGGATGTCGCTAAATGTAGACTTAATCCGTCTACTGCTGGCGATTAACCAAACAAATCAACGCGGTTACAAAAACAGGTCAAATGGTTAAGTTTTCTGGTTTGTGTGACAGGATAACTTTGGTCGATGAAAACGTAAAAGCAGGGGCGGTAGAAAAGAAAGTGAAAGAATGGTAGACTACCACTGACGAAGAGGAGTCACAGAATTACAGGAGTGGCTCTGTATAACACTAAAGAACTCTTTTTCTTGCTTATGGTGAAACAGATGCAGGACGACAAGACAAAAGATACTGCACAGTTTA
>JAMPIV010005645.1:0-248751 GCA_024509875.1 Oreohelix idahoensis | reverse complement strand
CATCTACCATAGATAACAAAGTTCTGGTGAGATCACTTTTGCGTAGTGTATCTATACCTAATAAACACACACAAAATCTCCTGTTATTGCTTACGCATACGCAATATTATAGAGATAATACCTTAACAAGACTATTTAAAGAATTACAGCTAATAAATAGTGACCGAGTCTATCAAACCGAGAAAGCTAACACTGAATATTTGTTCAACAGCACGTTGAGTATCGATTAGGTTTCTGAGTATGTAACCATCTGTCACCACGAATCGTGTCTCAAACCGTTTCACAACCTAGCTTAAAGCCGCTATAACCACAAAATCAATAACTAAAACTAAAAATTGAGTATAAAAGATTATTTAGATTCCAGTTTGCAACAGAAAGTACGACAGGACATCTGAAAGTACGATGAAAACAACTGCAAATATGTTCAAGACATAAGTGCGTTCGAGACATCAAAAGGGTATTTAGCGTATAACTGCTGTAACCTCGTGTATATGTATACCTGTCTATATGTAAAATAAACAAACACACACACTACCAGGACGCAAGTTCGATGTAGAACTAGTACTGGTTTCTAAAACTTCACTCTGATCTATACATATTGTAGATACAACAATTAAAATACCGACACACAAAAAACCCATACCCCAGCACACCCCACGATTCGACAGCCCCACAAACTACACCACACAATTAAGATACCTACAACCAAACACACCACCGGTACAATACATCACACAAAAAACCTCCCGACCTCACCCACACCACTACAAAAGAAAACACAAAACCTCAACTCGCTTCAAAACTCCCTTCTAAGCTGTGATATCTCCACCTCTCGATCGACACAACCGACTACAACCCGACATTGTTTAGGGACCGCTTTTGCCTTCCCATTGCGAGCCGCACTCGATCAGCCAGACTGCACTGCTACAGACTGTTTCCAGGACCACCCCTTGCAGGTGGGGTCATACCTCTTTGTAGGTGACGGCTCCCACTAACTAGGTGAACATGCCAAGAAGTGATGCAATACTTAAACCTTTGGAGAGCTGAGTGAAGGTCGAGAGAGTAAATTTTATCGAGACCCCCCTTTATTACACGTGCGAAAATCCTTTGGTGGGTGATATCTAAAGTTTTCTCCCAAAACCGGTGGTCACATTTCTATCATCTCGGGGGTATATTTCTGTCGTCTCGAGGTCATATTTTCTATCATTACACATACATATTTCTGTCGTGTCGAGGGCATATTTCTGTCGTGTCGAGGACATATTTTCTATCATTACACATACATATTTCTGTTGTGTCGAGGGCATATTTCTGTCGTGTCGAGGGCATATTTTCTATCATTACACATACATATTTCTGTCGTGTCGAGGGCATATTTCTGTCGTGTCGAGGTCATATTTTCTATCATTACACATACATATTTCTGTCGTGTCGAGGGTATATTTCTGTCGTGTCGAGGGTATATTTATATCATCTCGAGGGCATATTTCTATCGTGTCGAGGGGGGTATTTCTACCACCTCACGGGCATTTCCTAGTGAGTAGTTGTCTACGACCAAACTTCACCTCTCAGCGTCTTATATTCTCATCACTAGCCACACACAGCGTTAGAACAACACGTTAGTTTTTACGCGGACCTAGGGGTAGATATGTTCAAAGATGTGATTTCCGTACCTGGTGTCACGTTAAAACACCTCTGCAAAAACCCGCCCATCCAACGTCTCTTTTTCGTTATGCTGCGAGCGGGAGGCAGATTTGCACCACACGTTGCGCCAAAAAAAGTTTGACAAAAGTCAACCCAGCAGTGACAAACTTAGAAGACTAAAAGGGAAATCTTCCCATTTGACCCCCTCGTTGAACGAACAAGACAAAACGTGCATTGACAGACTCGCCAAGTAAACCGAACCACCTGTGTTCTGAGAGCTCCAAGGGGTATACGAAAAGAAGTGCGGTTATATGTCACCCATAGATCAACTAACTTTGTCAATAAATATATAAAATGTATCTAGTGTTTTCTCTTTTATATTTCTATATATGTATAACTAAATAGCATCTAACTGTTGTAATATCGGCTACCTATCTGTAATATGTACGTATAACTGTTTGTAAAATAATCATCACACAAAACGCCCGCCATTAATGAACTTATATATATTACTATATTCCAAGACCTCTCCTCCTCCACGTTCCTCCAACACATTTTCGTTATATAAAAGTCACGCGGATGTAGACATATAAACACACACACACCAACACACATAACAAAACAATTCCACAACACACACCCTACTACTCCGCCCTAACCTAACCCCACCTGCTACATTACAGATTAAAATATCTCTCTTCCACCTCCAAAAAACTATACCACATCACACAAAAAATATCCCCCCTAACCTAACCCCACCTGCTACATTACACCCGTACCTCGTCACCGACGCCTCTTCACTCCCACCTCTCAATGCTGGTCCACTCGCCTGCTACACCCCAAAAATGTACACAGCTGCATCCTGACAACGTCACCACATCTCCCCTCAACATCTAAAATATCTCTCTTCCACCTCCAAAACCATACCACATCACACAAAAATATCCCCCCTAACCTAACCCCACCTGCTACATTACACCCGTACCTCGTCACCAATGTCTCTTCACTCCCACCTCTCAATGCTGGTCCACTCGCCTGCTACACCCCCAAAAATGTACACAGATGCATCCTGACAACGTCACCACATCTCCCCTCAACATCTAAAATATCTCTCTTCCCCCCCCCAAAACCATACCACATCACACAAAAATATCATCCCTGCCCCTGCATCACTCCTGCAGAATTAATATATGTCTATAAATAACGTCTTCTCGTTATCTAAACATATCTCTATATAAAAAATTCATGGGTCTCCTCCTCGCCTCCTCCTCAATTCCTTATATAAAAAAAAAGCACCCCGCCATCTTGCGCCATATACCACCTTCTTGTTATCTCAAGTCCGCCCTCTTGCCCTTGTACATTTTCCCTATATAAAAAGTCATCCCGCCATCTTGCGCCTGCAGCGCGCCGCCATTTTTCTCCTTATATAAAAAGTCACCCCGCCATCTTACCCCTGTATCACGCCTGCAGAATTAATATATGTCTATAAATAACGTCTTCTTGTTATCTAAAAATCTCAAAGTCTAACTATTATCCTCTTCCTATTATCGTCTTCTTGTTATCTCAATAAACACATATTACTATATTAAAAAGTTATCCACTTCTCCTGCTGCTCCACCTCCACACTGCGTATTTCCTTATATAAAAAGTCATCCCGCCTGGTGCTACCTGCACACTGAGTATTTTCTTATATAAAAAGTCATCCCGCCTGATGCTCCACCTACGCAATGAGTATTTTCTTATATAAAAAGTCATCCCGCCATCTTGCCCCTGCACATTTTCCTTATATAAAAAGTCACCCCACCTGATGCTCCACCTGCACACTGAGTATTTTCTTATATAAAAAGTCATCACCCTCCGCCTGATGCTCCACCTGCACACTGAGTATTTCCTTATATAAAAAGTCACCCCGCCATCTTGCCCCTGCACATTTTTTCCTATATAAAAAGTCATCCCGCCTGCTGCTCCACCTGCTCAATGAGTATTTTCTTATATAAAAAGTCATCCGCCTCCCCCTACCCTCCCCCTCAATTCCTTATATAAAAAGTCATGTACCAACCCCTGCTGCTCCATCTGTACAATGAGTATTTCCTTATATAAAAAGTCATCACCCTCCGCCTGATGCTCCACCTGCACAATGAGTATTTCCTTATATAAAAAGTCATCCCGCCTGCTGCTCCACCTGCGTAATGAGTATTTCCTTATATAAAAAGTCACCCCGCCTGATGCTCCACCTGCGCAATGAGTATTTCCTTATATAAAAAGTCATCCCGCCTGCTGCTCCACCTGCGTAATGAGTATTTCCTTATATAAAAAGTCATCCCGCCCTCTTGTTATCTCCCCCTTGTTATCTCAAATCCGCCATCTTGCCCCAAATAACCTCCCCTTGTTAGCTCAAGTCCGCCATCTTGACCCAAATAACCTCCCCTTGTTAGCTCAAATCCGCCATCTTGACCCAAATAACCTCCCCTTGTTAACTCAAATCCGCCATCTTGACCCAAATAACCTCCCCTTGTTAGCTCAAGTCCGCCATCTTGACCCAAATAACCTCCCCTTGTTAGCTCAAATCCGCCATCTTGACCCAAATAACCTCCCCTTGTTAGCTCAAATCCGCCATCTTGACCCAAATAACCTCCCCTTGTTAGCTCAAGTCCGCCATCTTGCGCCGCGCGCCTGCAGATTGCGCTTATATAAAAGTCACGCGCCTGCAGAATTTTTGCTATATAAAAGTCACGCGCCTGCAGCGCGCCTGCAGCGCGCCTGCAGAATGATACCTAAGTCCAACATACCCTACTATAAAAAGTCATCCCGCCTGCTGCTCCACCTGCGTAATGAGTATTTCCTTATATAAAAAGTCACCCCGCCTGATGCTCCACCTGCGCAATGAGTATTTCCTTATATAAAAAGTCATCCCGCCTGCTGCTCCACCTGCGTAATGAGTATTTCCTTATATAAAAAGTCATCCCGCCCTCTTGTTATCTCCCCCTTGTTATCTCAAATCCGCCATCTTGCCCCAAATAACCTCCCCTTGTTAGCTCAAGTCCGCCATCTTGACCCAAATAACCTCCCCTTGTTAGCTCAAATCCGCCATCTTGACCCAAATAACCTCCCCTTGTTAACTCAAATCCGCCATCTTGACCCAAATAACCTCCCCTTGTTAGCTCAAGTCCGCCATCTTGACCCAAATAACCTCCCCTTGTTAGCTCAAATCCGCCATCTTGACCCAAATAACCTCCCCTTGTTAGCTCAAATCCGCCATCTTGACCCAAATAACCTCCCCTTGTTAGCTCAAGTCCGCCATCTTGCGCCGCGCGCCTGCAGATTGCGCTTATATAAAAGTCACGCGCCTGCAGAATTTTTGCTATATAAAAGTCACGCGCCTGCAGCGCGCCTGCAGCGCGCCTGCAGAATGATACCTAAGTCCAACATACCCTACTACTTCCGTTTAAGGATACAATGCAGTATTGTCGTCAGAACATCACAGCTATATGCACGCGCAGATAGACATGGCTACCTGCCGACAGTGAGACTGCGAGTCTGAATATTTCATACGGATTGGACGATTATTCTCCTCCTTCTGAGGATTCTAGTTAAACACTAACCTCCATAAGTTTCCTCTCATATAGAGTTCTAGGACTGACCCTGGTCCATCATAAATGCATATATAAATGGCTATATCATGCCATTGAATTGGAAGGTTAGAAAACGCAGCTATTCAGCTTGGCGGTCAAGTAACAAAGGGTAGCGTCTCCTAGTTACCGACTGTGACCCAAAAAACGCTAGACACGTCATAATCGATCGTGTATGGAGCGTTCAATAATTGAAACATCTATCGTAATATATTAAATGTCTTAACCTTTACAATTGCGCGTCTGCTAACCTTTAGCAGACGGTGTTAATAACATATACCGTAACATGTACAGGAAGGCTAGGGGACTAGGAATATGTAATAAATTATCTAAAAAGTCCATTAGATAATTAGATATTGGTAATAAAACATATAGAGAACAGAGATACTGTCAGGTTTGGTCATATCTGCTTGGGATGGAATTCCCTGAATTTGGTTGAAACATAGTAGTGTCAGAAAGTCTAAGATAGTACGAGGGAGGCCATTGGCTGAACTTTGAAGTTAAAAGAAATTTAATTGGGTGACCTATGAATAACAAATAAATGCCTAGAAACGGAGTAAAAGTGAATGAAAATATTTGAATGACTGTGTACTCTTTTGAAAATATTCAAAACGATTGGCCAATGTACTGGATATTGGCAGAAGAAATCTTAGAGGGGACGCCATATCGTTACACATTGTGAGAGATGAGATCAGGCAGTGTTATTCAAAATTAAATATATATAACAGCCTGGACATACCGCAGATCAAACTGTGTCAGTCATCTTTAGTGTGTTTTTCCTTACGAATTGGGGTAAGCTAGACATTTTTAATCTGTATTTTATATGAAAATTGAATGTGAAATGATAAATTATGTCTGTATGTGTGTGGTTCAGTAGCAAACCTGAGGCAAAGCCTAGATATTGCTCCACCATGTAAAAGATTGTCAGAGAGGAGTATAACTGCATATATATATATATTGGATTGCCATATAGTAACATAACACCTATCCTATTGTATGGAAGGGATTACAGCTGGAATTGCAGAGGCGTTGTAACCATTAGGGAGAGGAATACTGGTGTATATTGTCACATGAAAAGCTAGCAGTTGGTTTAAAGCGCTGAACTTTATGTTTGTTTGTACTGTCATATACTTCAGTGTTGTTACGCACAAATAATTACTTTTTTCCAAAGTCTTTGTATGATCGTTTTTCGTATGTATGATCATTATTTGACTGAAATGCATGTTATATATATTTTATGGTCAAAGGGACAGAACCCGATATATCGATACTGCTATTTTTTTATGAGTTTACCTCCTCTTGTATAGAGACACGTTCGGTCTATAATGTCTTGAACGAAGCGTGACCATATCTCCTTATTTGGTAGTATCAGTCAACTGTTGTAGATGTTTGAAACCTTTCTTAACGCTTCTGTTCATGTCCATAAAAGGCGCGACTGTGTAAGACTTTTATCTCGAATGTTCTTAGAATCGTCTTATTGTGAACAGCGACTCAGAGATTGTCACTCTGCGCATGTCTCGACTTGGTTGTCGTTTGTTGTTCCGCCCAGGTCGGGCAGTTGAGAAATGGACTGATTAGCGAGCGGACGCGACTGCGTCTTGTGATTCTCTGAGGGAAATACATTGTCTTTGTGAGTTAGTTAGCTAACTAGACTATTTCCCCGTATTATTCAAGCCTGCCTGGAGGCATATGTTCATGGTTGATTTTCCGAAATAAGGTAATTCCTCTTGTATCGAACTTTAGGCTATCATCTAGAGGTTCGTCATTTTGTCGCCTTTTTGCTCGCCTGTGTGATTCAAAATGGAGAGGTACTTTGACTAGGATTAAGTCACCGGTATCTTTATACCTGAACTAGTTATATATCTATGGGTCGCTCTAGACCAACAAGACTATTGTCTGTGTTCCAGGATTCGTTATATCAGAGATCACGTCCAAGTCAGATGGTTAGACTTAGGAAGGTTATAAAGGTCGAGCTGACCTGTAATCCATGTATGCTACTCACGTGCAGACAGTAAACGGACGTATTGTATACATCTGATCTGCTAGCATCAGGAAGGAATAATTATTATTGTCTATGAACATTAAGGATCTGCAGCTGACCACGGTTGCAGAAGTTATATGTATTATTTATCAAGCTTCGCTATGATATTTGTTTTCCATACAACTATTGAGTATTGACTTCTACATGACTGTCAGTTAACATGAGTTTGAATGCTGCGTTCGTTGTGCTATGCCGATGATAACATAAGTATCATGACTGTTTTGTGGCGTGCAATAAATGGTATAAACCTAAAGCGAAGTTACCATTTTTATGACTCTACACGTCATGTTGCCTGTGGTGTACCCTGTGAACTGTTCTACTGCAACACACACAGCAACAATCTAAACCAGATAAGACACCCACATCTTGCATTGTAATACCTGGTGTCGATAGAGGTGGTAATTCGACGGCATCCTAAAACCACCCTTATCAATTCATGGTGGCCAATGGTTGGTTTATTCTGGTACCAACTCTCAAGGGGGTCAACAAACCCAGACATCATCAGCAGACTACAAGACAACATTGCAGTTGCTATTCATCACCTTTGATGAAATTTTTTTGAAAGACGCAGCAGTACTGACAGTTGTTGATATTTTGAACTACCCGGCGCTGCTCGGCGGTATTGAAGTTTGTCTACAAATAGAAGGACAAGTACCGAGCGAATGGATTTCCTGATCTGTTGAGAAGAAGGACAAGTGCCGTAACAACTGTTCCGGTCTCAGAATTACTGTTGCAGATTCAGAAGGTCAAGTTCAGAAGCTGTTTCCTGTCAGAAGCTGTTTCCTGTTAGAAGCTCATTTCCTTCGTCATGGCAGTTTACGAGAGCAGATATGGATCAACGTTGGATCATTGTCCTAAGAATGCTGATCACATCCTGTTCTGAACTGTGCTGACGTTGTGGATACATAGAAGTTAAGTGGCCTGTTTTGTTTGTGAACTGTGCCCTTATGTTCTAACTGAGCCTTCTGTCTATCACATTTTTCGCACTCTTTATATGTTTACATGTTATATGTTATTTGGATTTGTATTTATATGTTTATATTTCTGCGGGTTTTCTCGGTTGGGCGGTGTCTTTCAGTAGATGATACCACGTCACAGAGGTTCTACTGTTAGCGTTTTCGTTAGGGACTGTGCGAATTTCCTACTGTGAAATTTGCTAGCGACAATCGTTGCTATATCTGTTTAGTTGTGACGAGTTGTGCTTTATTTTCGTTTTTTGTATATTTTTTTTTTTTTGTTTCTCTCTCTTTCTTTCTGTTTTTTAGTTTCGATTTCAATTGTTTGTATTTGTAGGTCTCCTCTTTTCTATTATTCAGTTCTTCACGTAAATTGTTGTGTATATACTGTAGCGTCATTTGTTTGTCATATCTTCGCATTCTGTCATCATATTCTTTTTAGTTTCGCTGTTTATTTATTTGACTTATGCGAATGTTTTCGTATTGTTTGATCTTTGTTATTGTTTACATTGACTCTGATCTTTGTTATTGTTTACATTGACGTTGATCTTTGTTATTGTTTACATTGACTTTGATCTTTGTTTTGTTTACATTGTTGGTACTTTGTTATTGTTTACATTGTCTTGTTATTGTTTGCATAGTTCTTGCATAGTTAGCTTTCACTATTGTTACATATATGCTCATGCACTATTGATCTATAGTGCACTTATCATAACTAGCTGGTGGTTTTTTCCTTATGCACTATTGTAGTGCAGTTATGATAAATAACTGATGGTTATGCACTGATTTGGGTAGTGCACTGATAATTAAGAGGTGACTTGTGATATTATTGTACAACTGATAATACAAATTGGTGTCAAGTCTTGTTTCCCACAGAGATTGGAGTGAACATAGTAATTATACAAGCACTTTATTAAGTCTTGTTGCTATTAAGATTGAAATAAGATAATTAATTATTTCAGGTTCTGTACTCACATTTTAGACATCATGTCTACATTTGAGTACTTTATTGAGCAGGGTAAAGCCCTTGGGAAGACAGGTGATAAATTAGAAGAATTTGCGACTGTTCAATATGCCAAGGCATTGAAGTCGGAGGAAAAGAAAATGAAAGAACTAACTGAACAAAAGAGAATAGATGCTGAAAATTTAAAACTGCAGATGCAGGTAGATGAAAAGAGATTACAAATGAAAATGGAAAAACAAAAAAGAGAAGCAGAATCTCAGGAGAAGAGACTTCAGGCTGAGCTTGAAAATAAGAGACTTGAAAAAGAAGCTGAAAATAAGAGACTTGAAATAGAGGCTGAAAATAAAAGATTAGAAAAACAGGCTGAGGCTGAAGAAAGAAGGTTACAAAGAGAGTCTGATGAGAGAAAAGCAAAAATGGAACATGAAGAAAAACTCTTAGCTTTGGAGTTAGAAAAGTTGAAATTATCTAGTAATGCTAATGATGCTAATAAGGTATCATCTGCTAATAAGTCTAATGCTGTTGATTTCAAGCTTAATTTACCAGCATTCAATGCTCAATTGATGATATAACATTTTATCTAGATAGATTTGAAAGTGCATGTAAGGTGCATAATATAGATAAAACATTATATGTTTATCATCTGTCCAAGATACTTAGAGGTGATGCTTTGACTTTGTTGGGTATGGTAGATGTGCCTGACAAGAACAACTATGAGGTTGTCAGGGCGGCATTGTTAAAGAAGTACCAACTTAACGAAGACGGATATCGTCTTAAATTTAAAAACATGTTACCAGAAACTGGAGTTGAATTCTCAGAATTCATCTCAGGCATACGTCTTACTTTTTTACGATGGGTTGCGCTTTCTAAGACAGAAAGTACATTTGAAGCCCTCATGGACTTACTTCTTAGAGACAAGGTTATGTCTTCTGTTAATGAAGCTTTTCTTTCTTTTCTTCATGAGCGTAAGCCTAAAAATATAAAAGAAATGGAAGAATACTGTAGCCAGTATGTTACTGCACATCCTCACATAACCATTAGCA
This sequence comes from Oreohelix idahoensis, assembly GCA_024509875.1. NCBI lineage: Eukaryota > Metazoa > Mollusca > Gastropoda > Stylommatophora > Oreohelicidae > Oreohelix > Oreohelix idahoensis. The sequence goes on along the minus strand of JAMPIV010005645.1, from coordinate 238,474 downwards.
ACTCTAAGGTAAAAGAAGGTCTGCCAGTTGCTTCGGCAGCACCTTATGGCCCGAATTTTATGCGTAAATTTCAGGGTAGCCAGCAAAATTTCAATAAAAAGAGTAACCGTAATTATGCCCAGATCCATGGTAATCAATTTCAGGGAGATTCTTCTTCCCAGAACTGGAGACAACCTAATATTACACGGTATTCTATTCCCGGTAACTTTAGAAATTTTCATAAAGGTAATCGGTATAGAGGGAAATATTTTTTTGCAGAGACCTCAATACCAAGATAATAGAGGTTCTCAACAGCATAGAGATGGTAATGACAGTTATGGAAACTGGAACGCAAACCAGGATAAAAATTACAGTAGGGACTTTAATGATAATTGCAGAGGCAATAATGGTCGCGGTAGATCGCAACAGAAGAGAAAAAGATATCAACAGACAAACTCTGTTCAACAAGAATCTCAGGGAGCAGATAAACAGGTTAATAATGATAAAGACCATAATGCTATCGGACGCTCATCTTTTGACTTTGGTAGGGCAAATAAATGTATCCAATGCAGTACTTTATTTGATCCGAAAACCATTAGTACTCTAAGCTGTGGTCATCCTTTGCCCGCTCTTCCTGCTAATGTTGCTCATGATGGGAGAGGTTCTCTTATATTACATAAGGGGCTTGTAAATAGTAATCCAGTCTCGGTGTTGTTTGATTCTGGATGTACTACTGTCGGGGTTAGGCAATCTCTTGTAGATCCATTCTGTGCTACAGGAAAGGTCATCAAATGTGTCACATTTGGTGGCACGTTGGAAAAATATCCTACTGCCATAATACATATTGCTACTCCTTTCTTCACGGGAGAGGTCCACGCGTGTCTACTTCCAAACCCTATTGCGGACCTTATTATTGGTCGTATTCACGGAGTTAAGGAATGTACCCCACAGCAGATTGCTGTTTGGGAAGAGCAAAACATTGAAGCTACCAATACGGTGGTCACAAGAGCACATGCTCTGGATCCACCTCAAACTTCATTAACTAATAATGATGAAGTAAATGAACAAAATAGTCACTTGACTATTACACGTGACTCATTTATCAAATTGCAAGAAGAAGATCCGTCGTTACAAAAATTCTTCATTCTAGCAAAAAAAGGTGATCCTAATCAAAATACTAATAGAAAATCTTGGATTTCTATGAAGAACGGCGTACTTGTACGTATGGTACAAGACTGGACTACATCCACTCATTCACAAATTCTTGTGCCTAAGAGCATGAGGGTGCAAATATTGCAACATGCTCATGACTCGCAATGTGCTGGACATATGGGTTTTTCCCGTACAAAGTCGAGAGTTCTTGCGGCTTTCTTTTGGCCATTTGTGAGCAAGGACATACGAATGTACTGTCGCTCTTGCAAAGTATGTCAGGAGGTCAAATCTAAAGGACCACGACATGCTGCGCCTATTCAGGCTGCTGACATTCCAATTCGCCCTTTTCAAAAAATGGCAATAGATATTATCGGTCCTTTTAGAATTAAGTCGGCTAGAGGGCATCAATTTATTCTTACATGTGTCGATATGTGCACACGTTGGCCAGAGGCAATACCTCTCAAGAGCATCTCAACTGCTGATATCGCAGACGCTCTTTGGCTGATATTTTCTCGCTTGGGTTTTCCCGGAGAAATATTGTCAGACCATGGCACTCAACTGATATCAGACACTATGTCACAGGTAATGTCTATGCTACATATAAAAAGGTCTCTCAGCAGTATCTATCACCCAATGTCTAATGGGTTGGTCGAACGTTTAAATAGGACTCTAAAAACTTTACTGGGTAAAATAACTGAGGATCATCCTCAGGATTGGGACAGGGTCTTACCCGCGGCTCTCTTTGCGTATAGAGAGGTCCCCAATGAACATACGGGGTTTTCCCCTTTTGAACTTGTCTTTGGCGCGCAACCGCGCGGCCCTATGTCTTTACTTCACGATCTAATCACTGCCGATAATATTAGCGATGAGACTCAGTCTTCTTATGAGTACGTCATTGCTCTTAGGAAAAAAAAATCATTGAGGCATGCAGACTAGCAACTTCGTCTTCCGAATTTGCTAAAGAAAAGGCAAGGCAGTTTGCGAATAAGAATAGATGTCTACGACAACTTTGTCCAGGTGACAAAGCTCTCGTTCTACTTCCTTCAAGGGAGAACAGACTTCTAATTGCATGGAAAGGTCCATATGCAATAGTCTCCAAAATTTCTGATGTCGACTATGTTGTCGATATTGATGGAAAGCATAAAACTTTCCACATAAATATGCTCACGGAATTTCATGAAAGACCAGACTATTTGCAGCCTATTTTCCAGGCAACGGACAATTCTCAAGTACCTCATGGTCAATACTCATCGCTGTCAGTTATACAGGATGAGGAAACTACTTTTTCTGATGTCAATCTTCCTCTTTCTATGGTCCCACTTTATTCTACGGAATCTTGGAAAAACGTGACCGTTTCTCCAAATCTTTCCGCTGAGGAACATCGACAAGTTTCTTCGATGTTGCAAACATTTCAGGATGTTCTTACAGACATCCCGGGACACACACATGTCATTGAACATGACATTGTGCTGACTGATCATAATCCTATCAGAGTCAGACCCTATCCAATACCTATCCATTTCCAGTCTCAAGTCGAAAAAGAATTGGATGAAATGATACGTTTGGAAATCATTGAACCATCCACTTCAGCATACTCTTCGTCTATGGTTATTGTTCGAAAGAAGGATAATAACATTCGCATTTGCGTAGATTATCGCAAATTGAACCAAGTTACGAAGTTCGACGCTGAACCTATGCCTTCATTAGAAGAGCTACTCAATAAACTTTCTAATTCTAGATTCTTTACCAAACTAGATTTGTCTAAAGGTTATTGGCAAGTCCCGCTAACTGAACGTGCCAAACCTTTTACAGCTTTTTCTACACCTAGGGGTTTATTCCAATGGAATTTCATGCCTTTTGGTCTTATGAACGCCCCTGCTACATTCGTACGCATGATGCGGCGAATTCTCGCATATCGTACAGATGTCATAGCATATCTAGATGATATCTGTCTATTCAGTGATTCCTGGGAAGATCACTATTTGGGTTTATACGAATTACTGTCTACTCTTCGCGAGTATAACTTGACTGCAAAACCCTCTAAAGCCTTTATAGGATTTAGTGAGATTTCTTTCCTAGGTCATCGTGTTGGTCATGGTCTTTTAAAGACAGAGGACCACAATGTTTCAAAAATACTTAACATTTCGGTCCCTAAGACAAAGAAACAAGTAAGGAGTCTATTAGGTTTGATCCAATTCTACGGACGATTCATTCCGAATCTGTCCTCCATTATGGCACCGCTTTCTACTTTATTGAAGAAAGGGTCGCCTAATTTGATCCGCTGGTCAAAAGAATGTCAATCCTCATTGGACCAGGTTAAAGACCTATTTTCATCTCCACCTATTCTTAGGTTACCTACTATTGAGAAGACTTTTGTTCTTCGAAGTGACGCCTCGTCAACTGGGATTGGGGCAGCACTAATGCAGGAGTATTCTGATACTCTGCATCCGGTGATGTATATCTCTAGGAAATTAAATGCTGCAGAAAAGAATTACTCGGTTTTAGACCGTGAGTTATTGGCTATGGTATGGTCTATTCTGAAGTTACAAAGATTTCTTCTAGGCGCACATTTCATTGTGGAAACCGACCAGAAAGCGCTTACTGCTATTCAGAGCAAAAACTTGAAGAGCTCGAGGTCCACTCGTTATGCCATAGCTCTTCAACCATTTCATTTCTCGGTTCGAGCTATCCGTGGTTCGGATAATGTAATGGCGGACATTCTGTCCAGATGCCCACACGATTCCACATGATTCTTCTGTCATATATATATTTCCTGATATACAGTCCAATGTTATAATGACATGTTAGTAGATTTTTTTTTCTCACTTTTTTGAGGGGGAATTTATAACATTGTTCCATGTAATTATCTAAGAAGGCTTAGTTAGTGATATACGGGCCAAAAGATCACTCGGCCACATTTAAATAAATTATTTTCAGGATTGTATTGAGAGATTTACCAGTTGTCTTTAAGATTTGTGTTATTGATATTTTCGCAGCATATCATTGAAGATGCGAGATTGTGTCCATTGTGGAACTTTGAGTATATCAAGTCCTGTCCTAGATTGGGAGCGGATGATGTCCACATCTTCTTCTATTGAATGTTTTATGTCAACGAAGATCAACACATGTATTACTTATTAGTTACTGATGCATTACATAATGTAATAAAATAGTGCGGTATATTAATATATTACACCGCTATTTGCAACACATTGTATGATATCATAATAATATATTTGATTTCATATATTGGTATGAGAATAATTTGACTTTTATTATGATGTTGCCAGCATTGTGGTTTGTGTTGGTGGCACCTTCCTGGGATATATACGCGTATACTTAGATAAATTTTTCTCTAAGGACCTGGGATATGATCTCAGTTTTGCTCCAAGTGTTGAGCTATTTTGTTAGGTATATCCGCGCATCATACGTGCGTTAGGAGCCTAGATTTTTCCGGCTCCAGGATTTAAAAAAAAAAAAATGTTCTTTTTTTTTTTTCCCGGGAGGGTGCGGTAATGTTACGCACAAATAATTACTTTTTTCCAAAGTCTTTGTATGATCGTTTTTCGTATGTATGATCATTATTTGACTGAAATGCATGTTATATATATTTTATGGTCAAAGGGACAGAACCCGATATATCGATACTGCTATTTTTTTTATGAGTTTACCTCCTCTTGTATAGAGACACGTTCGGTCTATAATGTCTTGAACGAAGCGTGACCATATCTCCTTATTTGGTAGTATCAGTCAACTGTTGTAGATGTTTGAAACCTTTCTTAACGCTTCTGTTCATGTCCATAAAAGGCGCGACTGTGTAAGACTTTTATCTCGAATGTTCTTAGAATCGTCTTATTGTGAACAGCGACTCAGAGATTGTCACTCTGCGCATGTCTCGACTTGGTTGTCGTTTGTTGTTCCGCCCAGGTCGGGCAGTTGAGAAATGGACTGATTAGCGAGCGGACGCGACTGCGTCTTGTGATTCTCTGAGGGAAATACATTGTCTTTGTGAGTTAGTTAGCTAACTAGACTATTTCCCCGTATTATTCAAGCCTGCCTGGAGGCATATGTTCATGGTTGATTTTCCGAAATAAGGTAATTCCTCTTGTATCGAACTTTAGGCTATCATCTAGAGGTTCGTCATTTTGTCGCCTTTTTGCTCGCCTGTGTGATTCAAAATGGAGAGGTACTTTGACTAGGATTAAGTCACCGGTATCTTTATACCTGAACTAGTTATATATCTATGGGTCGCTCTAGACCAACAAGACTATTGTCTGTGTTCCAGGATTCGTTATATCAGAGATCACGTCCAAGTCAGATGGTTAGACTTAGGAAGGTTATAAAGGTCGAGCTGACCTGTAATCCATGTATGCTACTCACGTGCAGACAGTAAACGGACGTATTGTATACATCTGATCTGCTAGCATCAGGAAGGAATAATTATTATTGTCTATGAACATTAAGGATCTGCAGCTGACCACGGTTGCAGAAGTTATATGTATTATTTATCAAGCTTCGCTATGATATTTGTTTTCCATACAACTATTGAGTATTGACTTCTACATGACTGTCAGTTAACATGAGTTTGAATGCTGCGTTCGTTGTGCTATGCCGATGATAACATAAGTATCATGACTGTTTTGTGGCGTGCAATAAATGGTATAAACCTAAAGCGAAGTTACCATTTTTATGACTCTACACGTCATGTTGCCTGTGGTGTACCCTGTGAACTGTTCTACTGCAACACACACAGCAACAATCTAAACCAGATAAGACACCCACATCTTGCATTGTAATACCTGGTGTCGATAGAGGTGGTAATTCAACGGCATCCTAAAACCACCCTTATCAAGTGTGGAATAATATTGTATATTAGTTATGAAGAAGGAGGCACAACCTTCTCATTTCAGGGACCGTGGTATAGATGGTGATATTGCATCGTCCGGTCTGAGTACTGCGTGATCCAGAAAGCTGGCAGCAGACTCCCTGCACAAGATAGCGGCCATTGTATATCATACTATCAAACTGAGAAGCAAGCGAGCAGCGGATACAGGTTTCCTGCAGCTGCATTATGAGATAAGCGCATGTCAGCACGAAATAGCTCAACCTTAAATAAAATAACCCTGAACTGAACTTTATTATATAAAAAGGGACATAAATTTTAAAGAAACAGAATCTGTGAATCCTTCAATAAGATTTCCACCAGTAACAAACACATGAAGTCATGATGACAACCAACAGTCTAGCTATTAATGACAGTATTACCTCATAATATTACACAACAACACCACACTCATATTGCTATAACAGTCTATGACTGGATAAATATCCAGTGTATAAATACTTGTATATAAATATTGTGATTACATTTTTATTGTGATTCCTGATTCACAAATACAATAGAATCAGGAAAGATATTGAAAGATCATTAATACATTTTAAAAACTTAACCCTTGACTTAATAAGATAGTCTTTTAGAGTGTTATGTGTTTGTGATTGTCAAAGTGCTGTAAATTGTGGAAATTATTAAAGCAATTGTGTATATGTCAGTTGGTTGTTATATACTTACACTTCATCACTATCATAACCCTAGACATTTAACGAAGCTATTATTCATTTATTCAAGAATAAGTCTGATTGAGATCGAAATGTGGTAGCAAGTAAGGTCTTCTGTATACACACCAAAATTATTATCTTCAGAAACCTTCACAGCTGATCTCATTCAGTACACTAAGTCCCCTATAAATATATTTATTTCCCAACTCACCACAGTGGTATGATGACAAGAATTAGGCAAGCGCTTGCGGAGCTAGAGATGAGAAGAACACGCTGGAAAGGAATATGACGCATATAGAGGAAACCTACTGATAACATTAATACGCAGTCCTTACTCTGGAATACACAGAGTGATGATGATGATGATGATGATATAATCCCTTTAGCTGTGAGCACGTAGCTCTTGACAGCCCATTGCCTCTCTGACAAAGGTGCAAGTCTTCCTCAGTTGATGTGATGATGTGTAGAGTGTATTGTGGATGGTTGGGTGCAATGGGAGTAGCTGGTGTCGCAGGTCAGTTAGTCTTGGGCACTGTAACAGCAGGTGTTCAACTGATTCCTCATGGTGGTGGCAGTGCCTACAGTTTGGTTCACGTAGTGGGTCTATTCTATTTAAATGTAATACACAGGGTAAAATGGATAGATAGAATCAAAGAAACACGTGGAGAAGAGAACTGGCCTCAGACATGAAGACATAGACAGACCTTGAGCTGATGGCGCGGGACAGGAAGTCTTGGCATACGTTTGTTGAAGGTCTACGCGGCTTGGGGAGATGAATGGTGAAGATGATGACACGGCCATATCATGTCAGCTTTAGTCTCTTCACTGGCTTCCTAGCTGAGTGGTCTATGGTTCGATCCCCAGATGAGGTGGGATTTTTTTAGGCCGCAAACGGCTCCTGGGTCTACCCAGCCACAAATGGGTACCAGAGCAACTCTGTGAAGGGTAAGGCGGCCGGCGTGATGCTGACCACATCACCCCTAGTGTGCCGACGGTCAAGAAAATATGGGCCTAACACTATATTCCCAATATGCCTCAATGGGCGTGTAACGAGACCCTTTTTTTAGTCTCTTAACTCTTGTAAGAACAGCTTCCTATGGCCAGAGCGTTCTCATTGTGTGGTGCGCACGAGCATATTCGTTTGTTGACATGGTCTAAAAGTTAGTTGCTTATCCTTTACAGGACGTGGCAATCAACCCCAGCTTTTATTGGCTGTTTGTGATTTTTCTAGGCAATTATTTTCATTCAGTAGTTTGCCATTGCTTTCTGAACGGTACGGCGCTTATACCATTGTTAAAAATCCACACAAAGCGATCTGCTACCAAACCGCCTGCAGCAGGTTTCGAACCTGGTACATCTGGATTACGAAACTGCGTTCATATCCATTAGACATAAGGGAGGGAAACATATCCATTAGGCCACAGACGCCGACTGACATGGTCTACTTAAGTTATTTTAGGATCTTCTAAAAGCACTCATATCAAGCGCGTGCATCTTCTTTCTTTATTTTCGTTTCTTTCTGCCTTTAATCACTTACACAGGTTTTGCTGGAGTTAGGCGTGGACTCCACGCAGGATTTAATTGTATTTGCTGCACTCATTATGGCGTGCAATATCTAACACGCGGTCTACAATGGCTTTTTTGCAGGAGATGTTTTAAGTCATACTTTATCGCAGAGCATCCGCTTGTACTTTTCAGACACATCCAAGTATGAATTGAAATTTATAATGTGTAACCAGTGGCGAATCTACATTTTGGGGGCCCTGAAGCTTGAACTCTTGGAGGAGCCCCTTTTATTAAAAAAAAAAAAAAAAAAAAAACCAAAGCGTTGTGGATGGGAAAGAAACGTATTATAGAAAAAAACTGAACTTGGCGGCCCTGAGGCTGAAGCTTCATTAACATCATAGTAGATCCGCCTCTGTGTGTAACACAATGAGTTAGCGCCAACTACACATTACTAACTTACTAACATCTAAAGGTGGTCCCATAGCAGATACTGTCGTAGGGGAGTGAAGTGTTAGAGACTTCACTATACTAGGTCCAGTGTCGAGAGGTGGGGGTGACCAGTTCCCTTCCTGGCTGCCTTTTCCTTCCTTACCTGAAGAGCAAAGTCAGGTACCCATTTACAGCTGGGTAGACTGGACCGTGTTGATACCGTGAATCGAACACGGCACCTTAGCTGCGAGAGACCAACTTGTATTAACTAGAAAGCGTAGGACTGGCTAAGCGGTTAGCGTGTTTCCCTATCACGGCAAAGTTACCTAGTTGTAAGTTCGAAACCTGGTACCGTCGCGATCCAGTCTACCCCGCTGTGAATGGGTACCTGACTCTGTTCTTGAGTTAGGGAAAGCAGAAGGCAGCGATGAAGGGAACTGGTGGCCACCACATCTCATAAGCTAAGCAGATCCTTATATGGTGAAGTCTGTAACACTTCACTCCTCATCTGATAGTGTCTGCTATGGAGCTATCTTTACTTGTTTAATTGGGAGTATCAGAGGCGTCCCTAAAATAGTTGGCACCCGGGGCGGATCCTACATTTGGCACCGCCCGATCACAAAGAAACACACTTGCAAGAATATTTGTTACAGTAAGTACGATCGTAATAGTGTACGATGGCACCCCCCTTCCTGGCTATCACCCGGGGTGGACCACCCCCCTCGCACTCCCCTTAGTACGTCACTGAGGAGTATCTATATTCTGAAGACATATTTTTTTTTTCCTTTTAGCTCTTTCTGAAGCATGAATCCACCACAACAGCTGGTCCCCTTGCCGGAAGCCTCTTTCCAAGCATCCGGGTGCTCTCACAGTGGTAGTATCTTTAGCAACTTGTTGTCAATAATGAGGTTGCCAACCACGTGGACTATATGATATTATTTCCGTTTGTATTCTTATATTGATATCACTGTCGTCCAACTGTGTGTATGTTGTTATCAAGATATACGTACGAGTCCACATCTTGTAGATAAAACAAAGCTATATTGATTGATTGATTTTTCGTCCATGCACAAGAAATATGGTGTTTATCCAGCGTAAGAAATATCTGGTTCAACCTCACGTGGGTTATAATTTATGTATAATGTGTTATATATTCTATATGGTATATTGGTACCATGTCTGGTGGTGGAGGCGATCATGTCTCTCCACAACTTCATGTCTCCAGTTATATTTATGTCTCACTTCTGTTGTTGACTTATTGCCATGCCATGATGTCACACTGTTCAGCATCTTCTCTTTTTCTGTCCATACCATGATGTCAGAATGTTCAGTATCTTCTGTCTTTGTTCCCCTCTTATCTCTTTGGCCCGCAATCTTTCTCTTTGTCACAATATATTTCAGATTTAGTCTTTAATAACATGTCCACAGAAAGTGGATTTCTTCTTTCTAACATGAGGGAAAAGCTTTCTTTGTGCATTGGCCTCTCTCAGGACATCCTCATTACTCTTTTTAGCTGTCCATGGTATTTTTAACGTTCTTCTGTAAAACCACATCTTAAAACCACATGTAAAACCACATCTCCGTGGCCTCTAGTGGTTTTCCTACTTGTTTACTGATTGGCCACGACACACTTCCGTATGTCAGGATTGGTTCTACGTAGCACTGAAGAACTATGTTTCTTGTTTGGTATATTACGAGTACATTTGTGGGGGTTTTGTTTACCTTTTGTATGTTTTTCGAAGCTATACATTATTTGACGTTTGAAATGGCGTTTCATAATTTCGATAGTTCATATCAGTGTTTCCCATACTTATTCGGGTCACCGCCGCCTTGGCTTCCAGAACTCATCCCCTGCGCCCCCCTCCTCCCTCTTTGCATTACATAAAAAAACTGTAAATAGAGAAAGATAAGACCAACTACAAATTAAAAACAGTGACAACTAATTGTCCTATTTATTCAATTGTAATATAATACTACATTTACGCTACATATACTTATGCATTTAATTTTTTTAAACTTAATAACATAATCCATTATAACAAACTTTCAACAGGATAAGCGTAAGTAAGTAACCCCACCTACTTCATTGTTCTGTAAATTTTCAATGAGATGGATAAGCCTGGTGCCGTGATATAAGCGCTAACGTCAGGGCCCGTATAATTAAACCATGTTTTACATGTAAGCGTTATATTAAGTAATGGTGAATTTTGCCTGGCAAATCCTCAACCCCCCCTTTACTATTGAAGACCCCCCTGTCGCCACTTTTCCTTTATCGCCCCTTGAATCTTCCCAAAGCTCCAGGGAGGCGGTACCGCCCACTTTGGGAACCATTTGTTTATAGTGTAACCCTTTCCTTGCCTTTTAATATATGTCTCTCTATCTAGCCTCTCGCGGTAAAGTTACCAGGTAAAAAATCTGCTTGTGACACTCCATCCTACCCAGCTGTAAATTGTACCTGGCTGTGCTCTTGCATTAAAGAAGGCGATGTCAGCGAGGAAAAGAACTGGTCACAGCATCTCATAAAGTTAAACCTAGTATTGGTCTGCTAGAGTCACACTCCATCCTACCCAGCTGTAAATTGTACCTGGCTGTGCTCTTGCATTAAAGAAGGCGATGTCAGCGAGGAAAAGAACTGGTCACAGCATCTCATAAAGCTAAACCTAGTATTGGTTTGCTAGAGTCACACTCCATCCTACCCAGCTGTAAATTGTATCTGGCTGTGCTCTTGCATTAAAGAAGGCGATGTCAGCGAGGAAAAGAACTGGTCACAGCATCTCATAAAGCTAAACCTAGTATTGGAAAAGACTAGAACACTTTACTCCCCTCCGGCGGTATCTGTATCTGGGACCTTACTAAAAATGATATTAACCCGTTATTTTGATACATTATTTAGGACAACTATGGAGACAAGAGAAATTAAGTCAAACACCAAAATAAGAATCTTCAACTCAAATGTCAAGTTAGTCGTATTTGTATCGTTCTGAAACATGGAGAACAACAAAAACAACAACCACAAAAAAGCTACAGACATTCGTAAACGGGTGCTTGCATAGAACAGAAGGATTGAAATGGTTTGACAAGATCACCAATTTGGAACTGATAACAAGATCACCAATGTGGAACTGATGACAAGATCACCAATGTGGAACTGATGACAAGATCAACCAATGTGGAACTGATGACAAGATCACCAATGTGGAACTGATGACAAGATCACCAATGTGGAACTGATGACAACATCACCAATGTGGAACAGACGACAAGAACCAGACAAGTGCCAGTGGAACAAGAGTTGAGAAGAAGACGCTGGCGATGGATAGGACACACATTGTGGAAACCTGTTGATAGCATTACAAGGCAGACCTTGTTCTGGAATCCTAGAGACAGAGAAGTAGAGGTAAACACACACAGGAAAAAAGTGGAAGATGTTGAGGAAGGCATGAAAGGAACTTGAGCTGATGGCACGTGACAGGAGGATATAGCATGTGTCTGTTGAAGGCCTATGCTCCTTGGGGAACTAATTGGTATTGATTTATTGATTGATTTAGGACAACATTAAGATAATAAGAGTCCAATGTTTCCGGCACGTATATTTCAAGATGCATCTAAAGCAGGGCTCCTTAACCTGTGGTCTACGGACGCCTGTTTGTGTGTGTGTGTTAAAGAAAGAATATTAATGTATTTTGTATCATGACCACACATAGGCTATTACCAGTTAATTCTGCGGTAATATGTCTCTCTGTGGTAAATCATGTTTTTGCACGGGTTTTAACTGATATTGAACGCTGCATATTTAATACGTCACAGTGGTTAATGACGTCACGGGTTCTGCACTAATTTATGCTAACGGCGAATATTCTTGGCCTTTCGTTATCTGTGGTCTTCATGGTAAGACGTATTTTATTCAAGCTCCTAGTATTGCGGAGGAAGAGCTCTAAGTGGCATATTATATTCTCCGAAGGCCGCCGCTAATTTATCTAACATGACGCAGAACTTAGCGAGAAGTTCGTGATATTACTGAAGAAGTATTCCAGTATATTTTTCCATTCACGTTGTCTGGCCCACATTACTTGGGTGGAATTCACCTCTAGTACAGCGACCAGAAATGAATGTTTGAGACGAGACTGTTGAAGGATTCGACGATTATGTATGTACAATATGCCATGCCATAACTATGATGTGAATTAAACCTAAGGATATTTTGTGGACCCTCCACCTGACGACTTGAGTTCTTTAACCCTTGATGTACTGTACACTCATACCCGTCTGTATTCGTGTTATTCGTATGTGACAGCGCCATCTTGAGGTCTGTCGTTCTAGGCGCTGGCCCCATCTGGTCAGTCATATTGTCTCTGTGGTTTAGTGCCTTTTGATCACGTTATCTTCAAGCAGATTTATTACAAGGCCATAATAAGCCTACGAATTAGTTGTGTTTTTGCTCTAGTTGTGTAAATCTGTGTTTTCCTGCATTCTGGAGCAATAATCGCGTGTGTTATCTGTGTGGCGCAGATTAATACGCGAGCGCGCAGTAAATTGAGTGGTTAGGCCAGGGCTTATAAAAAGGGGTAGCAAGCGGCGAAACCGGTCTATGTTTGAGAGAGCCGCCCAGTGAGAACAGACTAAGAAGACACACAAGAGCCAAGCTGTAAATGCCTTGAGCACGTGAGTTAATTTAAATTAGCATTAGTTTTCTAGGATTCTGAAGTTATATCGATGTGGCTATTTTAATGTTTAATGGGATAGATAGATAGATAGATGTGAAAGTTTAAGAGCGATTATTTCATTCTTCAGAAAGGCAGACATAGTGTGAGGCTATTAAGATTAGCGATCGCAAGATAGTAACCTCGTGGTGATAAAAGGCGGCGATAACGAGTCTGAGCAAACACGCTCCGCGTGTTAAACCTATAATATGTTATGCCGAGCGACACGCGGTGTATTTAGTTCCAGTTTTTGGTTAAAGCCAAGAATATTATTCTTTAATGTAAGAGTAATTTTATTTTATCCTTTAATGTAAAAGTAATTAAGTGTATTTCACGATTATTGATTATTCTACTGTTTATCTTTAGTGGTTACTTAGAAGGGAGAATAGTCATTTAGATTTCTGGTGCGTAAGGCAAGTTGAGACAGGTGTTTCTCTGTTGGCTCCTGGTGGAGCATGGAAACACCAATCGTCACTTACGACATGTTCAGAGTGCGGGAACGAGTATTGATGTGGGTCGGTTGAGAGGTAGTAGTTAATTCTCATTATTGAGAATATTTGTTGTACATGTATTGAAGAATATTATTTTATGTCCAGTTGATTATTATTGTTATGTGAACATGGTTTGTGAGAGCACGTGGGCGTACTTAGAGTTGTATATTTCTCTCCTCCGCTCCTGAGGGAGCATGGGGCCACCGGTGTGGTTTGTCTCAGCATGAAGCATTCAGATGCTCTTGCAGTAGTGGTTTCGGTAGCAACCTATGTTACCCGGTGCGATTGCCAGCCTCATGCACAACACCATACTAGTCGCATTGGACGACACGCATGAGTGTGTGAGATAGTTGATGATATCAGGATGGGCGCATGTTTTCTTTATGGTAAATGTTATTATCCATGCTATTAATGTTCACTTAGACATTGTTTTATTTATTGTTTTTCAGACAGTCTATGAACACTGACTGGGTGTTCGTTTGATTGTTTGTTGGATTGTTGGTTTGGTGTTCGGTTCTGTTCGGTAGAATTAAATGTTGATCTGCATAAGGCTTTTGGTTGCTTGAATTGTTAAGTCTGCTGCTGAGAGGGTTGCAAGCAACCAATAATTGCAACCCCTGTCAAACGATCCTTTATAAATTTTCTTGGTGCACGGGTCTGGGGTGTGAGGTAACACCTAGCCCCTGTCACACGTATGATGCATGTACGTTTTTATGATCTTCATTCTATGTTCAACTAATACTGCAAGAAGAAAACCCCACCTGTAACAGAGGGGAAGGGGGAAGGGGGGAGAGGTCGTTCACATAATGACTACGCACGACAACAAAAAGATGAAGAGATAAGAAAATAAATACGTACGAGTCGAAAAGATATGAAAATAAGTACAACGAGAAACGCAAGATATCGCAGTTGATACACTGTGATATCAAAAGAGATACAGAGAGAGAGCAAAAGATGTCAGAAAGGTTACAATGAGAACATGACACAAGATGCAGTCATTATTGAGTTACTTCCCTTGAACTCCGCGGATAAATACATTTTACTGCGATTTATTCGTTGTTTGGGTAATAATAGATTGTTCTTGCTTCAGAATATCTATGGCCTGAATTTATGTGTATTGTTTGTCTGAGTAGGACAAGTCTGTCTTATATCTGTATATCTTTACATATCTAAGTCGAACTATATGTTCTGTTGTCTCTAGAGAGGTCAAAGGCTATTCGGCGGATGTGTGGCTTGAGTGGTGTGATTTGGCTTCGTCCTGATAGGGACTGTGTGTGTTTTGCTATGTCGGCTTGATGCCTTGAAAAAGTGATCTCAGTGGTTTTGGGGAAAGTGATAGTCGTCTAGACCTATCGTGTATGCTTTACCCCAGTGTTTATTCATCTTGCCAAGGAATGGCAGTTTCATATTCCCTCTACCAAGGTAATCAAAGATACTCTTATGAACTCTCGATCGAAGCCACCATTGTCGATAATTACGATTTGAATGTTTAAGAGAATATATTTGACTCGATGAAAAACGACTTCGATTCCTAGCAGCACTATATTCTGTAGAATGCAGTCTATTGTTCATGACCAAATCTACAGAGCAACGAAATGTTGTATGAATGACTAACTTTAGAACAGATTCATTATCTGTATTCAAACGTGAGTGACAGTTCACGAGTGGAGCCATCTTGGAACCAAAACATGTAGGACTTTCAAGAAGAGAAAAGGGATGCCCGTATTATCGCTTGATCAGTCCAGAGATCACTGCTACACATGAGAACCCATTGTTAGCGGTTCAATATTATTATATGGAAAAATATGTGCTGAACATTATGTTGAAGAATCGTTGCTAAACGAGATTAGGTTTAGAAGTCATCTGAAATATTGTTTACAAGCTGACGTGCTCAGTCAGTGACGTCAGATGATATATGTATGGGCGATACTGAGTGCTTGGCTATTGACAGTCCATTATACCATTATTCTACATGAGTGCCCATGTAACATTGCAAGACCATTTGTCCACTGTACTATGATGTATTATGGCAACCTGTGATTTGTCACTATCTGTGCTGTCGAGTGTGTACGTCCAATTAAACTTTAGAAAAGGTACACAGTCGTTGGTGTCGATGACTTCCGGTCATACATGAGTGTGAGAAGAGAACATTTGTCAACAACACGAACCCTTATCATCATTCGCACATTATACACTCCATCCATGTCTACACAACACTGCGTAGGTCAAGTTGACATTCCATACACTACAGTGGGGCAGGCAACACCATAGGGATCTTGTCAACTGATGATGATAGACGCCTGTCTTCCCGCCTAGGAGTGTTCTGGTGTACTTTATCAACATATATTATATCCAACTAAATATCAACTTTATCAACTGGTGGACCAGCTTTCTGGGTTTGACCTCGCAGAAATTCAGAAGTCAACAGATTACCGATACCAGACCGTTTCCTGTGGCTGATACGACACACTTGCAGTATTGGTTTGCTCTTTGTCAACGCTTCGTCACGTGACCTGTCAAGTGAATGCAGTATGTAGGTCAGCGTTGTTGACATTTTACATTAGACATTATAGAGTTTCACAGAACAGTTGGATCAATTCTTGTCAGTGTTAACAGAAAGACAGTATTTGTGAACTAAGAAGTCCTGGTTTCATCGATGGATCTTCTTGTTTGCCATATATGAACTTTAATATTTAAGGCCAGAATGTTTAATTGAATAAAGTGGCAGTTTGTTTGTTTTCATGAAAAATAACTTTGCCATTACTGTAAGACTGAGCCTATTTTGCAACACATACTATCATACACATAATTTATATATATTTATGTTTACATGTTATTTGTTTGTATAGTATGTTAGTTTCTATGTCAGCGGGTTGTGTTTAAGGTTGGGCGGCGTCCTCACAACAGAGTATCCCACGTCATAGAGGGTCCGTTGTGGGCGTTTTCTATAGGTGCAATTTTCTTGATTGAAAATTTGCTGCGACAACTGTTGCTTTTGTGTTAGCTGTGAAGTCTGTAATTATTGTTATTTTTGTAATATTTCTTTGTTCTTTAGTTTTGTTTTGATTTGTTTGTAATTTGTTGGTCTAACCTTTTCTATCTTTCAGTTCTATTCATAATTTATATTCATATATTGTGACGTCATTTGTGTTGTTATTCTTTGCAGATTCAGTGATTATCTTCATTGATTTCCCTATTTGATTTATTTTGATTTCTGCAAACGTTCTTGTATTGTCAGTCCTATTTGTACTTTATGTATTCTGTTGGTTGACATATGTTTTATATGGGTATATTTCATAAGACACAATTGCCTGTGCACTGCACTTGGATTATGGTATAGACCAGTACCTGATTATTATTACTATTATACAAGACCTTATTAAAGGCTTGTGACCCACAGATATTGGGATAGTATACTGATTAATCAGGTCATTGAGAACTTGGGGTATTATTATTGATTCAGGTGATTAGTATTATTGTTAGGCATCATGTCTACTCTAGATTATTTCATTACTCAAGGGAAAGCTCTTGATAAGACTGGTCAACAATTAGAACAATGGGCAGTTGCTCAATATGACAAAGCATTAGCTGCAGAAGAGAAAAGATTAGCTGCAGAAGAAAGAAAAGCTATGGCGGAAGAGAAAAGATTAGAAAAAGAAGCTGAGGCTGCTGCTGAACAAAAGAAATTGCAGATGCAGGTAGAGGAAAGGAGATTTGAAGCTGAACAAAAAAAAAAATTGGAAAGAGAAGCTGCGGCTGAACAAAAAAGATTAGACAGTGAAGCTGAACAAAAAAGATTAGACAGTGAAGCTGAACAAAAAAGATTAGACAGGGAAGCTGAACAAAAAAAATTGGAAAGAGAAGCTGCGGCTGAACAAAAAAGATTAGACAGTGAAGCTGAACAAAAAAAATTGGAAAGAGAAGCTGCGGCTGAACAAAAAAGATTAGACAGGGAGGCTGAACAAAAAAGATTAGATGCTGAAGAGAAAAAAGCAATAAGAGAACATGAATTTGAGTTGGAGAAATTGAGATTGACAAGTATGAGTAATGTTAATCAGGCATCTAGTGGTAATGGTAAACCTTCTACTTACAAGGTTAAGGTTCCACCGTTCAATCAGTCCAGTGACGATATTACATTCTGGCTGGATAGATTTGAACGTTCTTGTCGTACACATAATGTGGATAAATCACAATACGCTAATCAATTATCAGAAAACTTGAAAGGTGAATCTTTGACTAGATTATGCCTTGTAGGAGAAGCAGATAAGGATAATTATGATGTCATTAGGGCGGCTTTGATAAAAAAAATATCAGCTAAGTGAGGAAGGCTATCGCCTTTTATTTAAGACGATGGTACCTGAGACGGGGGTAGAATTCTCAGAATTCACTGCAAAGGCACGTCTCACAGTTGATCGTTGGATTGAGCTTTCCAAAACGGAAAAAACGTATGAAGGACTTATGGATTTGTTGCTCAGAGATAAGATTATGTCATGTGTGAACAAACCTTTCCTTGAATTTATACATGAGCGTAAACCTAAATCTCTAAAAGAAATGGAATATTGTTCCCAATATGTCACTGCACACCCCGACGTGACTTTTGGCAACACTAAGATTAAGGAGAGTATGCCAGTTGCTTCAGCAACACCATACAATCCCAATTATTCACACAGATTTCAGGGACCTCAAAACAGATTTGATAAAAAAGGTAACCATAATAGTTATCAAAACCAAGGTAACCAATCATTTCAGGGTTCTTCTTCAAAGAACTGGAGACGACCTGATAGCTCTCGACACAGGGGTGGTCATAATTATAGGAATTTCCGTAGAGGAAGTAATTATAGAAACTATCAGGGTTATCCGTCTTGGAGTCAACAAGATCATAATTACAGAGATACTCATTATAATGAATATGATAATGGTAACCAAGGGTACTATGACTCAAACCCAAATAGGGGTTACAATAGAGGTAACAATAACTACAGAGGTGATAATAACCGAGGTAGATCTCAATACAAAAGACATAAACCACATTTTCAGGCAAACTCTGCACAACAAGAGTCCCATGAAGCCTATAAACAGAGTAAAGATAATAATGATGCTAGTAATATGGCATGTGCCGCTTTTGATTTTGGGAGAGCATCTCAGTGCCCCCAATGCAAAACGTTATTTGAGCCAACCACAGTGACTACTTTAAGCTGTGGCCATCCTCTTCCTGCTCTTCCAGCATCAGTCGCGCATGATGGAAGAGGGTCTCTTGTCTTACATAAGGGTTTAGTGAATAACAATCCAGTCTCTGTGCTATTTGATTCTGGATGCACCACAATTGGTGTTAGGCAGTCACTCGTAGATCCTTCCCGTGCCACTGGACAAGTAGTCAAATGTGTAACATTTGGCGGCACAGTAGAGAAATACTCTACCGCTATCATTAGGATTGCTACTCCTTTCTTTACAGGAGATGTACACGCATGTCTTCTTCCGAATCCGATCGCTGACCTCATCATCGGTCGCATTCATGGAGTCAAGGAATGTACTCCGCAACAAATTTCCACTTGGGAAAGGCAAAACATGCAGATTGCTAACGCTGTAGTCACTAGAGCTCAGGCTCTTAATGTGCCTCAAACTTCATCTACTGAAGATAATGAAGTGCATAACCAAGATAATCCCTTGGTAATTTCTCGTGACTCGTTTATAAAACAGCAAGAAGATGATCCCACTCTGAAGAAATTCTTCATTCTTGCAACTAAAGGTGATCCGAATAAGGACACAAGTCGTAAATCGTGGATTACAAAGAAGAATGGCGTACTTGTACGTATGGTTCAAGACTCCATTACGTCAAGTCATTCTCAAATCCTGGTTCCCAAGAATTTGAGAGTTAAAATTTTGCAGCACGCTCACGACTCTCAGTGTGCTGGACACATGGGTTTTTCCCGTACTAAGTCAAGAGTCCTTGCGGCTTTCTTTTGGCCATTGGTAAACAAGGACATACGGATTTATTGTCAATCTTGTAAAGTATGTCAGGAAGTTAAATCCAAAGGTCCACGGCATGCTGCACCCATTCAGGCGGCGGACATTCCTATTCGGCCGTTTCAAAAAATGGCCATAGACATTATTGGTCCATTTAAGATCAAGTCTGCCAGAGGACATCAGTTTATCTTGACGTGTGTTGATATGTGCACACGTTGGCCAGAGGCTATTCCTCTGAAGAGCATTACTACTGCTGATATTGCAGATGCTCTTTGGCTTATATTTTCTCGTCTGGGGTTCCCCGGAGAGATATTGTCAGACCATGGCACCCAACTAATATCAGATACCATGTCTCAAGTAATGTCTACCCTGCAGATAGATAGATCTTTAAGTAGTATCTACCATCCAATGTCTAATGGTATGGTCGAACGCCTTAATAGAACACTTAAAAACTTACTGGGGAAGATAACTGAGGATCATCCTCAAGACTGGGACAGAGTTTTACCTGCGGCCCTCTTCGCTTACAGAGAGGTACCCAATGAACATACGGGATTTTCTCCCTTTGACTCGTCTTTGGCGCGCGTCCGCGTGGCCCTATGTCGTTGCTTCACGATCTCATAACATCTGACAATATTGACGATGACACAAAGTCATCCTACGAATATGTCATCGCGTTGAGACAAAAGATTATCGAAGCATGCAAATTAGCAACTTCTTCTTCTGAATTTGCGAAACAGAAGGCAAGGCAATTTGCCAATAAGAAGAGATGCTTACGACAACTTTGTCCTGGTGACAAAGCATTTGTATTACTACCTTGTAGGGAAAACAGATTACTTATTTCTTGGAAAGGTCCGTACGATATAATATCGAAAATTTCCGATGTCGACTATATTGTCGATATTGATGGGAAGCATAAAACCTTCCACATCAATATGCTTACTGAATTCCATGAACGTCCGGATTATTTGCAACCCATTTTCCAAGCAACGGACAATTCTCCAGTACCACATGGTCATTACTCATCACTGTCCGTGATACAGGATGAGGAAACAAGTTTTTCAGATGTAAATCTTCCTCTTCCAATGATCCCACTTCATTCCAGTGAATCATGGAAGAACGTTACTGTCTCTCCTGATTTGTCTCTAGGAGAACAGCGACAAGTTTCAACTATGTTGCAAACATTTCAGGATGTACTCACTGACATCCCTGGACAAACTAATGTCATTCAACATGACATTGTGCTAACTGACCATACTCCTATTAGGGTTAGACCTTATCCTATACCTATACATTTCCAAGCACAGGTCGAGAAAGAGTTGGATGTGATGATAGATTTGAAAATAATCGAACCATCCACCTCTGCGTATTCTTCGCCGATGGTTATTGTGCGTAAAAAAGACAATAACATACGTCTTTGCGTTGACTATCGAAAATTGAATCAAGTAACGAAGTTCGATGCCGAACCTATGCCTTTACTGGAAGAGCTACTTACTCGACTCTCCAAATCTCATTTTTTCACTAAACTTGATTTGTCTAAGGGATATTGGCAAGTTCCTTTCTGAACGCGCCAAACCTCTCACGGCTTTTTCAACACCTAGAGGTTTGTTCCAATGGAATTTTATGCCTTTCGGTCTTATGAACGCACCAGCTACGTTCGTACGCATGATGCGCCGAATCCTATCTTATCGGTCAGATGTCATTGCATATCTAGACGACATCTGTCTTTTCAGCGATACTTGGGAAGATCACTATTCAGGGTTAGATGAATTGCTGTCTACTTTGCGTGAGCACAACCTGACAGCGAAACCCTCTAAAGCCTATATTGGTTTTAGCGAAATTTCTTTCCTAGGCCACCGAGTTGGTCATGGTTTCCTAAAGACAGAGGACCATAATACTAGTAAGATACTTAACATCTCAATCCCTAAGACTAAAAAACAGGTGAGAAGTCTGTTAGGTCTTATTCAATTTTATGGCAGATTCATTCAGAATCTATCCTCTATCATGGCACCTCTCTCAACACTTCTAAAGAAAGGTTCGCCTAATGTGGTCCACTGGTCCCAGGAATGCCAATGCTCTCTGGATAAGATTAAAACACTGTTTTCAACACCACCTATTTTAGTGCTACCCACTAAAGATAAGACATTCGTTCTTCGTAGTGACGCTTCATCCACTGGGATTGGAGCGGCACTAATGCAAGAGTACTCTGGAACTCTGCATCCTGTAATGTATATTTCCAGAAAACTTAATGCGGCAGAAAGGAATTATTCGGTTTTAGACCGTGAGCTATTAGCTATGGTTTGGTCGATCCTCAAACTACAGAGATTCCTTCTAGGCGCACATTTCATAGTAGAAACAGACCAAAAAGCTCTTACTGCTATACAGAGTAAGAATTTGAAGAGCTCGAGGTCTACTCGATATGCAATTGCTCTTCAACCTTTTCATTTCTCTGTGCGAGCTATTCGGGGATCAGATAATGTGATGGCAGACATTCTGTCAAGATGCCCACATGATTCCACATAACTATTAGGGCTTAGACTTCTTGATATGTCTAGTTCTATAGTAGTTCCTTTTCTATATCATGATAGATACACATTTGTAATTTAATAATATAATGATTGTATCACTACATAGCGGTTCATGTATGTTTATTCACCGCTGTGCTTTGATGATTTTTACTTCATAAATCATAAATTTAAGATATCTAATACGTAGTGATGATATGAATTTTTTAGGCATTGTGTAATTGCCAGAATTGTATTATACTTTGATGACACCTTCCTGGAAAAATATACTTGTAGAGAAATAATTTCTCTCAGTTTATGAGACACATTCTCACCAGTCGCTCCATAAGTCGACTTAGCCTCATATTAGGCGTTATAGGTATTCCTGATATTTTCATCTGCGCATTATTCATGCGTTGTGAGCCTATTGTACGTTGCTCCTAGATGTATTTCAAAAAAAAAAATGTTCCATTTTTTTTTTTTTCCCGGGAGGTGTGGTAAGACTGTTACGTGCAGTCTTTGATATCTTACAATATTATACATAGGTAATTTTTTGTGCTTAAGGGAAAGTCATTATTGAGTTACTTCCCTTGAACTCCGCGGATAAATACATTTTACTGCGATTTATTCGTTGTTTGGGTAATAATAGATTGTTCTTGCTTCAGAATATCTATGGCCTGAATTTATGTGTATTGTTTGTCTGAGTAGGACAAGTCTGTCTTATATCTGTATATCTTTACATATCTAAGTCGAACTATATGTTCTGTTGTCTCTAGAGAGGTCAAAGGCTATTCGGCGGATGTGTGGCTTGAGTGGTGTGATTTGGCTTCGTCCTGATAGGGACTGTGTGTGTTTTGCTATGTCGGCTTGATGCCTTGAAAAAGTGATCTCAGTGGTTTTGGGGAAAGTGATAGTCGTCTAGACCTATCGTGTATGCTTTACCCCAGTGTTTATTCATCTTGCCAAGGAATGGCAGTTTCATATTCCCTCTACCAAGGTAATCAAAGATACTCTTATGAACTCTCGATCGAAGCCACCATTGTCGATAATTACGATTTGAATGTTTAAGAGAATATATTTGACTCGATGAAAAACGACTTCGATTCCTAGCAGCACTATATTCTGTAGAATGCAGTCTATTGTTCATGACCAAATCTACAGAGCAACGAAATGTTGTATGAATGACTAACTTTAGAACAGATTCATTATCTGTATTCAAACGTGAGTGACAGTTCACGAGTGGAGCCATCTTGGAACCAAAACATGTAGGACTTTCAAGAAGAGAAAAGGGATGCCCGTATTATCGCTTGATCAGTCCAGAGATCACTGCTACACATGAGAACCCATTGTTAGCGGTTCAATATTATTATATGGAAAAATATGTGCTGAACATTATGTTGAAGAATCGTTGCTAAACGAGATTAGGTTTAGAAGTCATCTGAAATATTGTTTACAAGCTGACGTGCTCAGTCAGTGACGTCAGATGATATATGTATGGGCGATACTGAGTGCTTGGCTATTGACAGTCCATTATACCATTATTCTACATGAGTGCCCATGTAACATTGCAAGACCATTTGTCCACTGTACTATGATGTATTATGGCAACCTGTGATTTGTCACTATCTGTGCTGTCGAGTGTGTACGTCCAATTAAACTTTAGAAAAGGTACACAGTCGTTGGTGTCGATGACTTCCGGTCATACATGAGTGTGAGAAGAGAACATTTGTCAACAACACGAACCCTTATCATCATTCGCACATTATACACTCCATCCATGTCTACACAACACTGCGTAGGTCAAGTTGACATTCCATACACTACAGTGGGGCAGGCAACACCATAGGGATCTTGTCAACTGATGATGATAGACGCCTGTCTTCCCGCCTAGGAGTGTTCTGGTGTACTTTATCAACATATATTATAGGAACAAATGATATGAAATGAGATTAAAATAGAATAAAAGATGTGAAGGAAAAAAAAACAGGATACACTAAATAATAATGGATATAACAAGAGATGCAGAGTATATTCATGCCTACATACGTTCACCTGCTCCCGAGTATCATGAAAATATTACACAGTTTAAATTATTTTGAATTATTACACAGTTTAAATAAAACGCATAAAAAGTGAGGAATGCAGTAACCGACCCATAGCTTGACTGCCTGCGTCAGGGTCAGCGAACCAGAGCTGACCAAGACCCTACTCCACCTCCACGTGGTGGTCCTGGAAACAGGCTGCATCACTGCAGTCTGGCTGAGGAGTAGGGATCGAAGAGGGAAGGCAAACCTGGTCCCCAAAAATGCCGTGCGGAAGTCGGATGTGTCGGCGGAAAGGCGCAAATACCGCAGTTTCGCTGTAAACGGACACAACGCAACCAACGTCCTTTTCAGGACGAACGAGGAAGAAGAAGAAGAAATTATTTTGTGGAAAAAACAAAACCAAACGTACACAAAATAACTTCCAATTATAGGTGCTTGCGTAGAATAGAAGGACTGAAATGGTATAACAATATTACCAATGTGGAAATGATGACAAGAATCAGACACGTGCCAGCTGGAATAAGAGATGAGAAGAAGACGCTGGCGATAGATAGGGCACATTGAGGACAAATGTTGATAACATAACAAGGCTGTCCTGGAATCCATGGGATGAGAGAAATCGAGGGATGCCGAACAACACATGGAGATTAGAGCTAAATATAGAAATGAAAGGGATAAGAATACATGGGAAGATCTTGAGTGGATGGTACAGGACAGACAGACTCGGAATTAATTAATTGACGGCTTATACTCCTCGGTAGCATAGTGGTTAGTGCACTGGCTTCCTAGCTCAGTGGTCTATGGTTCGATCCCCAGATGAGGTGGGATTTTTTTAGGCCGCAAACGGCTCCTGGAAAGACCCAGCCCCAATTGGGTACCAGAGCAATTCTGGGAAGGTTAAGGCGGCCGGCGTGATGTTGACCACATCACCCCTAGTGTGCCGATGGTCAAGACATATGGGCCTAACACCATATTCCCAATATGCCTCAATGGGCGTGTAACGGGATCCTTTACCTTTTATACTTCTTTGGGAACTTAAGGGCAATTAATAAATGTAAATGTTAATGTTAATCAGAATCGACGACATTGCACTCCGGGCAAACCCATAGGTGCTCAACATAGCGTTCTCTCAACTTCTGTAACACAGTGCTGGCTACACATCTCATATTCTTACCTCGATTTTCCAAAACATATTTACTCCATCGGGGTCACTAGAACAGAAAACGTGCACATGTGTTGAATAAAACTACTGCACAATCTGCCATCATTACTGTGTTACTCACTGATAATCCCGTTTTTTTAATTTCTGCTCTATTTTTTAGAGCCTTGAACCAATACTGAATAGGTATAGACCTACCTTCTGTTTCTATTGGTTGTTGATATTATATATGAAATGTCATGCCTCCGCGAACATAAGGTCCAAACTTCAAACCTTCGCAAAGTGATATGAATGTCGCATCATTTAAACCAGATGACCAGACGCGGTAACCAATACTGCAGACACATAAATGACATGAAACCTGCTAGCAAATGGCGTATCTTATCTAAATTAATTTTTAAATAATAGCAAATACAATGATATTATCGCCATCTTCTTCCTTCGTCTTTATGGAGCATGAAACCACAGCTGCTGATGACCTACCCCACTCCCCTTTTGAAGATGCCTAGGCCAACGTATAAACTCTTACAGCTGAGGTTTCTATTGCAATTTTTGTACATGATGAGGTTGTCAGCATATTAGTCGCCCTCTACGACATGCCTGAGTGAGCAATAATCCTATTAATTTTTGGTTTCCCAAGAGATCACCGGTAACTCCACGAGGAAGTAGTATAACATGCTGTATACAATAAAGAACGCTATATACCCAGCTCAGTAAGTTGTGTAGAGACATAGTCTCCTACGCCACTAGCCATGGTACTTGAAAATTAATATTATACCCAGTTGTTCCACTAGCACCTGTATACCTAGTGTGATACCATCTATTCAACAAGCTAAAGGTAGGAATTACTGATGAGTGTAACTGTGGTGCCGATAAAATGACTGCTGAACATCATCTCCAAAGGTGCCCAACATATGAGGAACAGAGAAATCGCGTATGGCCATCATCAGTACTAGTCCTGGAAGAGACTGTATGGAGATACAAATAGCCTCAAGCTAACCACACTGCTTTCTTTGAAAATATTCAAGTAGACGCCTGCATGAAGAAGACGATATACCCAGTTTATAACCCATGTGGGGTTGAGCGGTGTATTCAAATACCTGTTATTTCTTGTACATGGCCTGAAAAACTACAACATCGCTTATCTACATTTGAAAGAACGTGTTTAGAAAACGGTGTTGCTTACATAAATTAGAAAATAAATTCCAATGGTATGTTTTATCCAGATCTTTGTACATAGTAGCAAAGATTATGGCACAGCAAGACCTTTAAATAAATTTATATAAAACGTAACTGTTTACCGGGACTTACGTACAACATACAATAGCAAACTGGCTTATCTAGATTTCACAGCACACAACAGCCAATAGCAAACGGCTTTAGATTGACTATATTTTATAAAGCATAACAGCTAGCGGTATAGATCAATTTTTATGCAGTACACATAATCACATTTTTTTCAAACAGTGTGATTCACCTGGCTTTCAATACGCAGAGGTGAAAACTGAAGTATCGGTACTACTAGCTTACACAACACAATAGAATGCGCAATAGCTCACCTTGCTAACATCGAGAACTCATCTGTGGTGAAGCCACGCAACAAGCCAGCATACCTGACTCGCTGCAGGTAATCAGAAAAAAGTATTAGTAGTAGTCTTGAAAGCAAAGTAAGGCCTTTACTTTTCTCGTCGTTTTGAAACTTGAGATATTACATTTGGCGCCCAGAGAATTTTACAACCAAGGTCCTTAGATATCAAAGGCCGAGCTGAAAAGTGAGGCAGTAAAATCGAAATTCTTGTATTTTTCAAGCAATTTGAAAATTTATTTATCTTGATTCGTTTTTTTCTTTTGGTTCGTCCGCTCGTTCCTACGTCTTCATTTTTTTCCAGGCGTAGGCGATTTCTTCACGAAAACAGTTTAATCCTTTATTGCTTTCTCTGCAAAATTAATTTTCCAGAGTCGAAAAAGTTCGGGAAAATATATATTTATTTTAATCTAGAAAATTATGCCTCGTTTTGACTTGCTCCGTTCTTCTTCTTCTTGCGATCGCATCTTTGATGTTTACACCGTCAGACGAGTTCTCATGATGAATTCGACTGTTGTTTGAAGTTCCTCTTTAGCTCCATATAGCTTTGAGTTTAGTGTTGAGTTTCAACTTAGACAAGTCGTTGGTTATATTAGGGCATATATCCTAACATAACAGATCTTGTTGTCTAATTTGTGTTGTAAATATTTGTTACAAAATAGGAAGACAACAACATCCACACAGAATTGATGCTGTCTGTTAAATCTTGTTATAAATACTATCCCACTCCGAGCCCTAGGTTGAGTGATTAGTCATATTCGAGTGTACGGGGACTATCATTAAAAGTTGTTCGATCCGGGCCAGCCCAGATAGGACGAATGTAGGTGGGAGGAGGGAGACATGAAGAGCGGAAAGGTACGGATCAGAAGAGAAAGCACGCAAACAAAATGAATAACAGAGTCAGAGAAAAGTACACAGGTAGAGAGAAATAGCGTTGGATGGAAGTAGTACAGGTAGAGAGAAATAGCGTGGGATGGAAGTAGCACAGGTAGAGAGAAACAGCGTGGGATGGAAGTAGTACAGGTAGAGAGAAACAGTGTGGGATGGAAGTAGTACAGGTAGAGAGAAATAGCGTGGGATGAAAGTAGTACAGGTAGAGAGAAACAAGGTGGGATGGAAGTAGTACAGGTAGATAAAGATGTAGAGCTGGGACAGAAAGTACAAGTAAGCCGGTACGAGACATCGTATTTAACCTTTGACACTTGTGCAGCTGTATCGGCTGCCATATGGCCTTTGACACTTGGTGGGGGGGGGGGGGTGGGGGGGGTGCAGCTGTATCGGCTGCCATATGGGGGGGGGGGGGGGGTGGGGGGGGGGGGGGGGGGAGGGGGGGGGGGGGGGGGGGGGGGTTGGGGTGGGGGGGGGGGGGGGTGGGGGGGGGGGGGGGGGGGGGGGTTGGGGGGTTAGAGTCAGGGCTAGATAGGGGGGGTGGTGGGGGGGGGGGGGGGGGGGTCTAGAAGTCAGGGAGAGATAGAAAAAAAAGAAAAGGGGGGCGTTGGGGGGGGGGGGGAGGGGTGTTGGGGGGGGGGGGGGGGGGTGGGGAGGGGGGGGGGGGGGGGGGGCGGGGGGGGGGGGCCGGGGGGGAGGGGCGGGTGGGGGGGGGGGGGGGGGGCGGGGGGCCGGGGGGGGGGGGGTGGGGGGGGGGGGGTGGGAGGGGGGGGGGGGGGGGGGGGGGGGGGGGGGGGGGGGGGGTTTAATACAAAAACATTTTTAATGCACTATTTTGGTACCCCGGTACAGTATAATTTCCCCCTTTGGGAGGTTGGACCCCACCCACCCCCCCGTATCTACGGCCCTGCCTAGAGTAGTTTAAGTGTGATGGAAATTCCAGCCATATGTTTGTATGGATGCAGTTTGTATGTGATAGGAAACTCTATACTGAGCGGTACAACAGGAGGCCATCTGATCATCAGAAAGGGTCCCCCGTCAATCAAATGTGTCGGCCCTTTAATCTCTTTTACACTCTGGAGGGGGGGGGGGGGAAGGGGGGGGGGGGGGGGAAGGGGAGACTTGGGTAATGACTCCCAAGTGGCATCTTCCTGTTGTCTTTCCAGCTGGGAATCGAACTCACCCCATCTTGGTTGCAGCTTTCAACTTCACGTCTGGTTTTATCCATGATGCCACATGAAGGCAATTGTGAAAGTAACCATTATTTTGTATATAAATTACTGTCTAGGATTCCATAGCACGTTGCGGTTATTCCAAAGACACGATGTCCTTTCCGCGTTTCACTGAGCCTCTTAAGTGCCCTTGTTCTTGACTGTCCTTTCACGCCCTATAGTTTCAGTAGATAATACACTGAGGCAGCCACAAGACCTCACTAGACACTGTTTGATAGTATGAGTATAGTTTTTGTGTGTTTGAAAGTATAAGTGTAGGTTTTGTTTATTTGATAGTATGTATCCAGTTTTTGTATGTTTGATAGTATAAATACAGTTTTTATATGTTTGATAGTACAAGAGCAGTTTTTGTATGTTTGAAATTATAAATGCAGTTTTTGTGTGTTTGGTATTATAAATACAGAGATTTGACATTGATGATGTGTGTGTGTGTGTGTGTTTGCATTTCCGCGTATGTGTAAGTACGTGTTTTTGACTATGTGAACACAAATGAGAAGAAGACACTGACGACGGATATGACACACATTGAGGAAATCTATACACAACATTACAAGTCAGTACTTTTCTGGAATCCACAGGTTAAGAGAGCTAGAGGAAACATGGAAACGCCTTGAGCACAGGAGAGCAAGCCTAGGCATTAGTTTGTTAAAGGCCTATGCTCCTTCGGGAGCTGAAAGGTGATGATAATGACGATGATGATGATGATGATGATGTCGATGATGATGATGATGATGATGAATACAAACGTATATTATTCTGTATACAAGCGTATTTTATAAATGAGCGCTTACGCGGAATAAAAGTATTGAAATACGAGTAGTATGACCAACAGATCTTTGCTCCTGTGGCACCAGCCCCACGACAGCCGAACATCTGCTCCAGTCCTGCCCAACATACAGCAGTGAACGGAGTGACATATAACAACAACCCACTTCTCTCGAAGAAAAACTGTTTAGAGATGTCAGGAACCTTGAGCTGGCTACTGCCTTTATTAGATTCATTAATGTGGAAGTCTGGGGTCAAACGAAGAAAAAGTATGACAAGATCACCAGCTGATGACAAGATCACCAGCTGATGACAAGAACACCAGCTGATGACAAGATCACCAGCTGATGACAAGAACACCAGCTGATGACAAGATCACCAGCTGATGACAAGAGCCAGACAAGTGTCAATGGAGCAGGAGGTGAGAAGACGACGGTGGCGTTGGATAGGATACACACTGAGGAAACTTACTGGTAGCATTACAAGCCAGTCTTTATATTGCAATCCCCAGGGTAAAAGAGGTAGAGTGAAACCTGAACAAACGTGGAGACGAGAACTGGTGACAACATGAAAGCGATACCGAAGACTTTGAAAGCCCTGGAATGAATGGCACAAGACAGGACAAGAAGGCTTGATATAAATGCGCTGATAATTACCTTTGCTCCGTTGGTAGATGAAAGGTAATGATCATGATATAAATATGTGGATCTATGCAATCTGCGATATATATATATATATATATATATATATATATATATATATATATATATATATATATATATATATATATATATATATATATATATATATATATATATATATATATATATATATATATATCGCAGAATTGGACAGTTACAGTTTTCTTCCATTTTCCTCTCTCTCCCCCTCTCTATTATTTCTCATTTTCGCTGCACAGAACTCCGTACTATAGTCATTGTTTCCATTTGTCACACTTCACTTCTAATGTCCAGACAAGCATCTTGCCTATCCCGAGAGATTAATCGAATCACTTAACGTGATAATACCATATTGACTCCAAGTAATGCGAGCATGAAGTGTTTGCTCAAGATTGCGCAATCACTTCCGATCCGACCGTAGACTTGAAATATGGGTTTAATTATATAAACCACGATTTGTCTAGACAGGCAGTCGGATTTGCAACAACCCATTTCATACAAATGAGCGGAGATGTCTGATAAGTCAGATACCCAGACTTCCAAAATTACATGAGATAACATTATGGGTAATCTCAATCGTGGGAGATATTCGTAGACGTGATTTTGCAAATGTGATAACTGAAACATGCGGAAATCACGATTCCATATAGGGAAAGTGACGTTTGAATTCAATACTTCGGTATCACGCAGAAAAACAAATTCCATAAGGAATATTCTGTCATAACCAGCACTTTTTGAATACCACAGGCTAGCATTTGCTGATATGCATGCATTCTCATTGGAAAGCTGTCGGAAATGCCATGAAATAACCAATATGTGAGCACGGACTGAAGCTGCAAATATAACTTAGCACATTTCGGACAGACTACACTGCATTCCCGAATCGTCAATTAGACAGCTCTGACTGAAGCCAGGAAACAATAGAAGTAAAGATTCTGACTTTAAATAGGACCGGTCTTAGTGGAACACTTCAGAACACTACAGCAAGGAAATCCTAAGTTATTCATACATAAACCGCACTTATACAGGACTTATGCACAAAGTCGCAGAGGGATTTTTACTAGAACTAAATACCCTGACGTGTGTTCTCGGCATCTATATCAAGTTGCCAAGACTATTTACCTGAGCAACAGTCTAAGATTCCTAGTTACTAGGTTTGTGATACCAGCATGACCCGACTTGAACGAGCTAATATTATATCTCTCCACAAAAGGCGGCGGGAAAGATAAAGAGTTAACGTGCTCAGACCTATTCAGTATTGTTCTCGATTTTTTAAATATCTTTTAGAACTCCCTCGAGGTAGAAGCATCATCATCCTTCTATCTGCATCTCTGCCAAGAGTAATCTTGTGCGAAGGTAGACACCTTTGAAGACCAACATTAGCTACTCGAGGTTTTGGCCACTGTTGGATCATTACTGCAGAGAAAACGGGAGGCAACCCGTGACAACATATATGTGTGTGTGTGTGTGTGTGTGTGTGTGTGTGTGCGTGTGCGTGTCTTGATATGCATGCATGTGGATATGTGTACGCATAAAAGTAATATGCCTGATAATTACGTGGGGTAGTGAAGTGTTAGAGACTTCACTATACTAAATCTTAGCTTTATAAAAGGGGACAACCGTTTCCCTTCCTCGTTGCCTTTGCCTTTGCCTTCCCTAACTCGAGAGCAGAGTCTGGTACCCATTTACAGCTAGGCAGACTGGAGCATGACGGTACCAGATTTCGAACCCGGTAACTTTACCTTATAAATCTAGCATTCTACCCGTTCATAAGAAGCAAAGAAGGAAATGAATTAATTAATATTCTCTGTAGGCGTGATGGCCACTGACTGCTTTGACGGTCGGTGGTTAAGGATCTAAGAAGAAGAAGAAAGTAAGGGTGCGTGTATTTGGCAATGTGAATGTGTGATGGTGTTATGTGAATATGAAGGTATACGCCCTACCAATGTGAAGAACTGTAATGCGCGTTGCAGGTGTAGTACTAACACAGTTCATAACTGTGCGCGCTTTTCGTCACCCATAGGTGAGTCGGTGAACAAGGAATGCATTTACAGCACAACGCACGAGATATGCATGACCTCAGACCGCGAAGTGCTCGCCTTGTGTGAGCGAGGGAAGCACGTGTGTTACATAATTAACTCCCGAAACCCCTATTCCTTTCTCCCCCACCCCCGCACTGCTTCACGCCAGGTTCCACGAACGTGGTTTTGTCTTATGTAATAACTTTGGCAAGCTGTTCACGGTTAGCCGTAGTTCAGACTTCAGTAACATTTTTTAAAAAAACCTTTTATTTTTTACTTTCTCTTTTCCACGCTTGTACTTAATTTTGAAAATTCTATCTATCTATCTATCTATCTATCTATCTATCTATCTATCTATCTATCTATCTATCTATCTATCTATCTATCTATCTATCTATCTATCTATCTATCTATCTATCTATCTATCTATCTATCTATCTAATCTATCTATGTTGTCTGTCTGTCTGTCTGTCTGTCTGTCAGCTTGGCTGTCTGTCTGTATGTCAGTCTGGCTGTCTGTCTGTCTTTCTGTCTGTTGTGGTGAAGTGAGATGTTATGAATATTTATAGGGGACTTAGTGTACTGACTGAGATCAGCTGTGAAGGTATCTATATCTAATAATAGTAGTGTATTATAGATAACCTTACTTGCTGCCACATATATTTATATCTCAGTCAGAATTATTCTGGAATAGTGTGATGACTACGTTGTATGTCTAGGGTATGTGTATGATGAAGTGTAAGTCATAACAACAACAGACGGATAAACAAGTTAATTTATTCCACCACACTTGACAACACTGTGACACTCACATACATAAAACACTCTACAAGGATATCTTAAAGGAGTCACTGATAACTTTTCAAATAACAATATGTATTCATTGCTGGCATGAATGAATATGTGTCCTGATTCAACTACAAAGGGAACCAGGAATCACAATCAATTTAAATTACAAGTTATATGTACAGAATTTATCAATATGAATATAGTAGTGACATATATTATTAAAGTATCCTATGTGTGTCAGTTGTGTAGTGGTAAGATGAGGTAATACTGGTCTTGTTTTATTCAAGCTCTGTTGGTATTTGTCATCATTACTTCAATAGTTTGTCTTTATGGGGACTAGTATTGGAGATGTTCTCAGTTCCTGATATTCATCATCATCATCTCAACCCATAACCCGTCATGGGTCGTAGGGGTGCCATGGTGGAAGCATCAGCAGACAGGGTCCTCCACTGCTCTCTATTCTCAGCAATGCGTACAAGTGTGGAGAAACCGTGTCCTGCCCATTCTTTGATGTTATCAGCCCAGGATTTTCTTTGCCTTCCTCTTCTCCGTTTACCTTCGACTGTTCCCTGGAGGATCGTTTTCGAAAGGGAGTCATGACGAGTTACATGCCCAAACCAGGCAAGCTTTCGACGTTTCACTATTGACAAAAGTGGTTCTTGATGGCCTGCATAGGTGTTTATCTTCTCTCTAACATAGACATTTGTTTTGTGCTCTTTATAGCAAATGCGCAAAATTCTTCTGTAACATTTATGCTCGAAAGCCTGAATCCTTCGCTCCGTATCTGCAGTGAGTGTCCAGCCCTCACACCCATACAAGAGAATAGATAATACAATTTGTATAATTTGATCTTCACAGGAAAACTGATGTTACTTTTCCAGATCACATTCAACCTTGTCATGGCAGCTGAGGCCATCTCAAGTCTTGTCTTGATTTCTTTATTTGATCTTCCATCACTACATATAGTGGACCCGAGATATTTAAAGGTGTTAACTTCTTCTAACGTTTGCCCATTTAACGTAATGTTGGTCGGAACATGTTTCTTATGGCTATTCACCAATATCTTGCTTTTTTCTATATTAAACAATTTAATTCCCCTCTTAATTTTATTTTTACAAGGTCATTTTAAGCTGGGGGTACATAATTTTGAGCTCAGCTGGCCACATCAGCTTATCTGGCGTGATGGCGGCAGGAACAGACTCCTCTGCTCGATTCTCCCCTCGGCTCTGGAGACACCTCACTGATAGCTAAATGGACCAAGGAGTATGCTGTCCGACTCTGGA
The DNA here is from genome assembly GCA_024509875.1 of Oreohelix idahoensis. NCBI lineage: Eukaryota > Metazoa > Mollusca > Gastropoda > Stylommatophora > Oreohelicidae > Oreohelix > Oreohelix idahoensis. The sequence continues at coordinate 203,749 of JAMPIV010005645.1, read as the reverse complement.
TTCAGCAAAGCTCTGACCAGGTGCTGCTCAATACCATCAAGACCACGGTCCCTGAAAACAAGAAGGATGTACCTTCTACTTCATAACTAATTTATACTCTCTTTTTACACTGAGCACAATACATCACAAACATTGAGTTCAGAGCGTTAGGCCAACTGTCAGCTTCATCTGAAATATTTTATACCAGTATTTACCTCCTTAATGGTTACCACGCCTCTGCACTTCCAGCATTATTTCTGTCTAATCAATAATCTAGGTGTCAGTGTACTGTTTGGCCATTCCATGCAGTTTTACTTTCCTCCGACACCTTCTGTTCAGGCTGGAGCATATAGGCTTTACATCATGTTTGCTACTGAACTACACATATATACAGGCATAAATTAACAATTCACATTCAATTTTCATTAAAAGATACTGAAGGTTTCAAGCTTACCACAATTCATGGAAACAAACACAGATACGTTGATTAGCAATGAATTCTGGCACAATTACAGGCACAAATTCCCATCTGCTTATGTTCCAGGCTTTTATTTTAGCAAAAATGTGAGCTGGCTTCAACGCACTGTTGCTTTATCAAGCTTATTTGACTAGTGGTCTCGAACTAACGCTCCTAAGTGAGTATATCAGCGAGTCTAGCCAATGGAGCCACGTTTCGACAAGGGTTTGAAAAAATTTTAACTTCCTACGTCTCCCCTAACAACCAAAGATAGTATTTATAGCCCGACTAATCGTGTTTAGCCTTACATATCATTCCAGCCAATCAGTTCAAATGTAACTTGTGGCCCATTTCCCGTACAATGGTGGTGAAAAAAAATCTACCACTGAGCGATTCTGATTTTGGGTGTTGTCTGACAGCACTATCATTTTATTTTGGCTATAACTTGTTAATTCCTAGACTATTTGCATAACATTGTACATATTCTTTGTCAGCAAGCCCTAAGGAACCCAAATATACCAATTTAAAAGAGCTAAGTGGCTGCGTTCAAAATATGCAATTTCTACTACCTCCTGTTTCGAAGATGTGCTGTCTGGGTACTGTAATGTTTTCAAACGTAAACCCATCTATTGTTATCTTTCCTAATAAGCGTTTTTTGTGATTTTAAAACCTAACTCTGGGAAGGGTAGTGAATTTATCACTGTCCGTCCGAAAAAGTTAGTGCATGCAGCCTTACACGCGTGATAGTAGTAATTGTGTATCGCGTTACGCTTGTTGGGGGTGGCATTAATAGCGAGACGCGTGTTTAATTTTGCATGCGTTCCTGATTTTATTCGCCCCTCTCTCTTTCTTTATCCTTTAGTCCATCTGTTCGTTCGTTTTGGTAACGCAGTATAATTAATGTTAGGATTAATTTAGGTCATTACGCAGTCTGCCTCTCAATGTTTTTCCAAGAAATACAGCACACGTTTCATTGAAGAAAGCGGGTAATAATATAGTAAGCTTTTACTATCAACGTGAAAGCGTTACAATTTGCAGACGAAGCATAAAACAAAGGGGATTTCGAGTACATTCCTGGTGACAGCACTGTTATTTTACCATTGCTCTTTTCTTTATTAGAATTTATTTGTTAGGCTTTATATTTACCTTATAATTTATATATGTGGATTAGAATATTCCACGACATCTGTCAGTCAGTCTGGCTGTCTTGTCTGTGTTTCTGTCTGTCAGTCAGTCTGGCTGTCTGTCTGTCTGTCTGTCTGTCTTTCTGTCTTTCTTTCTGTCTGTCAGTCTGGCTGTCTGTCAGTCTTTCTTTCTGTCTGTCTGTCTGTCTGACTGTCTGTCTGTCTGTCTTCCTACTTATCTATAAATATGAAAAAAATAAAAGGTAGGGAAAAAGACAGAAGGAAACCAGAGATGAAAAAATTGAAGAAATTCTCCCAGGCCGTTCATGGGTGAAGTAAGTAAGGAAGACCATTAGAATGGGAAGGAATACAACTTCGTTGTTTTATGTTACAAATAAGGGTCGATGCGTAACAGAGATGGAAAAAAAAAACATCTTTGGTGGTCAATCTCTAAAGAGAAGATAACAATTATAATGATTCTTTCATTTTCTTGATTCTTCATGTTTTTTATCTCCCGTTATTATAACTTCTCTTATTCCCTCCCTTATGCCAACAGAAAAAAATGCCAATGTGCTATTTTTAATGAAGTTATAAAAAATTTGATACACCTTCTTGTAGAAATCTATTGTGACAGAATTTGGTTATTGGTACATGACCACCGTCAGTGTTCGATCCTTTTTTTTAATGTTTTGTAACAGACTAAACATTTTATTTGTCATGACTATAGCTGGGAAAGGAAAGGGGGGGGGGGGTAATATATATATATATATATATATATATATATATATATATATATATATATATATATATATACACACAGACAGAACGAACTTCAGATAGATAGATAGATAGATAGAAAGATAGATAGAAAGATAGATAGATAGATAGATAGATAGATAGATAGATAGATAGATAGATAGATAGATAGATAGATAGATAGATAGATAGATAGATAGATAGATAGATAGATAGATAGATAGATAGATAGATAGATAGATAGATAGATAGATAGATAGATAGATAGATAGATAGATAGATAGATAGATAGATATTTCTGGCCCAACTGATGCTACCTGGCTTGTTGTGCCGTTCTGATTTTCTGAAGCAACACGTACATTTCTTCTCTCTCATTCTTGCCTCTGAGATGGGTACCCATCCTCTTTATACAGAATTTAAGTGAACTCTTGTCTTTCTATATGTTCAGTAACTCCTGGCATCTTTTTTTTTTTCACATGGAGAGAACCCAGCAATCTCACGAGCACAATCTCTTACAAACTTGGCAATTTTTTTTTTTTTTCCCTTAACTAGCGGCACTTGGGCTTTCAGCCCTTCGGCCCAATGACATGTCATTGCGAGGCTGGGGAACCTGAGGACTTTCCTTCCAACCCGGTCAGGAGCTTCGCTCCTTCCCATCCACAGAGGGTTTATCACAGGAGCCGTATGCTTGATTGCAACCCCCTTTCTGCGACTGGCTCTCTGCTTTCAGCCCCAAGTTCGTTAACCTTGTGACCTTTGTCAAGACCAACTGCCGATTTGTGAAGAATTCCCATTATCTGTCAGATTCTATGGCGATTTTTTTTCTTCTCACTTACGACCAGGCCATTCCTTCACTGACCAGTGCTAGCTCTGGAGGCGTTTGATTCGTTACTGCAAACTAATTTAACTGGTGCGTGAATCAGAAGTAAATTGTTGTTTTTTTTTTTTTAATGTAAAACTTTTGCCTCGTTTTGACGAGGCGTGTCCCGTTCAATCTAGTCGGTTATATTAGGGCGCATGTCCAAACACAAAAGACCCCTAGGTCTGAGATGTGTATTATCATCATAGAAGTAAAAGCTTTCATGAAAGTATTAGAGGGAATTGGAACTGGAATGCCGTTTCCTTCAAGTTTGGTACATGATCTCCTGACTTATTTCGTTGCTATTATCAAACATAATGTGTTTGCGATAATATATGCTTGTATTGTTATAAATATTGTAGTTTTGAAATTGTAGTCTTCTGCAAATTCAACCACTACTCGATGTCAAGGGAAATCAATATGTGGTGAAAAATTGAACGACCTATCTCAATAGATTATTCCTCTTGGATTTTGCCAAAATAACATATTGGCGTTTTTATTGTAATGTTGGGGGGGGGGGGGGGGGGGGGGGGGAAAGGGAACGGGAGGTGGTAGGTGGAAGGGGGCGCAAATAAGAGAAATTATGATAAAGGAAGATAATAAATAAATGATTTTTCTGTTGTTGTTACGAGTTTTGCCTTCTTGTGGCGACGCACGTCCTTTTAATCTTGACTTAAGTCATTTGGTTATATCAGAGCGAAATTTGCCATTTAAAAATAAGTGAACTCTGTTAACTGAAGCGATGTGTTGATAAACTCTAAGCCCTGAAAATGACAAATAGCATCTATCAGCTAGCATGACTTAGCCCTGAAAAGTACTAGTCCCGAAAAGGACTGCTAGCCCGACCAGTGTTGATAGACACTAAGTCCTGAAAAGAACTAACATTATCCATCTGCTAGCATAAAACCCTGAAAAGTACTTGTCCTGAAAAGGACTTGCCACCTACGTCAACACTGGCCGTAATTCTCATAGTTCAGGGAACACCGCTTGCAGTGGGCGCTTAAGCAATCAAAACAGATCGAAGAGAAAGAGAGAAACTTGAAAATATGACAAGAAAATAAATTTAAAAAAATTATATATATATAAATAAAGACGGCGCCAAATATAACACTAGTTATTATTTTGTCCTTGGAGACCTGAAACACTGAAGATTTCCACTTCTGTCACGGTTAGGTCCCCTTTTGTTTTTAATTAAGGCCCTTGAAACGGCCCATTAATAGCAAAAAAATAAATATACAATTGTACGTAACCTTGCCCTGTGTAGCTCCCGTGACTCTCCGAGGAGACAAAAGAAAAAACACGACTTCTGCTCCCTCAGGTATGTTGAAGAGGCGACTTATATAAGTTTGTGCATGGGGCTGGCAATCGCATCACGAGAAACAAACTGCTGGACGAACCATCACTACAAGAACGCATAATTGCTTTGACACAGGATTCCTACAAGGGGAGCTAAATGCAGTGGTGATTCCATGCTTGGTAAGGAGTAGACAAGGGAAGGTTAATGAATAAATGTTACCCGACAAGACATATTACAACTTTTAGATTATTTGGTTCTGCAAAACTTGCACGGACTACTGAAAGTATGCAGGCAATAGTAAACTGTATACAACATTACAACCATAACCAATGCATGGAAAAACTAACACTATATAAGCGAGTTAAAACTTGTTTTTAATTAGAATTAATATTAATTCATATTAACTTTAATTAAGATTAAAATCAAGTTAGTTATTATCTCTCTCATTTTATTGATATATTCCCGTGTTCCTCAGCTTTGTATATTTATTTACATTTTTTCCCCATGTTCGTTGTATCATTCGTCATTTTCGCATAGTCTCACCAAATTTGTCTCCTTTTTATGATCAGCTGACTGACGGTACTACCTCCCCTGCTTTGCAGTAGTAGTCCAACAGTGGCCAAAACTCAAGAGTATCTATTATAGGCTTCAATGGAGTCTATTTTTACACCAGATTACTGTACTCTTGGCAGAAATGTCGATAGAAGAGAAGTAAAGCTTCTATAACATGGGAGTCTTCATAAGATATTCAGATAAGCGAATACAATGCTTAATTCTATAATCTGCCGACACTTTTATGAAGAATTTACGCAATGGTTTATTCTAGCTCGTTAAGCCCCCACCCCTGATTTAATCAGTGGAATTATTATTATACTGTATATATAGCTCTGTTTAGAGCGTGTGTTTAGTAACTTTGACTGAGACAAACATGTAGTACATTTAAAAGGATTGAATCGAAGTTAAATTTGTAACATTACAAATAACAAAATTTAATAATCATTTTAAGTTTTAACGGTTGGAAAATAATTTCAATATTTATGAAAAGAATTTCTCACGTGAATGGGATTTAACTGAATAAAAGAGGTCACTTTTGGCAGCGGATATTTTCACTTAACTGCCAATGGTAGTTTCTTCTGCTGGGTCAGTTCCTTTCACTCTACTCTCGCTCGTCTCTGGTCAAAGTTCAGGCGCCGCACGTTCCACGAACATCAAGGAGTAACTGCCAAGTTGGTTCTGTGTCTGTCTCTAAGACCCTCTTATGATGGCGTCTCTCACAACGTCAGTCCACCTCTACCTTCACTTGGTTCCAGAGATAGTACTTTCTGCTGGTATCACCAATAACTGGTAATAGAAATAGAAACGAAACGCTCTTCTGAGTATGGCGTTTTCCGACACAGTTCTACCATCCCATGTCAGAATTTACCCTCGATGAGAATTACATTTAATCCCTCGGGATAAAACTTCCTTTACATTTAAACTGAATAACTTTAGCTTTACATTACATTTAAATGAAAAGGTTAAACGTACAGATATAATATGTTTTACATTTACATCTCCACTGTTTGAAGAGTGTTCACAATATAAATTCATTTATGTTTCATTTACATTTACACTTATGGAAAAGTTTGAAACTTCTGTTATTTAGAATGGATATTTTCACATAGACATTTACACTGGTTTAAAGCTTGAAAGCTTACATTAATTTTAAAGAGAATATGGTTATAGGGACATTTACACTGCTTTGAAAATGTAAGTCTTATTCTTAGAATGTACATCATTTCTTTCCTCTTTCCCTCCCTGCTCCATGGGGAACCTGGAACTACTTTATGCTTTTAGTTCACTTTACGAAACTATCAATAAAGCAATCACCAGCCCGTGCAGTGTTGGTTCATGAATCTTTATTCTAGATACTGATGTTGCCTGCCGATGTTGCCAGCCCCAAATGACTTTGACATCCAATAGCGAGTTTCACACATTAAACTTCACATGGTAATATATGCATATATATGTTAGTTCACATGTTAGTAATAAAATATGAAATGTAAATCACAACTTACGCCAATCCTGGCTACAGACTTGTTTGCTCAGATGAATAAAAGAGACGAATCGTTCTCTTACACGCGTCTGGGATGTCTTTAATTTTGACCATAGATTCCCCCTCTGACTCCGTGTTTCTTCAGTTTCCTAGTCCCGGTGTTCCTTATTAAAATGTAAAGAGTTCCTGTGCTTTATAAGTCTTATTTGGTTCTCCAATAAAAGGTCCGGTTAACAAATAGGAATTATGAATCTATTCTTCACTCTGGCGAGGTCTGGTGTTGTCTTGGCGAGCGTGCACTTCACAGTGAGATAAAACTGCGAAAATGGTCAGGCTATATTCCCCTCAATGTTGTTATGAATCTAATCAGAAAGATCCAATCATTTCAAACAGGTCGGGTGTGGCACTTTCAAAATATTTCCTACATGGAAAAATTTTGCAAAAGGTCACGTCTCCCATATATGGTAATATGATGTCTTGCATACACTCTCACCAACACATTTGTAGACTCATATTGTCTAAAATGTAATAAATCCATGATTACTTTTAACCAAGTGACCGGAAGCGATTATATCACACTTGTCTGCCCACATGTGTCACACAGACAGTAATCTCGTTATCTGTCGTATGAGTACGCAAACTCCATGTCTTATTGGTGATTTAAGCCGATAGCGCTGGCCGATGTACGTGTTAATCTGCCGCGCCTATAACCAACAAATCTGGGTAGCGCCCAGCAAATGTGATATATTATATCAGCCGCTCCTGCAAATGTGATATTTATCACCTACAGGGTGATTTGATTAAAATCAAATATCTGCTACTTAGCAGAGAATAACGAGGAAAGAAATAGAGAGAAAAAAAAGTGCGATAACTGACAGCACATAATAAAAATCAGTATCACAAAAGTACCGATACTGCCGGAGAGAACCAAAGATCGATAGAGGTCGTTCATTTCGTCACACTGACGAAGGGCATTATCCGAAATGGCCCATGTTTCCAGTTTGTTTTTTTCAATTTGTTAAACTGATTCAAATCCATTTTCCTTTTTTTTTAAATTAAAATTCCAAATTTAATTGTATTTATTTAAAAAAAAAAAGAATTACTTCCCCTACCAGTTTTGCAGAAGTCAATTAATTATTCACTCATAAAATCTGAATATGCCAGATAAGTCTTGTTTATGATCTCAGTTACTTTCTCCCTTGTATTTCAGAGCTGGTATTTGCCGACGATGTTGCCCGGATTGATATATCAGAGGCAAACCTTTAATCCAACCTGCAAGAAGACCAGAGAAGATAAGGATGGTCATCAGCAGCTCCAAAACAAAAACCACGGTGATTTCACGTGAGGGAAGAAGACATCAGATTATGCTGGGAGAACAGATCCTGGAGCAGGTCAACCACTTTAAATACCTTGGAGCTGTTAATAGACCGAGAGGGAAGCATCAAAGAATAGTTGTTTACCCGAAGATCAGCATCTGTGAGACTTTTTCAGGCCATAAATCGAGGATTCCTCAGTAAAAGAGAAGTTCGCAAAAAGACGAAAATGGCTGTATACAGCTCCACCTGTGTTTCAGTCTTGACTTATGGATGCGAGTCATGTGCAATGACTATAACCCATAAACATCAGCTTCAAACATCATAAATGAGGTATGTGAGGAAGGTGATTGAAGTAACAAGAAGAGATATGGTCGGCAACCAGACGAACTGGCAAGGCTTCAAAACCCAGCCTCTGCAGATCCAAGTAGAACAGTCCAAACTACGATGGTTTGGCGATGCCTGCAGAATGGGAGAAGATCTGCTACCACGACAAGTGTGGGACTCTAGTAGCCAGGGATCAAGACCTCCAGGACGACCTGGAGTCCGCTGGTAGGACAATATTAGACAATCTCTGAAGGACCGATGACTAGATTGGAACCAAGCCAGAAGGAGGACAGGCAATAGGATAGTATGGCGCTCTCTGTGGCAAACCTCTACACCCCAGGGTAGAAGAGGAACAACTAAGTAAGTGTATAAGTAGTACTTTCTCCATAATTCTAAAGGCATTATTTATGGAACTACTTCTAGTCAGTGACGTAACTACCACCATAGTATATATATATATATATAATTGAAACACTATACCATGAACAACAAGCAGCTGTCAGAGTAGCGGGAGAAACATCAGGATGGTTTGAGGGGAAAAGGGGTGTAAGACAGGGTTGCATCCTCTCGCCATACTTGTTTAACATCTATGCAGAAAATATAATGAGAAATGTTCGGAGTGACCAAGAATGTGGACATTGCGATCCGTTCACAATTGGTGGAAATGCGATCCCAGAACTCAGGTACGCAGATGACACAGTTATTCTTTCAAACAGTGCCCAGGGACTAGAACAGTTAATCCTGTCTGTCAAAAGACACAGTGAGGATCAGAACCTTTTTCTGAACACAAAAAAAAAAAAACAAAGATAATGTCCACAGACAAAACAAGATGCAAACCAAAAAATTACCATCAATGATATTGAAAATGTCACAAATTTTGAATATCTTGGCTCCATAATTAACAACAATGGAGACTGCTCAAAATAGGTCAGAAGGAGACTGGCCATAGCAATGCAGAGGTTAAATAAAATGAAGAACCTATGACATAACACCAGCCAATTAATAAAAGTAAAACTTCTGAGAACGTGCATCTTTCCGGTAGCAACATATGGATGTGAATCATGGACCATTACTCAAACATTAAAGACAAAAAATCGAATCTTTCGAAGCAAAGTGTTACAGAAAAATTCTCAGAATATCGTGGACCAAGAAGAAGAACAATATAGACATCCTACACGACCTGAACATCGAGGAAAACTGGCTCATAAACAATATCATGTCCCGGAAACTGAAATATTTTGGCCACATTAAACGCCATAGTGGCTTAGAGAGAGCAGTGATTGAGGGTATGGTACCTGGAAGGCGAGGCAGGGGCCGACCAAGACGACGGTGGACACAGGACATTGAAGACACCTTGAACATGACTGTGACAATATTCTAAATACAATAGCTAAATTAAATAATATTATAGTGCATAAGTCAAAAATAAGATAGAAAATAAAATTTGAGTCCAGCGTCTTCTTCCCCACGCCAGCCGGTATGCGGGTTTTGATAAGCCTAATAGCCGAATGAAGGGTACTGTCTTTTCAAATTCGTCCTTGAGATTAAATGTAACACTTTTGCAAGTTCAAGACGACAGAGTGATAGAATAAAAGAAAAGGAGGGGAGGGAATGGAAAGACAGAACCTAGGGTACGCCGTCTCGCGTTGATTTCAAAAAGCCAACTCGAGCGACATAGCCTTGGGCGATTTTCAAATTACGATACAAAAACTAAAAAATGTTCGTCAATTTGGTCACGCATACAGCCTTAGCTCTTATAAAAAATGACGTAATTCTAACGGACTACGGACGATTCTCGTTTTTAGTTTGAAAATAGTTGTAAGAAGAATTGAACAGGTGGCAGTTTCTAGATTTGAACGACTAACATAGAAAAAATATGGAATTATGAACCATAATACATAGGGCCATAAAAATTATATATTCGGATACCTTATGATTTCCTGAGCAATAATATGGTGTCAGTTACGCACTAGTACAATAAATAACCAAGATATTGGCAAAAATACTATGTATTGTAAGACGGACTGACGAAAACAAAAATCATGCCTGCTTATTTTTTTGATACCATGTTTTGAAAAAAGCTTTTGGGGAAATGAGGACTAAAAGGTACCTGTAATTTGATTGGCGGTAGTTTAAAGGAAGGCGAGATAGGACTGGTTGACCTAAAACTAAAAATATATTTGCAGTAGTAAACATAGTAGTTTGAGAGTTTTTTTTTAAAGTTTGATTCAAAATAAATGAGTTCATGGTCCCATTGGCCTATACATTATATATTATCGGAAACGTAGACTGCTCGTTGCCATTTTGAAAAAAAAAATTCTGATGAACAAGGAGCGATGAGAGCAGGCTTGTGCTTTTCAAACCTATAGAAAGCAGTCTGGACAAGGCAGATCTAAAGTGTGCCATAAATTGTTTGCCAGTCAGCGTTCGCTTGTGTATATTTCATTGAAATTTGTGGGTTTTTTGGTACTGACATTAACGTAGTACCAGGCTCGTGGAAACTGTTCGATTCCTGACACTGTTTGCATATTTCGGGCGCATGCTGGATGCCATTGCCTTTCAAGAACGGAAACAGATTGTCCAGCGAGCCTATGAACAGATCTATCGGTGTTATCCTTCGAAGATAAGTGCCTGTTCGGCACCAGGAAGCTCAACCTCTAGTTTAACATAAAGACTGTGAATATTAATAAAAAATTCCACCAGTGTCAAATGAAAAAAAACAAACAATAGTGCGTGATGTTAACCAACAACCTACCATTATATACCAGTATTAACCTAAGTTAGAAAACTACATCTACACACTTATAATATAATAACATTTGTATTATGGACAGAAGATCCATGGTGTTATTTAATTGATGTAAATAATTCTTTTGATTTCACTTTTGATTGTCAGTCCTGATTCAAAACAAACTAGAACCAGGACAATAAATTGTAAAAAATTTAACTTTTACCCAAAATTCAACCACTGACTTACTAAAGATAGTCTTTTAAAGTGTAGTTTGTATGTGATTGTCGTAGTACTGTTGTGTTGTGTTGGATAATAAAATAATTGTTTATATGTTTAGTTGGTTAATGCAACATTACACTACATTATGATTCATAACCCTAGACACCAAACGTAGTCATCATACATTCTAGTCAAAGAATAAGTCTGAATGAGATCATAGAGGTGGTAGCAGAAAGGTACCCTGTAAACTTACCATCATATTAGTTATATTCAGGGACCTTCACAGCTGACCTCATTCAGTACACTAAGAGTACATAACAACATTTCTTAACATCAAATCCACCACAATGACATTGGAGGAGGCAGGAGGGCTGGCTAGAGATCGAGAGTCTTTCAGGCGGGCTGTGATGAGAGCGACGTTCTGCAAAGGACATGCTACATGATGATGATGATGATATATATATATATATATATATATATATATATATATATATATATATATATATATATATATATATATATATATATATATATATATATAATATATATATATATAATATATATATATATATATATATATATATATATATATCCTTTTATTTTTCTGTGTTCCGGTGTTAAACGTCATAACATGCCCCAGATTCTGGAGACAGAAACAAAAGAAATAAATAGATCTTTAGCGGATAGCACATAAATAGAGAACCTGGTACAACACTGTTGAAGACCTATGGTCCTTGGGGAGCTGAAGGGTTTGGTGCATAATGATGATTAAGATGAAGAAAGTAGTTACGTTCTGTCTACAGATTTACCGTATATTGATTATAGTTGTTGATCCTATTTTACAAGGAGGGCACCACTTAATGTGTACCCGGGCGGCCCCTTACACCGTTGTTACGCCACTGCCTCTAGTGCTTCTATCAATTTTTATTTGGGTAATCCAGCTGTTGTACCTGATGCTAAATGTTGCATTCTTAGAATGCCCAGCACGTGATGATGTTAGGAAAATGCTTCTTCCTCCGAGGCCAGATAATTGGAACTCCTTGAACAGAGAAACAAATCAACTTGCGAAAACCTGCAGGTAACACTACATGGCTTTGGGCCGAATGGTGAGAGCCCACTACATGGCTTTGGGCCGAATGGTGAGAGCCCACTACATGGCGTTGGGCCGAATGGTGAGAGCCCACTACATGGCGTTGGGCCGAATGGTGAGAGCCCACTACATGGCGTTGGGCCGAATGGTGAGACCCCACTACATGGCGTTGGGCCGAATGGTGAGAGCCCACTAAATGGCTTTGGGCCGTGTGATGATGTCACCATGATACAACGTTAAAATATCTCCAAAATTAACGATGAAATGTAGGGTTAAAAATAATGCGTAAGATACTAGGAGACATGCTCACTCATGCCAGCCTTTCCCACCGCCATTTAAAACTAACGAGTTAGAAGTGCAGACGAAACGTTTACCCTTTGTAGACGGTGTAGTGGTGTTGATGGTATTGTATGATGGTGTTATTACTACATGTAACTTGTATGAGGCCAGCTGTGAAGGCTCCTGAGATAAAATGTGGTTGAGAATTATCAGAAGGCCTTTCTTGCTACCACTACGACCTCACACTTAATTTTTTTTTTCTTAATGAATGTGGCTACGTAAAGTGTCTAGGGTAATGATGTGTAATGTGGTGTGTTAGTTATAAATACACCCACAGGCATTTAAGAAGACTAATAAGATTAACAAGTGTTAAAATACACTGAACTAACTCACGTGTATAAAGTTTTTGATATAATTATATTACATTTATTTGTTCTGGATCAAGTTTTATTTTGACCAGAACTTGTTTTAAAAGAAGGATTTAAAATTTATGAAAATTATGCATGGAATGTTACATAATAAATACAAAAGTGTACATATTTAAGTACTAGAATAGTTGGTTTTATTCAAATGTTCTGGTAGTCAGCTACTAGGGAGGATATTTATTGTCTGTGCTGTTGGGGTGGTCTCATCACACCTGTCTATATTGACTACACCGTGTCCAGAAACTGGTGGGAATTTTTATGGGGATATTAGTCACTACCAATAGTTGGTGAATGTCCAGCAGACCAGAGGCTCACTCATCTTTTTGTAGCTCTGGTGCTGAAAACTTGCGGTCCCACCTCTCCGTGCTGGCGGACAATAATGGTGGTCTCTGTCACAAGAACTGCACAGATACACTCGAGTAAAGTCACCCACCGATAGACTCTCTGCTTTGTTGTCGATAGAAAACTCACAGCTCTGCAATCAAAGTATGGGCTATGTGTCAAAATCTATTCTATACCCACGTCTGGACACCACACTGACACAACAACCACATCATACAGACAGGTCAGATCTCTCTGACCAAACAGCACAGTTACCATGGTGGGTTTACATCAGATAGATCCTCCCAGACTATAGATTCTGAAAATATTTATTAGTTTTCTGCCCTAAAAGAGGATAGGTAATATGTTTCATTATTCTCAACACTTGATCTGTCTTGCATAATCCTTGCTGTAGTTTATGTACATTGTTGGTCCCTAGACCCTGACTTGGGCGGGGGGTCTAGAGCAAATCCCTACTTGTTTGTAAGGCTAGATTTCGATATGGCAGTATCAAATCACTCGACATGAAACAATATTCAAAATATATAAAGAAATAATTTCAATCTTACCAGATTATGAATACATAACACAGAATTGCTAGCAAAACTCAGCTGAGCTGCTGGCTATAGTATGGCGTCCCTAAATTTATTCACTGTCTTTCATATGGGAAAACACCACACTTTAAAATCTGTGTCTAACACTGAACAATTATTGAAGAATGACCCCACTTTCGCGTCTGAGCGCTAATGATATGATTGTCTGTGGCCAATCACTGCCTAGTTGTACTTTAAATTTCAAATTTCTACACTAAAGTCATTTCAGTCATGCTTCAGTCAAGTATGGATGGTTATCTGTTAGTCTGTCCGTCTCTACTTGTGTTTCTAAAAAAAAATGTGCTTGATTTTTGAAGCAACCTTTCTCTCCCCTTAAAATTTTGTCGTAAAAAGTTATATTTAGACACAGCTACCGCTCAAAAACCCTCTCCTCCATAATAAGTAACTTTGAACACCTGCGTCCCCAAGGTCGTGTTTTGTGTGCAAATAACGACACTTTTTATTCAATGCATCCTGTCGATGCTGTGAACTACACTGTCTTTTGTCATTATCTTCAATATTATCTATCCGTTGTAAAATTAAGACCATCTTAGTTCACTGCTCAGAATAGGCCATCCGGCCAGCTAATTTTTATATTCCTAACATTAATATTAAGAAAAATTACTTTTTAAATTTTTGTAATTTTCCTACCATCCGCGTTCTGCCGCTCAATTCAAATCAAAATCTTAGTATCGCAAAAGCGTCCATTCCGTACCTCGTGTCAATTTGGGGGACGTGAATTTTTTACTTTCCTCCATCCCCCCCGCGCCCCCCCCCCATCCCCCCCCCCATTGCGTCTCCTTAGCCTTGCTACGCAATCTTTCCAGTCATATTTTTTTCCTTTTGATCCGCCGTTCCCCTCCTGTCTAGCAAGTCAATTTTATGGAGGGTGATGACCCGCGGTCTAGGCGATCATGTACATCAGCAGCCTACGCATTATGTTTTTATCCTTAAATGTTATCTTTGGAGTAATTTTACCGTTGTATCTCTGTCAATTTCACTACACATCTCCCCACTTGAAAACATGCCTATGGCAAGTTCCAAAACCAGCGATACACATAGGTAAAATTACTCCTCACGTCTGCCACTACTCTAATTTTGATCACAGGGGTGCCGACTGAGGAAATCTGCACCGACATTCAATTTGCCTGGGATATATTGGATACTAAACTGATACGGTTGAAGCAATAAAGACCACCTCAGCAATCTTGCGTTTTCATGCTTAGCCTGAGACAAGAACACGAGAGGCTGATGATCCGTCTCCACCACAAAAGTCCTACCATACAGATAGATTTGAAACTTCTTTATTGCCCAGATTAATGCTAAACATTCTTTTTCGCTTGTGGAGTATCCTTGTTCCGCCTTATTCAATTTGCGGCTTGCATAAGCGACTGGTTTAAGTTCCCCATCAGGTGAAGATGATCTTTGCAACAAAGCCCCTCCGAGTCCTACATTACTTGCATCGGTTCTTAAGACAAAGTCCTGTGTCAAATCAGGCAGTTTGAGAATAGGCTTGCTAGTGAGTTTTTCCTTTAACTCTTGGAACGCTAGTTCACATTGTGCAGTCCAAATAATTTTATCTGGAAGTCCCTTGCGAGTCAGATCAGTCAGAGGAGCACAAATAGCGTTAAAATTCTTGATGTATTTCTGATAAAATCCGCATAACGACACGAATGATCGCACGTCCTTTTTGTTTGCGGCCTAGGTGCTCTCTGCAGTTTTTCCAAGTTCTTAGGATCAGGGGTCATATTACCCTGATATACAGTGTGTCCCAAGAATTCCAACTCTTTGCATCCAATACAACATTTTGTTGGCCTAGCAGTTAAGTTCGCCTCCCGAATTCTATCAAACAACATCTCCAGAGCTTCAATGTGTTCTTCAAATGTCTCTGTGGCGACGAGAATATCATCCATGAAATTCGTGATACATGGGTTATTCAGGGGGTCCAACAATTTTCGCATCATCCTTGAAAACACACTCGGAGCATTTTTCAGTCCGAATGGTAGCATATTGAATTCATAATGTCCATCCGAAGTGCTAAAAGCCAAATAAGGTCTCACTTCAGGCTTCACTGGGATCTGGTAATAGCCTTTACTAAGATCCACCTTTGAAAAGTATTTTGCCTTGTTCAGTCTGGCAAATAACTGTTTTGTGTCTGGTAATGGATCCACTTGTCCTTCTGTGACAGCATTCAGTTTCCTGTAATCTATGCACAGTCTGTGTTCCCCAGACGGTTTCCTCAACAAAACGACACTAGAACTAAAAGATGATTCACTGTGCGAAATAATCCCCTCCTTCAACAAATACTCTATTTCTTCCTTCAATGCCTTCTCCTTCGCGAACGGAATAGAATAGGCTCTCATACAGATTGGGTTTGAGTCTACCAGTTTCATGTCATACTGTAGCAAATTTGTATGGCCTGGGTTATCTGTTAATACATCTGTATGTTCCTCCAGAACCTGTTGAACTCTCTCCCTCTGGTTTTTAGTCAGGTGCTTACTGACTTTTACCTGTGCTGCGGTTTCACAAGGATGTAATGGGTATTCATGTGAGGTGAGTGGTTCCTTTTGCATCTGGGTTGCAATAGCTAAGGTCAATAAGGGGGTGCTTTCCTGGAGTGGTCTGTCCAGATACTTCTTTAACAGGTTTACATGATAAACTTTTTCCTTCCCCTTTTTG
The DNA here is from genome assembly GCA_024509875.1 of Oreohelix idahoensis. Lineage (NCBI taxonomy): Eukaryota > Metazoa > Mollusca > Gastropoda > Stylommatophora > Oreohelicidae > Oreohelix > Oreohelix idahoensis. Next base: position 187,265 of record JAMPIV010005645.1, on the reverse strand, counting down.
TCAATTTTATAGTTTGTTCTAGACACCTTCTCTAGAACCGTATATGGACCTTGCCAACCAATTTGTAATTTATTCTGGCTTCCCGGTAGTAGAAGCAGCACCTTCTCTCCGACTGCCAGTTCCCTGTCCTTTGCCTTCCTATTAAAATATGCTGCATGTTTCTTCCTGGCTTGTTTCAAATTATCATTTGCCAGTTTCCATCCAGCTTTCAAACGAGTGGTCAGTTCGTTCACGTATTGATACGATGAGGTAACAGTCTCTTCCGCCTTCTCATCTGTCCAGGTCCTTAATAGAGTTACATCTGGATCTTTAATTTACCATACTTATTTTTCATGGAACCCATCGGGTCCCGTCCCTTAGAAGCTCTATAATGAGGACTTTTCTTCCTAGAATCATCACTCACAAATCGACCACTACCAATTTTTCTCTGGGGTTTGTCTCCCCACTTAAGATTGTTTATGAGAGATCTTCGCTCTCTTGTCTGTTCTTCCAGTTTATATAAGTCTGACCGAGGGATTGTCATCTTATCCTGGGTAAAATTTCTTCTTTGTACTCTTCGCATAGCGGCCATGTTAATCCATTCAAGTGAAGACTGGGTGTGAAAAGGGGGCTCCCATTCCACTTTGTCTACCCGTGTATAATTAGTTTTCCTTTCAGGCCTAAAGTTGCCCCGTGGCGTTTCTAGGTCCTGCACATATTTTCCCTTTGTGGGTGTTCCCTCATGAAATACGCCACATGCTTCTACAAAGTTTTCAACATCGACATTTACGTCGGGCCAATAGTATTTTAGAGCAATCTTTTGGCAGATGGTACCGACTTTCTCATGGTCACCATCTTTTCCAACATGTAAGCTCCTTATCAAATTTGCCCTATATCTCTTGGGAAGAACTAACTGTCCGTGACCAGTGGATCTAGTTCCTGTCTTCCTGTATAATAATCTATTCTTCATGAAATATTCCCCCTTGCTCGGAGGTGTGTGGCATTTGGGCAATTTTTTAAAACAGGGCTGGAGTGTCCTATCCTCAGCCTGCGCCTTCCTCATCTCCTCTGGATGAGCATTTATAGGTTCACCTTCTTCCTCCTTCTTCTGTGACCTGGTCTGCACTGTCGCCATGATCACAGGTTTCTCGGGATTCCCCAAGAAGACGTATCTACACCCCAATATCAGAGGGTAGATTGGTTCATCTATCACTGCTGCTCTGATTTCTCCTTCCACATAGCGAGTTTTCACCGTTATCCTTGCGATGGGAAGTGTCATGAGTGGTATGTCCTTAGTCGCCCCTTGTATTTCCACTGTTTCTGTGGTATACTGACTTGGGTCCACTAGGCTAGACTTCACAACTGAATCATAATCCAAACCTGTATCATAAAGGCACCTTATGGTGACCCCATTACAAATAACATCCTCACAAACTGGGGGGTGATAAGGTTCCTGTTGTCCCTTAGGATTAACCTTTAATCTTTGCGTCCCCGACTTCATTGCAGCAATGTTTGAAGGTTTCCTTCTACAAAATTCGGTGTTATGGTTATCCTTCTTGCACCATTTGCACCATCTTTTTCCTTGGTTCAACGGTTTTCTTTCATTGAACTTTTGGTCATTGAACTGTGAGTTTCTGTCGCGATAGTCATTTCTTGGCCGCTCAAAGTTTGTCCTACCCTTATTTCCCTGCTCTCTATTATCAAATTTATTAAATTGCTGTGGAGCTTTAAAATTGTCTATGTGCTTCTTCTTAGCACCACTTACCTCTGCCTGAGCTGCCTGATACCTCTCAGCAACATTTAAAATTTCCCCCAACTTCTCTGCACCCTGTTCCATGAGAAATTTTCTCATGTCTGGAGCCATGGACTCTCTCAATTGCTCAATCATGATCATTTCTTTAAGATCTTGGGTCTTCCCCAGAGCCGTCCATTTCTCCAAATAGGTTTCTATTCTGGCAGAAAATTGGTGGTATGTCTCCCCAGACAACAGTTTGGCATTTCTGAATTTCTTACGATAAAATTCACCATTCTTTTCGTACCTTAATAACAAAGCCTGCTTTAACATGTCATAATTGTCTTGGTCTTCCCTGTTCATTTTGGCAAATACTTCGTAAGAAGTACCCCTCAATCCCTGTGATAGCTTTAAGCTCCACCTCTCTCTCTCTAACCCATATGTAGTAGCTAATAACTCAAAACGTCCTAGGTACCCCTCTATGTCATCGTCTTTTTCAACAAAATGGTCTAAATGAAACCCCATAGCTGAGTTTGAGGCTCCCATACTGGGCGTAGCATCTGAGGCAAAAGGGCTGGCACCATTTTCAGGAGCCGGGCCTTGTAATTCCAGCTCCCTTAGTCGTAATTCGTGCTCCCTCTGCAACCTTCTATCTTCTGCCTCCCTTTCGGCCTTTTTATCTTCTGCCTCCCTTTGCTGTCGTTTTTCTTCTGCCTCAATCTGCAGCCTCTTAATTTCTCTATCAGCCTCAATTTGTAATCTCTTTTCTTCATCTAACCTGTCAGCCTCTAATTTTCTTTCAGCCTCTTTTTCTAATCTCCTTTCTTCCCGTTCAATATATTTATCACATTCAGTCGTTACGTATTGAATTAAAATTTGACCATCCATCCCCATCTCCTTCGCAGTGAGCACAGCAGCTGATCTAAACTTTGCTAGCTCTGCCATACTTTTTGGACAATATAATAATATACAAGATAAATCTCTAACCAGTAAATACACTAAGTACTTCTAATTACAATATGACTATAGTCTAACTAATTCTAACTAACCAGTTAACTAATTAATTATTACTGGCTGTGAAGATTCACCAACTTTTATCTGCAGGGACACTTTTAATTTTAAAGGAAATTTTACAATTTATTTCCCTACTTTTATTTCTCCCACCAGGAGATCCTAATTTTACTGTTGGGCTAATTATCCCTGGACAAGACCCCAATTTATGTAGTGGTGTTTGATGGTATTGTATGATGGTGTTATTACTACATGTAACTTGTATGAGGCCAGCTGTGAAGGCTCCTGAGATAAAATGTGGTTGAGAATTATCAGAAGGCCTTTCTTGCTACCACTACGACCTCACACTTAATTTTTTTTTTTAATGAATGTGGCTACGTAAAGTGTCTAGGGTAATGATGTGTAATGTGGTGTGTTAGTTATAAATACACCCACAGGCATTTAAGAAGACTAATAAGATTAACAAGTGTTAAAATACACTGAACTAACTCACGTGTATAAAGTTTTTGATATAATTATATTACATTTATTTGTTCTGGATCAAGTTTTATTTTGACCAGAACTTGTTTTTAAAGAAGGATTTAAAATTTATGAAAATTATGCATGGAATGTTACATAATAAATACAAAAGTGTACATATTTAAGTACTAGAATAGTTAGTTTTATTCAAATGTTCTGGTAGTCAGCTACTAGGGAGGATATTTATTGTCTGTGCTGTTGGGGTGGTCTCATCACACCTGTCTATATTGACTACACCGTGTCCAGAAACTGGTGGGAATTTTTATGGGGATATTAGTCACTACCAATAGTTGGTGAATGTCCAGCAGACCAGAGGCTCACTCATCTTTTTGTAGCTCTGGTGCTGAAAACTTGCGGTCCCACCTCTCCGTGCTGGCGGGCAATAATGGTGGTCTCTGTCACAAGAACTGCACAGATACACTCGAGTAAAGTCACCCACCGGATAGACTCTGCTTTGTTGTCGATAGAAAACTCACAGCTCTGCAATCAAAGTATGGGCTATGTGTCAAAATCTATTCTATACCCACGTCTGGACACCACACTGACACAACAACCACATCATACAGACAGGTCAGATCTCTCTGACCAAACAGCACAGTTACCATGGTGGGTTTACATCAGATAGATCCTCCCAGACTATAGATTCTGAAAAATATTTATTAGTTGTTGGCCCTAAAAGAAGATAGGTAATCTGTTTCAACGCTTGATATATCTTGCATAATCCTTGCTGTAGTTTATGTACCTTGTTGGTCCCTAGACCCTGACTTGGGCGGGGGGTCTAGAGCAACTCCCTACTTGTTTGTAAGGCTAGATTTTGATATGGCAGTATCAAATCACTCGAACATGAAACAATATTCAAAATATATAAAGAAATAATTTCAATCTTACCAGATTATGAATACATAACACAGAATTGCTAGCAAAACTCAGCTGAGCTGCTGGCTATAGTATGGCGTCCCTAAATTTATTCACTGTCTTTCATATGGGAAAACACCACACTTTAAAATCTGTGTCTAACACTGAACAATTATTGAAGAATGACCCCACTTTCGCGTCTGAGCGCTAATGATATGATTGTCTGTGGCCAATCACTGCCTAGTTGTACTTTAAATTTCAAATTTCTACACTAAAGTCATTTCAGTCATGCTTCAGTCAAGTATGGATGGTTATCTGTTAGTCTGTCCGTCTCTACTTGTGTTTCTAAAAAAAATGTGCTTGATTTTTGAAGCAACCTTTCTCTCCCCTTAAAATGTTGTCGTAAAAAGTTATATTTAGACACAGCTACCGCTCAAAAACCCTCTCCTCCATAATAAGTAACTTTGAACACCTGCGTCCCCAAGGTCGTGTTTTGTGTGCAAATAACGACACTTTTTATTCAAGGCAGTCTGTCGATGATGTAAACTACACTGTCTTTTGTCATTATCTTCAATATTATCTATCCGCTTGTAAATTTAAGAACATATTAGTTCACTGCTCAGAATAGGCCATCCGGCCAGCTAATTTTTATATTCCTAACATTAATATTAAGAAAAATTACTTTTTAAATTTTTGTAATTTTCCTACCATCCGCGTTCTGCCGCTCAATTCAAATCAAAATCTTAGTATCGCAAAAGCGTCCATTCCGTACCTCGTGTCAATTTGGGGGACGTGAATTTTTTACTTTCCTCCATCCCCCCCCCAATTGCGTCTCCTTAGCCTTGCTACGCAATCTTTCCAGTCATATTTTTTCCTTTTTGATCCTCCGTTCCCCTCCTGTCTAGCAAGTCAAATTTATGGAGGGTGATGACCCGCGGTCTAGGCGATCATGTACATCAGCAGCCTACGCATTATGTTTTTTATCCTTAAATGTTATCTTTGGAGTATTTTACCGTTGTATCTCTGTCAATTTCACTACAGACGGGAGAGAACGGAGGACACAAAAAAGGAAAAATATGACTGAACACGTGTTTGAAGTTCGAACGGCAAAAAGACGCAAGTGGGGGTGAAAGGAAAAAATTCACGTCCCCTAGTTGACATAAAGTAAGGAAATGGACAAGAAAAGGACATTAGCTCTTGATCGAGACAGTCATTTCTTGGACGTGTTTCGATACTTGGTCTTTATTTGAATGCCGCGGCAAAACACATGAGGGAAGGTTCTCGAACAAAATTTAAACTTGAGAAAAAATATGTTTTTTCTTAATAATAGAGTTATGAAAATAAAACCTAGCTAGTTTGATAGCCCATCTTGAGCAGAGAAATAATATGCTTTCATTTATACAGACGGGTAGATAATAAGGACGATATTGACAAAAGACTGTATTGTTCATATCAGGCAAGCGAAGGCACTATTAACCCATGTCACTAAAAGTTTCCAAAATCTTGGCCTTGAGCCTGCAAACGTAAAAATCGAGCTGTAATTAAAGAGAGGGAATGTGGTGGAGCATTGTAGCTAAAAATAACTTAGGCAGCAGATTCGTGTAGGAAATGCATGTAAAACCAAGTGTGTTTTTATGAAAAAACAAGTAGAGGCAGACGGACTAACAGACCGTAATACATACTTGACTGCGATTTGACTGAAGTGACTTTTGGTTGAAGATTTAAAAGAAAGGGGGGAAGTCGGCGATTGGTCAACGCATTTTATAGTAGCGGGATAGAGAGGTGAAAGTTTGCCATTCGACATAAGTCTGTTCAGAGACGCAGTTTGAATCCATGGTGGTGTTGATTCCATAAGAATATAACTATATAGTGGGACGCCATCATACGGCCAGCAGCTCAGCTGAGTTTTGCTAGTAAATGTAACTGTGTTCTCAATTCTGAATTCTGGTAAGAATGAACAATATTTATTCTGTATATTTTAATAATTCGAGTGATTGATACTGCCATATCATAAAAATGATTACGACAAGTAAGTGTTCGCTCTAGAGCCCCAGCCCTCGTTCAGGGTCTAGAGACATACATACAAAGAAAATATATAGGCACGCCTAATTGAAACTATGAAAAAGGATCTAGTGTTGAGATCAGTGGAACATATCACCTATCTTATTCAATAGCAGGAAGCTATTGAACATATCTCAGATGCAATGTAGTCTTGGGGAACTAATACTATGTGAAACCAACTTGGTAAGATGTGCTGTGTGGTCAGAGAGATCTGACCCAGTCTATGTGGTGTTGTTGTGTGTAGTGTTGTGTGCAGAAGTGGTTCAGAAGATAGAGTTCTGACACATGACCCAATACTTTTGTTTCAGAACTGTGAGTTTCTATTTGGCACCAAAGCGGTGTCAAATGCTGTAGTAATATATACAAGTGTGGACCAGAGCAGTCTATCATTGTGTCAGAGCAGCCGTATATTGCCCCCAGCACGGAGAGGTGGGGCCACAAGACTTTTGTACAGGATCGACGCAGGCGAGATAAGTTATATCTGGCCTGCTGGACTTTCACCAACGACGATTTCAACTAAATTATCCCTAATTCACCATTAAATAAAGCCATGACATTGGGGAAATTAAACTATATATATTTATTCCTTAAGTCAACGGACAATGTTTGGCAGTCATAGACTGGGAGTGATTACACCATCCCAACAGCATATCTAGTAATAAGTTCTCCTGTGACTATCTTAATATAATTACTATTAACCAGTCATTTGAAATAATTAAGTACACATTTTCCATTTTATTATGTCATATGATTTTGCATTCCATTTATGACTCCATAATATTTCTTATGTTCTGACCAACTAAACATTTGGTTCAGAACAAAATAAATTTATCAAAAGATTTAACTTTAAAAACTAAAACAACCTGAGTTAGTTCAGTGTGTTATAAATTTTATTAATATTATTAGACTTCTTAAATATCTGTGTGTGTGTGTGTAATTTACCACAACACCTTACATATCAGTACCCTAGATTTTTTTTTTAACGTAGCCACATTCATTAGTAAAAAAGATATGTGTGAGGTCGTAAGTGGTAGTAAGAAGGGCCTTCTGTAATTCACATCTACATTTATCTCAGGAGCCTTCACAGCTGACCTCATACATCACACTAGGTGACATCAACCATACAATACCATCAAAATCCACTACAGGCCGAATCGTGAGAGCCCACTACATGGCGTTGGGACGAATCGTGAGAGCCCACTACATGGCGTTGGGACGAATCGTGAGAGCCCACTACATGGCGTTGGGCTGAATGGTGAGAGCCCACTACATGGCGTTGGGCCGAATGGTGAGAGCCCAAGCCCCGCTGGATCAATGACGACAACAACTGCTGCATTCTTTCTAATTTAACCTTTTTTTTAACTGTTCGCTGCTAAGATGTAGACTATGTTGTTATAATCTATTTGTTTACTAGACTATGTTGTTAAAATCTATTTGTTTACTAGACTATGTTGTTATAATCTATTTGTTTACTCTCTTAAAACGATTTATAGAATATAAGCATGTTCCTAGTGTTCAGCAACCCCCCCCCCCCCCCCCCCCCCCTCCCCACCCCATATTTATGCTTTCCATGATAGTACTAAAAGTATTTATCAACAGGGGCGGATTCTTGCACTGCTACCCCCTATAAAACATACAGAAAAATGTATTATGCTTCCAAGCAGATTTTAAACAGTACAGCAGTTATAATAGTGTCCGTCACACCCCATTCCTAGCTGTTACCCTGGGCAGACCGCCCCTACACTTCACCAAGTACGCCATTGGTACTTTAAAATATCTTAGCATGTTAATCAATAATTCATTACCAGTTTTTACCAGATCACAATGTTTTTTTTTAATATTTTGATATGCGCTCTAATATAACCGACGGACATTGTGCTTAGATAGAACGAATCATGCCTCGCCAACAACGAGGCAAAACTATTTTTTGTTAAAAGCAAAAAAAATAATAATAATAACTCTAGTCTGGTTGAATACCGAAGATTGAGGTGTTATGAATCGGACTTATTGTTGGTCCCAGTACGTTAATGTCTATTATCCTATTTTCTAACAACCCAACCTCTACTGAAGATCATTCCCATTGTTTTCTTTGCATATGGTTGAAATATATATTTTGTCATCAATTTATTTTGCTTTAATTTTGTCTATAAATAAATAATACACAAAGGTAAGTTTCAGGAACTCGTGAGAAATAAAGAGGTAGAAGACTAGACAACATAAAAACAAGAGAAGTGATAGGCTTACTGGGAATCGAACCTAGGACCTACCGAACGATACCACCGCAAAGCTACTGGAGCGAATCGTAACCATTGGCGTGCTAAAGGAGGGGGGTGTGGGGGTGTGCGGGGGTGGCGGTCCGTCCCGAGTGACACCCAGGAAGGTGGTGTCATCGGACACTATTAAGATAGTACTTACTATTAAATATATACTCGCAAACGTGTTTCTTCATACGGGAGTAGGGGTGTCAAAAGTAAGATCCGCCCCTGTGCCGAGTACAAGTATTTTAGGGACGCCTCTGATCGTAACTATCCTCTCTGTCTAGCATACCTTCATAACTGATGTTGCAATTATTTTCATTCGTGTTTTCGCGAATGCAGGTGTTATAAAGTCGTCGGTAATAATCAGTCCTTGAAATGAATCGTTTTGGACTCGGTAATGGTCTTACCATTATCACTGCCAACGACTAATTTTTATTTAGTTATTTATCTGTTTTTTTTTCTTCTGGTTTGTGTAAGGAAATATCCGCCTGTATTTTGGTACGCGGCGTGCACTGTCATTGGTTCTTCAGTATAAAGGTCATAAACCCTGCTTGACCACTGTTGCCACTCATTTATTCTTCCCATCATTTTCAATGTTTTTGTTTATTATCTGTGTTTATTTCATTCCCACCCCCCTTGTGAAAATAGTCCCGCCCCCCTCCCCGCTCTTTTCGCTTAACTTGGCAAGCTGCAGTTGTTTTAATTTTTTTTTTTAAATATAATTCCACACCTATTGCTATTTCGGACTTCCAGTTTCAAAGCAAGGCAAGTAACGTTTATTGCAGCCTTTGACAGCAGTAAGCTGTTTAGTCATTTATTATTTATGGTCTATAATTGGATGAAAAATGCAAAATAAAACTCTGTAATGTTATTGATCCTTTTTTTAACACATCTCTTGCTAGCAATCCTATTCAGGAACTCATTCCGTAAGCTTTTAGACAAGTGGTCATTTTGATAGCTTGATGTTTGCGAGTGTTTGGCTAGAGTTTAGGCACATATATATCTTTCTTTATAAAGACTGACAGTTGCGTCTGATATAACAGAAGGACTTATATATACGATTAAAACGCGAGTGTCTCACCATAAGAAAGAAAACACCTAAAGGGGGAAATATCAATATTAGTATAAATTATAACTGCAACTTAAACAAAGGTTGGGAACGATATGAACCATCTTTAAAATCTGCAGGTAAGCTGTGAATTGATTCATTACAATCAACTAATCAAATCTTTCATTTGCTTTAATCTTTATTAGAGTGCCAATTATAGTTTTCAAGTGTCTGCGTGGTTTTATGGATTCTTGCTCGGCGGAAGATGAAAGGTGGATGGAAATGAAAAGGACGTTACTGAATACAGGAGAAATTGTGCCATCCACAGGATATGAGGCAGGCACAACACACCATAATTCTTTACCATTAACCCTTGACGGATATCTGCTAGTGCAATAGAATTTGCAAACGGCAACTCTGTTACTATGACTGACATAAATAGTAGGTTCCAAAAGCATCTACGGAATGATGTTCTTAATGTTTCTATTCTTTGACTGTGTATGCCATTCATTTACTCTTTGCGCTAATCGTGTAAGTAATTAGCTTTCATCATGGTTAGAAGTATTTATTTTTTAAAAAAAGTTTAGCACTCATTTACAATAATTCAAGAAACAAGGCAGGCACTTTTTATGAGATACAAAAAATTGCAAGTGTAAAACAAAATGGTTGTCTAACGAACCAGTGTTGAACAGAAACCTAGAGCAGTAGGGTACTTGGCTTCTGGAGCTTCAATAAGAAAGCTCTACTGAAGAAGATGATGGAGATGCTGATATTTACTTACAGGGAACACTATTGGTACCGAGCACACGCTGCCTTTTCTCAGCTATATCATGAATAAGGTTAACACCGTGAACACGGAGTTTAGTTTGAGATTTTCGACTTCTGTATACAGTCATCGCTGAGTAAGATCAATGCTGTCCCTGTTCATTCGTAAAGTTGATATTAGTTGATAACCATTGTCTGCAAAATATAGATTGGGTTATGAAAACATCGACATCACACAACAGAAATGGAATCCAGTGGAATCTGACGAAACAGCTTGATGATCTGGATTTTGCAGATGACTTGGCTCTTCTGTCCCATAACCATAATCAGATGCAAGAGAAAATGAAAATTCTCGATGAGAGGTCACAACAAGTGGGCCTGAAAATACACAGGGAAAAGACAAAGATTATGAGAGTAAATGCAAGAAATGATAACAAGGTTGAACTTGAAGAAACACCACTAAAAGATGTAGAATCTTGGAAGTAATATAGACAAAGTTGGAGGGACAGACAGTGATATCAAAATAAGAATACAAAAAGCAAGAGGAGCTTTCATTGCATTGGGAAACATATGGAGAACAAGAGAAATCAAGTCCAACACGAAAATAAAAATCTTCAACTCAAATGTGGTCAGTCCTATTGTATGTCTCTGAGACACGGAGAACAACAAAAACAACAACCAAAAAGCTACAGACTTTTATAAACGGGTGCTTGCTTAGAATAGAAGGACCAGACAAGTGCCAGTGGAACAAGAGTTGAGAAGAAGACGCTGGCGATGGATAGGACACACATTGAGGAAACCTGTTGATAGCATTACAAGGCAGTCCTCGTTCTGGAATCCACAGGGAAAGAGAGGCAGAGGTAGACCAAAAAAACACATGGAGAAGAGAACTGGAAACAGAGGTGAAAATGATGAGGAAAACATGGAAAGAACTTGAGCGGATGGCACAGGACAGGAAGACTTGGCATGTCTTTGTTGAAGGCCTATGCTCCATGGGAAGCTAAAGGGTATTGAATTGTCTGCAAATTACTTTCTTGACTGAAAGCGTGAGCAGCAAAGTTACATTCAAAGATGTTGTTGTTTAACTAGAGCTGGTGAGCTTTTCGTTCTTTTGTAGCTGTGATAAATTTAACCGTGATACAACGTTAAAATATCTCCAAAGATAAAATGTAGGGATAAAAATAATGCGTAAGCTACTAGAAGACATGATCGCCCATGCCGCGGTTCACTACCCGCCATGGAAACTAACTTCTTAGACGTACAGACAAAATATTTACCCTTGGAGACGGGAGGGAACGGAGATCAAAAAGAAAAAATATGACTGAACACGTGCTTGAAACTAGCAAGGCTAAAAAGACGCAATTGGTGGGGAAAGGAAAAAAATTCACGTCCCCAAGTTGACACAATGTAAAGAAATGGACAAAAGGGACCTTAGCTATTATACGCAACAGTCATTTCTTGGACGCTTTTACGATACTTAGTCCTTTTATTTGAATTCAGCGGCAAACGCATTACAGAAGATGCTCGAACATATTTCAAAAAAACAACTAACCTTGAAAAAGTAACTTTTTCTTAATAATAATGTTAGGAATATAAAACCTAGCTAGTCTGATAGCCCATCTTGAGCAGAGAAATAATATGCTTTCATTTATACAGACGGATAGATAATAATGAAGATATTGACAAAAGACTGTGTTGTTCATAACAGACGAGCGACTGCACTGTTAAAAAAATGTCACTAATTTTCAAAAATTGCGGCCTTGAGACTCAAGTGCTAAAATCTAGTTGGAATGAAAGAGAGGGGGAAATAGTGGAAAATTGTGGCTAAAAATAACTCTAGAGACCGATTCGTGTAGAAAGGCATGTAGAACCAAGCGTGTTTTTTTATGAAAAAGCAAGTAGAGACAGACGGACCAACAGACAATAATACATACTTGACTGAGGTATGACTGAATTGACTTTTGGTAGGAGGTTTGAAATTTGAAAGGGGGAAAGTCGGTGATTGGCCACAGATAATCATATTATCGGCGCACAGACGCGCATTTTTGCCATTCAACATAAATTGTCCAGTAGTAGACACAGTAATTCTTCAGTGGTGTAGTTCCCAGAAGCTAATTGCCATATTTAGAGGGACGCCATACTAGAGCCAGCAGCTCAGCTGAGTTTTGCTAGAATATAACTGTGTTCTCTATTCATAATTCTGGTAAGAATGAAAGTATTTCTTTGTATATTTTAATATTGTTTAATGTTTCGAGTGATTTGATACTGCCATATCAAAATCTATCCCTTACAACAAGTAAGGATTCGCTCTAGATCCCCAGCCCAAGTTCAGGGTCTAGAGACAAACAAAATACATAAACGCCAGCAAGGATTATGAAGGGCGGATCAAGTGTTGAGATCAGTGGAACATATCACCTATCTTATTCAATAGCAGGAAGCTAATGAACATATTTCAGAATATGTAGTCTTGGGGAACTAGTACTATGTGAAACCAACTTGGTAAGATGTGCTGTATGGTCAGAGAGATCTGACCCCGTCTATGTGGTGTTGTTGTGTAGTGTTGTGTGTGCAGAAGTGGCTCAGGAGGTAGAGTTCTGACACATGACCCAATACTTTTGTTGCAGAAGTGTGAGTTTCTGTTTGGCACCAAAGTGGTGTCAAATGCTGTGTTGATAAATACAAGTGTGGACCAGTGCAGTCTAGTATTTTGTCAGAGCAGCCTTATATTGCCCCCAAGCACGGAGAGGTGGGGCCACCAGATTCCAGCACCAGAACTACTCAGTCAAGATACGTGAGCGTCTGGCCTGCTGGACCTTCACCAACTTATTTACTAACTAACACACCAACTATATTACCATCACTAGAACCCACAAAAATTTTGGGAAATAAAACTTGTATTACTCCCATCAGTGAAAGGGACAATGTTTGGTAGTCATAGACAGGGAGTGATGATATCACCCCAACAGCATATCTAGAAATAAGTTCTCCTGGGACTATCTTAAGATAATTACTATTAACCAGTCATTTGAAATACATATGTACACATTTTCTATTTTATTATGACATATATTCATGCATTTCATTCATAATTTCAAAACCTTTCATATGTTCTGACCAAAATAAAACCTTGGTTCAGAACAAATAAACTTAAAGAAAATTTAATATCAAAAATTTAAACAGCTTGAGTTAGTTCAGTGTATTATAAATTTTATTAATATTATTAGACTTATTAAATATCTGTGTGTGTGTGTGTATGTAATCTACCACAACACATTACATATCAGTACCCTAGATTTTAACGTAGCCACATTCATTAGTAAAAAAGATATGTGTGAGGTCGTAAGTGGTAGCAAGAAGGGCCTTCTGTAAATTCACAGCTACATTTATCTCAGGAGCCTTCACAGCTGACCTCATGCATCACACTAGGTAACATCAACCATACAATACCATCAAATCCACTACATATATTGGGGTCTTGTCCAGGGATAATTAGCTTATCAGTAATATTAGGATCTCCTGGTGGGAGAATTAAATTAGGGGGACAAATTGTAAAAATTAAAAGTGTCCCTTAAAATAAAAGTTGGTGAATCTTCACAGCCAGTGGTAGTTAATTGATTAATTAATTAATTAGAATTACTTTAGTTATTAATTGGTTAGAGATTTATCTTGCTCATTGCTAAATTGTCTAAAAAGTATGGCGGAGCTGGCAAAGTTCAGATCAGCTGCTGTGCTAACGGCGAAGGATATGGGAATGGATGGTCAGGGTTTAATTCAATACGTAACTGCAGAATGTGATAAGTATATTGAAAGGGAAGATAGGAGGTTAGCTGAAGAGAAGAGGTTACAAATTGAGGCTGATAGAGAACTTAAGAGGTTGCAGATTGAGGCAGAAGATAAAAGATTGACTGAGGCAGCAGAAAAAAAGGCTTAAAGAAGAAAAAGATTGCTGCAGAAAGAGGCAGAAGAAGAAAAACGATTGAGCCGAAAGGGAGCAGAAGAAAAAAGACTGCCGAAAGGGAGGCAGAAGAAAAAAGACAGCCGAAAGGGAGGCAGAAGATAGAAGGTTGCAAAGGGAGCACGAATTACGACTAAGGGAGCTGGAATTACAAGGCCATGCTCCTGAAAATGGTGCCAGCCCTTTTGCCTCAGATGCTACGCCTAGTCAGGGAGCCTCAACATCAGCTATGGGGTTTCATTTAGACCATTTTGTTGAGAAAGACGATGACATAGAGGGGTACCTCAGTCGTTTTGAATTATTAGCTACTACATATGGGTTAGAGAGAGAGAGGTGGAGTTTAAAGTTATCACAGGGACTGAGAGGTACTTCTTATGAAGTCTTCGCAAAAATGAACAGAGAAGACCAAGACAATTATGACATGTTAAAGCAGGCTTTGTTGTTAAGATACGAAAAAAATGGTGAATTTTATCGTAAGAAATTTAGAAATGCCAAACTGTTGTCTGGGGAGACATACCACCAATTCTCTGCCAGACTGGAAACCTATTTGGAGAAATGGACTGCTCTGGGGAAGACCCAAGATCTTAAAGAGATGATCATGATAGAGCAATTGAGAGAGTCCATGGCTCCAGACTTGAGAAAATTTCTCATGGAACAAGGTGCAGAGAGGTTGGGGGAGGTTTTAAATGTCGCTGAGAGGTATCAGGCAGCCCAGGCAGAGGTAAGTGGTGCTAAAAAGAAGCACATAGACAATTTTAAAGCTCCACAGCAATTTAATAAATTTGATAATAGAGAACAGGGTAATAAAGGTAGGACAAACCTTGAACGGCCAAGAAATGACTATCGTGACAGAAACTCACAGTTCAATGACCAAAAATACAATGAAAGAAAACCGTTGAACCAAGGAAAAAGATGGTGCAAATGGTGCAAGAAAGATAACCATAACACCGAATTTTGTAGAAGGAAACCTTCAAACATTGCTGCAATGAAGTCGGGGACTCAAAGATTAAAGGTTAATCCTAATGGACAGCAGGAACCTTATCACCCCCCAGTTTGTGAGGATGTTATTTGTAATGGGGTCACCACAAGGTGCCTTTATGATACAGGTTTGGATTATGATTCAGTTGTGAAGTCTAGCCTAGTGGACCCAAGTCAGTATACCACAGAAACAGTGGAAATACAAGGGGCGACTAAGGACATACCACTCATGACACTTCCCATCGCAAGGATAACGGTGAAAACTCGCTATGTGGAAGGAGAAATCAGAGCAGCAGTGATAGATGAACCAATCTACCCTCTGATATTGGGGTGTAGATACGTCTTCTTGGGGAATCCCGAGAGACCTGTGATCATGGCGACAGTGCAGACCAGGTCACAGAAAAAGGAGGAAGAAGGTGAACCTATTAATGCTCATCCAGAGGAGATGAGGAAGGCGCAGGCTGAGGATAAGACCCTTAAGCCATGTTTCAAAAAATTGCCCAAATGCCACACACCTCCAAGCAAGGGAGAATACTTTATGAAGAACAAACTATTATATAGGAAGGCCGGAACTGGAACAAATGGTCACAACCAGCTGGTTCTTCCCACTTCATATAGGGATAAAGTGATGGAACTCGGGCATGCGATTCCCTTCAGTGGTCACATGGGGATCAGCGCCACAGGACAGCGTATAGCTTGTCATTACTTCTGGCCAGGGATAACGGAGGATATAAAAAGATATGTCAAATCCTGCCCAGAATGTCAACGGGTAGCTCCAAAGCATTGGACTGCTCCTGCAACTCTAGGGGAAATGCCCATAGTGGGAACACCTTTTGAGAGGGTTGCAGTGGATATTGTGGGACCTCTCACTCGGACCAAGAGGAGGAACAGTTACATCCTTACTCTGGTGGACACTTGTTCTATGTGGGGAGAGGCGGTAGCCCTGCCATCAATTGATTCAAAACATGTAGCAGAGGCACTACTTACAATATTCACCCGATTAGGATTCCCGCATCAAATCTTGACTGATAATGGCTCACAGTTCAAGGGGAAACTAACGGAAGAAGTTTTTAAGCTATTTCAAGCCAGACACTTTCATTGTAGTCCGTACCATCCGCAAGGGAACGGCCAGGTAGAGAGGTTCAATGGGACTCTCATTTCTATCCTGAGGAAGCTGGCACACGAAAAACCGGATCTGTGGGATCAATTCCTGCCCGCCGCGTTGTTTGCGTATCGGGAGGTACCACATAGTTCAACCGGGATGGCTCCCGCAACTCTGCTATTTGGGAGACCCATAAAAGGTCCATTAGAAGCTTTATTAAGGACCTGGACAGATGAGAAGGCAGAAGAGACTGTTACCTCATCTTATCAATACGTGAACGAACTGACCACTCGTTTGAAAGCTGGATGGAAACTGGCAAATGATAATTTGAAACAAGCCAGGAAGAAACATGCAGCATATTTTAATAGGAAGGCAAAGGACAGAGAACTAGCTGTGGGAGAGAAGGTGCTGCTTCTACTACCCGGTAGCCAGAATAAATTACAAATTGGATGGCAAGGTCCATATACGGTTCTAGAGAAGGTGTCTAGAACAAACTATAAAATTGACAAAAAGGGGAAGGAGAAAGTTTATCATGTAAACCTTTTAAAGAAGTATCTGGACAGACCACTCCAGGAAAGCACCCCCTTACTGACCTTGGCTATCGCAACTCAAATGCAAAAGGAACCACTCACCTCACATGAATACCCATTACATCCTTGTGAAACAGCAGCACAGGTAAAAGTCAGTAAGCACCTGACTAAAAATCAGAGGGAAAGAGTTCAACAGGTTCTGGAGGAACATACAGATGTATTAACAGATAAACCAGGACATACAAATTTGCTACAGTATGACATGAAACTGGTAGACTCAAACCCAATCTGTATGAGAGCCTATTCTATTCCGTTCGCGAAGGAGAAGGCATTGAAAGAAGAAATAGATTATTTGTCGAAGGAGGGGATTATTTCACACAGTGAATCATCTTTTAGCTCCAGTGTAGTTTTGTTGAGAAAACCGTCTGGGGAACACAGACTGTGCATAGATTACAGGAAACTGAATGCTGTCACAGAAGGACAAGTGGACCCATTACCAGACACAAAACAGTTATTTGCCAGATTAAACAAGGCAAAATACTTTTCAAAAGTGGATCTTAGTAAAGGCTATTACCAGATTCCAGTGAAGCCTGAAGTGAGACCTTATTTGGCTTTTAGCACTTCGGATGGACATTATGAATTCAACATGCTACCATTCCGACTGAAAAATGCTCCGAGTGTATTTTCAAGGATGATGCGCAAATTGTTGGATCCCCTGAATAACCCATGTATCACGAATTTCATGGATGATATTCTCGTCGCCACAGAGACATTTGAAGAACACATTGACTCCCTAAAAATGTTATTTGATAGGCTTAGGGAGGCGAACTTAACTGCTAGGCCAACAAAATGTTGTATTGGATGCAAAGAGTTAGAATTCTTGGGACACACTGTATATCAGGGCAACATGACCCCTAACCCCAAGAACTTGGAAAAACTGCAGAGAGCACCTAGACCACAAACAAAAAAGGACGTGCGATCATTCGTGTCGTTATGTGGGTTTTACCAAAAATATATCAAAACTTTTAACTCAATATGTGCTCCTCTGACTGATTTGACTCGCAAGGGACATCCAGATAAAATAGTTTGGACGGCGCAATGTGAATTAGCGTTCCAAGAGTTAAAGGAAAAACTCACTAGCAAGCCTATTCTCAAACTGCCTGATTTGACACAGGACTTTGTCGTAAGAACAGATGCAAGTAATGTAGGACTCGGGGCGGCTTTGTTGCAAAGATCATCTTCACCTGATGGGGAACTGAACCCAGTCGCTTACGCAAGCCGCAAATTGAATAAGGCGGAGCAAGGATATTCTGTCACGTAGGGTTTATATTCATTTAATTTCCTACATCTTCTTCCTATTCTTTCACCCGAATTCTCTCTTTTATTATCTCTGTATTTCCTTTTTCCTGTATATTTTTCATCCATTCGTTTTGCGAATATTATTTTCATATAATTCGCAAACTTTACCTGTTTTCCTTTTCTCTAAAACTGAGAATCGCACCTGGGTGGTATTGCGTACATGTCAGTCGCGCTGGTCGGACGATAGGCGTGAATTTACAGCATTCGCTAGACATTCGTCTGAGGGTCTCTGGCCTGGGGCGTGAAAATTCACCCGAGGGACATGGAAAGTAGACAGAGAGTCTGCATTTCAGTAAACGCATGAGGTTTTTCGTCAGGAAAAACCCGGCTTAGCGTGAAAATCCACTCCGCACTGCAGACGGTGGTCTGAGATTTGCAACTCATGCAAGCCCTCGGCCACTGATGGCTGTTACGTCACGCGATAAGCGGACGAAGGTGTTATACGGACAGGGGAGACTATTTCGCTTGGCGAAATAAGATTAGGATCCTGTGTCCAATTTTAAAGATATTGGCCAGTTTGAAACTTTAATTTCATTCTCGCTCATAGACTCACAGTAGATAGGTTGCTCGTAAACAGAATAGCTGTTAGCGAAGATCTCAGTTTGTTTCGGCAATTTGTCGAACTTCTAGACTTCCAGAAATAATTTCAGCATTTTTATTCTTAAGTTGTGCGACTACCTGAAATTCTGTGGTTGAGGTAATTAATATGATAGATATATAGATTTTGTGAGTGTTAAGGTGTTTAATCGCTTAATTCATTTTAATCTATTTCTTTAGCGCAGAAGAGAAATAAAGTGGTAGGCTATTATATTTTCTAGGGAAGCATTCAGTGGAAAGCAGAATAAAATTATAATTTCTAGCTTATAACGGCAAGTGTAGCTATTTAGAAATTTAATTTAACCGCTAATACTCAGTCGAGTGTATTTTTCTAAACTAAAGTATAAACTCTAGAATCGAGCCTCATGAATGGTGACGGAATACGCACGTGTTCCTAATTCATGAGAATTGCTGATTTTTAAATATAACTTACGTCACGGGAAGTTTAAATGATAAGCAAAGCTCTCTGCTTGCAAGTTTAAATGTAAGTTATAACCAGTACATATTCTGTTTATTATATTATATGTGTTATTTTTCCTCCACACAGTGAAAGTTTTGGGGTGACCCTAACTTTACCAGCACCTAGTAGTAGTTTCCATACTTGTGAAGAAATAGACAGTCCTTATTTTGAACCACGTGGGTTTCTTAAGTACCACTGGACTAACAGTGCATATGCAACCCGAGTTAGCCAGAAATACTGTATCCCAATAACGGGTTTTTCAAAGACTGTAATGATAAATACTGGACCTTGGAGCCAGATCTTAATTTCTTCTAGAAAACTCTACGTAATCTTTCTGCCTGGTGGCGCGAAATACTTCTAGTATTAACTAACATTTCCCGACTAGATATATATATTTTTTGTGGACAAATCTGTGGTGTGACTAAAGTGAATCCTATACTGAGGGAAGGCACCGACCTGACATTCATCATTTCTAGAAACCTACGCTATTGACACTGTGCTCTGCTAACTCCCGCGCCTGGAATAATTGTTAGGTGACTTAATCAGACATTTGAACAAATTTGCACACCCAAGTAGTCGTTCCCGGAGACTCCGAGTTAAATACGTCTTTTGGAACTGGGGACTTCTTGGCAGAAGACTGCATTTTTTTGAGTCTGTGTGAAAATCTAAAATCAGTGTGTTCCAAGAGGCAGCGAGCAAAGTCGTGAGTACATGTATGAGAGGCCATGGCGGAATGAATGAGTGTACGCTGGTTTGAGTGATATTTTCACTATTATATCTTTGACACCCTGTTGCTGTCCTATTTTTTTTTCAATCTGCATAATTTGTTGCTAAGGCTAGAGTTCTTGTGTTTTTGTCTTAGGTTAAATCAGATTTTTTTCAAACTCTGTGCATATAATTACGAGATAAAACAAAGAAAAACTCTTAGACTCAAACCCTATGTATCTGTGACTCGGGCGCCATCATCTGTTCTCTTAACGGGGCCGGGCTAAACCTAGAGTTAACACTATAACGCGGCTATCATCCTTGCAACATTTCCTTGAATTTTTATGACTATGTGTATATGTATTTTCCTTGATGTACTTTCTTTGATGTTGTGAGCCGATTTTTTCCTGATATTAAAAATCGCTCTTGAACTTAATAATAGTGTTTGGTCAGCTCGTTCTAGATATATATGTATCATTGTTATAGTTTTCCCACGTCTGTGTGTTTACCTGTCGTCACGTGTATGTGCGTGCCTGTGAGTGATAGAAATATACGTAATATGTATATTGGTGTAGTCTGTCTGACGCTGTAACAACTGTTGTAGAAGATAGGTGAGAGAGAGAGAAGAATTCTTTTCGCTTTCAGAGACAGCCACTATATCAAAATCTATCATCTCACGTGTGTGGAAATTCTATTACCCTTCACTAACTCTCACTGAGTCTATCACCTATTCAAACCTATTCAGAAGGGACCAAACCTAGTCTTAATTCTCCTATCGAAAATCTACGACAAATGGGTTCTCGTCCGTAGGATTTTTGAACTTAGAATAGGAAGACGAGTACGACAATGGGTTCTCGTCCGTAGGATTTTTGAACTTAGAATAGGAAGACGAGTACGACAAATGTGGACTCGTCTATCTGGATTTTGAACTTAAGATTCTGTATTCTGATATAGAGTAAGAGTGTGATGTCTTGTGACTGTGTATCTTTTAAAAAAAATATTACCCCCTAGACTAGCGATCTGTTTACGGGCGTGCTGACCACACAAACTAATAAGTTTTTTTTTTCCACAGCATCTTTGAATAATATACATTTTGGTTACAGGTTGATTTTGTCGGGATATATGTTATTGTTGATTTGTAATACTAAACGCTGGTAAAGTTTTGTGAGTGTATAACATTCACAAGGGTTCTGAAGCAGGAAGGTGTTTGAACTAAAGTTAAGGAATGCGTTTCGGACTATTTGTCCAGATTAATTGCCTCCCTCACCCTAATTGTCTTCAGGGGAAAACTTGATAGTGGATTAAAATTAAGGGATTATTTTTCTCTTTAATTTTTGGCAATAATTATTTTGCTTTTCCACTGTAGCAACCTATTTTTCAGAAGTAATCTTAACTACCATTTATTTGGCGTAGTCGTGTTTTGCATTGAGTGCTTTATTGCCGATAATAGCAGCGATAGTTAGATTTTATTTTGGAGGAGGTATCCCAGGGTTAAGGATATCATCTTTTGTATTTTTGGAAATTTTTTCTCGTAAGTGTTAGGAACCAGGTATTTCTTTTTCCTATTTTCTATCTCCACGTGTCTCAGTCACTGACATAATATGGCCGAGAGGGCAAAGCTTAGACAACTCCTCAGGGACGAAGCGAGAGAGGAGGGACTGGAAGGAGAGGAAGCGAAAGCTTTTGTCAGAGACGAACTGGAAAGATATGACGCGGAGAGGAAAGCAGCTGAAGCTAAAGAGGAAAAAGAAGCAGCCGAAGCTTTACAGCAGAAGAAGATGGACGAGGAAATGGAAATTCGCAGGGCGAACGAAAGAGAGAAGGAAAGACAGCATGAGGAAAGAGAGAAGGAGAAAGAGAGACAGCATGAGAAGGAAAGGGAGGAGAGACAGCATGAGAAGGAGAGGGAGGAGAGACAGCATGAGCTGGCACTTAAAGCTCTAGAGTTCCAAAGTCGTGGTGCTGCCTCTACCTCCAGCAATGGAGAGTCTTCTCCTCATTCTTCCTTAACTGACCCTGCTAACACTCAATCTCTTCAACTAAATGCTATGTCTTTCACTCTTGAATCTTTTCCTTGTCCAAATGAGAAGATTGACACATGGTTAGAAAAATTTGAGAAAATTGCAACTCTGTACGGGTTAGAGAGGTCGCGTTGGAATATGAAACTTTCCCAGGCCCTAAAAGGTTCTGCTTATGATGTTTATTCTAAGCTGGAAAGTAGCCAACAAGACGACTATGACTTGTTGAAGAAAGCGTTACTGGAGCGCTTTGAAATGAACGCTCGCAAATTTTTGCAACTGTTTCGCAACAGCCGGAAAGAGAATTCTGAAACTTTTCAGCAGTTCTCGTCTCGTTTGAAGGGTTATCTGACAAAGTGCCTAGAGCTCTCGCAGCTCCCCTCTACCTATGAAGGTCTTGAGGAATTTGTTTTAACAGAACAAATAAAGAACACATTGTCTGCAGATACCCGGAGATTTCTCGCTGAGCAGGGGGCAGAAAAACTTGAAGACATTTTGGAAAAGTCTGAGCGTTATCACAATGCGCTGGCTGAACTACCGGCCACAAAGCGGAAACCGACAGAGGAGCATTTTCGAAAACATAACCTAGAGCAATCTTCTCAGGCTTCTAACCAAAACAACCACAGAGAAACTGGACCTCAAAACCCCCCTCCTGAGAAATCCAAGTTCTACAAGAACAAGTACCCCAACCACCCCAAACAGTCTGATCAACCCGACCGCCCTACATGGCAGCGTAGCCAGAAAGGACAAGGTGGCAAAGGGAGAACCCCTGAGCACGGGACATATGATCAGACCGATCAGACCGAGCACACCGAGCCGAAACGCATCGGATGCTTATTGACAGTCTCGCAAGGCGGAATTGTTGACAGTGATTCCAAACCGGTTGGGGATAGACCCTCAACGCGAGGTACTGTTACTTTGAACGGTTCTCAAACTTCTTGCTTATTTGACACGGGGCTTTCTTATGATTGCATTGTTGCCAGAAAGCTGGTTAAACCCGGTCAAGAGACAGGAGAGACCGTCAAACTTTGTGGAGTTCGTAAGAGTGATGCACCTACAGCGCTTCCCATCGCATTGGTGGAGATACACTCTGACTTTGTCAGAGGTGTGATCAAAGCAGCTGTTATGGATGATCCCATCTACCCAGTCATACTTGGCGGGAGATACGTGTGTATTGGGAAACCGGAAGAGCCGATTGTGGCAGCAGTAACTACAAGAGGGCAAACCAAGAAGGAACGGGAGCCTGCGCCTAATTTGTTACCTATGGAACTTAAAGAAGCGCAACAAAAGGATCCTACTTTGGCACCCTGCTTTAGGAAACTGCCCATGGCGAAGGAACCCAAACAGCACGGGGACATTTTTTTTCTGAGGATGGCGTACTTTATCGGAGAACGGGCAAGCCTGACCAAGGTTACAACCAGCTCCTAGTACCGAAACAGTACAGAAGCCAAATCCTAGAAATGGGGCACTCTCTTCCCTTTAGCGGACATATGGGACAGAACGCCACAAACCAACGTATAACCACTCATTATTGGTGGCCAGGAGTGAATACTGATATTATCAGGTACGTCAAATCCTGTGCCCAGTGCCAACGTGTACCACCCAAGCAACGGACACCCCCAGTCCACATGGGTGAAATGCCAATAATGGGAACACCATTCGAACGGGTTGTGATCGACATTTTAGGGCCTTTCGAAAGGACTAAAAGAAGGAACAGGTTCATCCTGACCTTAGTCGATACATGCACTTTATCTTCTTCTTCTTCTTCCATCCTTAGCCACCAACCGGCAAAGCAGTATGTGGCCAGTACGCCTAGTGGCGTCTTAGGGCAACAACAAATTGATCAATCTATCGCTGTTTCCACCACGCCTAGTGGCGTCTTTGTGGAACAGAAACAGACCAAACAATCTATCGTTGTTTCCGTAATCAGATTGGTTGGCAAGCAGGTGATCAGCCCACTGTGCGAAGTTTTTACGGGATGGGGTAAACAGCCCCATGCCCAACCCTCCTTAGTCGCTTTTTACGACATGCGTGGTAGGGTGCAGTGTTACTATTCTTTGCTCCCCTTTCGGGCCCCGGCAACACACGGGTGATGCACTTTATGGGCAGAAGCTATCCCGCTAACATGCGCAGATGCCAAGCATGTCGCAGAAGCCCTCGTGCAGATTTTCACTCGGTTGGGATTCCCTCAGCAAGTGTTGACGGATAATGGATCTCCATACCGAAACCTGTTGATGGATGAGATCGTTAAGATCTTGAGGACCCAGCACATCCACAC
This sequence comes from Oreohelix idahoensis, assembly GCA_024509875.1. Classification (NCBI taxonomy): domain Eukaryota; kingdom Metazoa; phylum Mollusca; class Gastropoda; order Stylommatophora; family Oreohelicidae; genus Oreohelix; species Oreohelix idahoensis. Next base: position 163,055 of record JAMPIV010005645.1, on the reverse strand, counting down.
TAAGCCATATACTCCGGCCGGAAATGGGCTCGTGGAACGTGCTAATGGAAACCTCACCATGATGCTAAGTAAGCTGGCACAAGTGAAACCTGAAGATTGGGATCTCTGTATTCCTGCAGCATTATTTGGCTACAGAGAATCTCCTCATACTTCCACAGGATTTCCGCCAGCTACACTCTTATTCGGCAGACCCATTAAGGGCCCGCTTGAAGCCTTACTTCAGTCTCTGACAGACGAGAAGGCTGATGAGACAGTTGTCTCAGCCAGTAAATATGTGTCGGTTTTAAAGGAACGGTTGAAACTAGGGTGGGACCTAGCAACGACTAACTTTAAGCGAGCACGCACCAAGCACGCTAACCGATACAGGAAAGTCGCGGAAGAGAGAGAACTGGAAGCAGGAGAGAAAGTTTTGGTGTTGCTCCCTACCGAGAACAACCAACTGAAGATCGGATGGCAAGGGCCGTTTACCGTCCTGAAAAAGATTTCTAAGGCTAACTACCAGATCTCTATTGAAGGAAAGGAGAAGGTTTTCCATTTAAATCTCTTAAAGAGATACTTGGAAAAAAAAAAACCAGTGCCAACCTCCGACCATCTCCTGACGATCGCCAAAACTGACGAAGATGACGATAGTGGCAGGGATATTCCACCGCTATCACAGGAAATCTTTCAAAAATGTCAGAAGCGGCGACGCTCTTTCAAGCGCGCATATGAGACATTCCAGGGGAAGGAAACTTTGAGGAGTGGACTTGAGTAGGAATTGGACAGAGATGGAGGGGGAAGAGGAGAGGGAAGAAGACAGACACCCCGAAGCTACGGTTATAGGAAATTAAACTCCATAACGTAGACATGGAGTGCTTCCATATCTTAAAGGGGGGAGGCTCTGTCACGTAGGGTTTATATTCATTTAATTTCCTACATCTTCTTCCTATTCTTTCACCCGAATTCTCTCTTTTATTATCTCTGTATTTCCTTTTTCCTGTATATTTTTCATCCATTCGTTTTGCGAATATTATTTTCATATAATTCGCAAACTTTACCTGTTTTCCTTTCTCTAAAACTGAGAATCGCACCTGGGTGGTATTGCGTACATGTCAGTCGCGCTGGTCGGACGATAGGCGTGAATTTACAGCATTCGCTAGACATTCGTCTGAGGGTCTCTGGCCTGGGGCGTGAATTTTCACCCGAGGGACATGGAATGTAGACAGAGAGTCTGCATTTCAGTAAAACGCATGAGGTTTTTCGTCAGGAAAAACCCGGCTTAGCGTGAAAATCCACTCCGCACTGCAGACGGTGGTCTGAGATTTGCAACTCATGCAAGCCCTCGGCCACTGATGGCTGTTACGTCACGCGATAAGCGGACGAAGGTGTTATACGGACAGGGGAGACTATTTCGCTTGGCGAAATAAGATTAGGATCCTGTGTCCGATTTTTAAAGATATTGGCCAAGTTTGAAACTTTAATTTCATTCTCGCTCATAGACTCACAGTAGATAGGTTGCTCGTAAACAGAATAGCTGTTAGCGAAGATCTCAGTTTGTTTCGGCAATTTGTCGAACTTCTAGACTTCCAGAAATAATTTTCAGCATTTTTATTCTTAAGTTGTGCGACTACCTGTAATTCTGTGGTTGAGGTAATTAATATGATAGATATATAGATTTTGTGAGTGTTAAGGTGTTTAATCGCTTAATTCATTTTAATCTATTTCTTTAGCGCAGAAGAGAAATAAAGTGGTAGGCTATTATATTTTCTAGGGAAGCATTCAGTGGAAAGCAGAATAAAATTATAATTTCTAGCTTATAACGGCAAGTGTAGCTATTTAGAAATTTAATTTAACCGCTAATACTCAGTCGAGTGTATTTTTCTAAACTAACGTATAAACTCTAGAATCGAGCCTCATGAATGGTGACGGAATACGCACGTGTTCCTAATTCATGAGAATTGCTGATTTTTAAATATAACTTACGTCACGGGAAGTTTAAATGATAAGCAAAGCTCTCTGCTTGCAAGTTTAAATGTAAGTTATAACCAGTACATATTCTGTTTATTATATTATATGTGTTATTTTTCCTCCACACAGTGAAAGTTTTGGGGTGACCCTAACTTTACCAGCACCTAGTAGTAGTTTCCATACTTGTGAAGAAATAGACAGTCCTTATTTTGAACCACGTGGGTTTCTTAAGTACCACTGGACTAACAGTGCATATGCAACCCGAGTTAGCCAGAAATACTGTATCCCAATAACGGGTTTTTCAAAGACTGTAATGATAAATACTGGACCTTGGAGCCAGATCTTAATTTCTTCTAGAAAACTCTACGTAATCTTTCTGCCTGGTGGCGCGAAATACTTCTAGTATTAACTAACATTTCCCGACTAGATATATATATTTTTTGTGGACAAATCTGTGGTGTGACTAAAGTGAATCCTATACTGAGGGAAGGCACCGACCTGACATTCATCATTTCTAGAAACCTACGCTATTGACACTGTGCTCTGCTAACTCCCGCGCCTGGAATAATTGTTAGGTGACTTAATCAGACATTTGAACAAATTTGCACACCCAAGTAGTCGTTCCCGGAGACTCCGAGTTAAATACGTCTTTTGGAACTGGGGACTTCTTGGCAGAAGACTGCATTTTTTTGAGTCTGTGTGAAAATCTAAAATCAGTGTGTTCCAAGAGGCAGCGAGCAAAGTCGTGAGTACATGTATGAGAGGCCATGGCGGAATGAATGAGTGTACGCTGGTTTGAGTGATATTTTCACTATTATATCTTTGACACCCTGTTGCTGTCCTATTTTTTTTTTCAATCTGCATAATTTGTTGCTAAGGCTAGAGTTCTTGTGTTTTTGTCTTAGGTTAAATCAGATTTTTTTCAAACTCTGTGCATATAATTACGAGATAAAACAAAGAGAAACTCTTAGACTCAAACCCTATGTATCTGTGACTCGGGCGCCATCATCTGTTCTCTTAACGGGGCCGGGCTAAACCTAGAGTTAACACTATAACGGGGCTATCATCCTTGCAACATTTCCTTGAATTTTTATGACTATGTGTATATGTATTTTCCTTGATGTACTTTCTTTGATGTTGTGAGCCGATTTTTTCCTGATATTAAAAATCGCTCTTGAACTTAATAATAGTGTTTGGTCAGCTCGTTCTAGATATATATGTATCATTGTTATAGTTTTCCCACGTCTGTGTGTTTACCTGTCGTCACGTGTATGTGCGTGCCTGTGAGTGATAGAAATATACGTAATATGTATATTGGTGTAGTCTGTCTGACGCTGTAACAACTGTTGTAGAAGATAGGTGAGAGAGAGAAGAATTCTTTTCGCTTTCAGAGACAGCCACTATATCAAAATCTATCATCTCACGTGTGTGGAAATTCTATTACCCTTCACTAACTCTCACTGAGTCTATCACCTATTCAAACCTATTCAGAAGGGACCAAACCTAGTCTTAATTCTCCTATCGAAAATCTACGACATATTCCACAAGCGAAAAAGAATGTTTAGCGTTAATATGGGCAATAAAGAAGTTTCAAATCTATCTGTATGGTAGGACTTTTGTGGTCCAGACGGATCATCAGCCCCTAGTATTCTTATCTCAGGCTAAGCATGAAAACGCAAGATTGTTGAGGTGGTCTTTATTACTGCAACCTTATCAGTTTAGTATTGAGTACATCCCAGGGTCATTGAATGTCGGTGCAGATTTCCTCAGTCGGCACCCCTGTGATCAAAATTAGAGTAGTGGTAGGCGTGAGGAGTAATTTTATCTATGTGTATCACTGGTTTTGGAACTTGCCGTAAGCATGTTTTCAAGTGGGGAGATGTGTGATAAATTTAACCGTGATACAACGTTAAAATATCTCCAAAGATAAAATGTAGGGATAAAAATAATGCGTAAGCTACTAGAAGACATGATCGCCCATGCCGCGGTTCAATACCCGCCATGGAAACTAACTTGTTAGACGTGAAGACAAAACGTTTACCCTTGGAGACGGGAGGGAACGGAGATCAAAAAGAAAAAATATGACTGAACACGTGCTTGAAACTAGCAAGGCTAAAAAAGACGCAATTGGTGGGATAAGGAAAAAAATTCACGTCCCCAAGTTGACACAATGTAAAGAAATGGACAAAAGGGACCTTAGCTATTATACGCAACAGTCATTTCTTGGACGCTTTTACGACACTTAGTCCTTTTATTTGAATTCAGCGGCAAACGCATTACAGAAGATGCTCGAACATATTTCAAAAAAAAACAACTAACCTTGAAAAAGTAACTTTTTCTTAATAATAATGTTAGGAATATAAAACCTAGCTAGTCTGATAGCCCATCTTGAGCAGAGAAATAATATGCTTTCATTTATACAGACGGATAGATAATAATGAAGATATTGACAAAAGACTGTGTTGTTCATGACAGACGAGCGACTGCACTGTTAAAAAAAGTCACTAATTTTCAAAAATTGCGGCCTTGAGACTCAAGTGCTAAAATCTAGTTGGAATGAAAGAGAGGGGGAAATAGTGGAAAATTGTGGCTAAAAATAACTCTAGAGACCGATTCGTGTAAAAAGGCATGTAGAACCAAGCGTGTTTTTTATGAAAAAGCAAGTAGAGACAGACGGACCAACAGACAATAATACATACTTGACTGAGGTATGACTGAATTGACTTTTGGTAGGAGGTTTGAAATTTGAAAGGGGGAAAGTCGGTGATTGGCCACAGATAATCATATTATCGGCGCACAGACGCGCATTTTTGCCATTCAACATAAATTGTCCATTAGTAGACACAGTAATTCTTCAGTGGTGTAGTTCCCAGAAGCTAATTGCCTTATTTAGAGGGACGCCATACTAGAGCCAGCAGCTCAGCTGAGTTTTGCTAGAATATAACTGTGTTCTCTATTCATAATTCTGGTAAGAATGAAAGTATTTCTTTGTATATTTTAATATTGTTTAATGTTTCGAGTGATTTGATACTGCCATATCAAAATCTATCCCTTACAACAAGTAAGGATTCGCTCTAGATCCCCAGCCCAAGTTCAGGGTCTAAAGACAAACAAAATACATAAACGCCAGCAAGGATTATGAAGGGCGGATCAAGTGTTGAGATCAGTGGAACATATCACCTATCTTATTCAATAGCAGGAAGCTAATGAACATATTTCAGAATATGTAGTCTTGGGGAACTAGTACTATGTGAAACCAACTTGGTAAGATGTGCTGTATGGTCAGAGAGATCTGACCCCGTCTATGTGGTGTTGTTGTGTAGTGTTGTGTGCAGAAGTGGCTCAGGGGGTAGAGTTCTGACACATGACCCAATACTTTTGTTGCAGAAGTGTGAGTTTCTGTTTGGCACCAAAGTGGTGTCAAATGCTGTGTTGATATATACAAGTGTGGACCAGTGCAGTCTAGTATTTTGTCAGAGCAGCCTTATATTGCCCCCAAGCACGGAGAGGTGGGGCCACCAGATTCCAGCACCAGAACTACTCAGTCAAGATACGTGAGCGTCTGGCCTGCTGGACCTTCACCAACTTATTTACTAAATAACACACCAACTATATTACCATCACTAGAACCCACACAATTTTGGGAAATAAAACTTGTATTACTCCCATCAGTGAAGGGACAATGTTTGGTAGTCATAGACTGGGAGTGATGATATCACCCCAACAGCATATCTAGAAATAAGTTCTCCTGGGACTATCTTAAGATAATTACTATTAACCAGTCATTTGAAATACATATGTACACATTTTCTAGTTTATTATGACATATATTCATGCATTTCATTCATAATTTCAAAACCTTTCATATGTTCTGACCAAAATAAAACCTTGGTTCAGAACAAATAAACTTAAAGAAAATTTAATATCAAAAATTTAAACAGCTTGAGTTAGTTCAGTGTGTTATAAATTTTATTAATATTATTAGACTTATTAAATATCTGTGTGTGTGTGTGTGTGTGTATGTAATCTACCACAACACATTACATATCAGTACCCTAGATTTTAACGTAGCCACATTCATTAGTAAAAAAGATATGTGTGAGGTCGTAAGTGGTAGCAAGAAGGGCCTTCTGTAAATTCACAGCTACATTTATCTCAGGAGCCTTCACAGCTGACCTCATGCATCACACTAGGTAACATCAACCATACAATACCATCAAATCCACTACAGTAGCCAATACCAAGGTGAAGAGTCCTTGGTATTATTTACACTGTAGATCTAGGCTTTTTCTGTGGCTTTTCTGCCATTCCGTAACATGTTGAGTTGAAGTCATAAGCTCCAGTTTTTGCAGTTTGCTTGCATTTAAAGGATCATCACTTCTGATCAGGTAGAATCCAGAGTTACGTCTGGGCATCAAGTGACTCTCCAAGCGTAATGTGCAATGTTAGGTTCTCAACACGTTTCATTACAAGAGGAATCCTTGGAAGTGTGTGGATTGTTTCTAGGGTCAATGAGGGTGTAATTAACCTCACAGACAGAGGTTCGCATCCACTTCTGTATACTATTGCATTGCCCAAACCTGATTGCCATATAAGGATGACTCCGGATATGCCTCCATGCATTACATTCAGAGATAGAGGAAAATCAGTCCCGAACTGATATTGTTAAATTTCTAACTGAGCCATGTATTCAAAAACAGTAGATTTCCGTCAGAAGGCAGTGTTCTTCTGCCATCAATGGTACCTATACCTTGTAGCGGTATGGCAGCTTGGGTACCCTGACAATCCCCAGAGCTATGCCAGTGGGAGTTTTACTCCTGGTAGGTTCAACCAAGCTGGACTGGTCTGTGTGGGTAGGGGTCAGACAAAAGCTGGTACCCTGGTCCTCCAGGTTGGGGGTTTTAGCATAGGGCTGACACCCCTGTCTATGTAAAAAAAAACAATGAAGTTACGGAAACAACATCAAATGAACAAACTTTGCTGCGGGATGGACATTCGGAGTCTGTGGCTCGTATGACTGTCAGTGGTGAAAGCCGAAAGGAAGCCACTGACATGAAAACGGATGTCCTGACCGCAAAACAGGATACAAGAATAGGATTTTGGAATGTCAGGACAATGTACGAGACAGGTAAACTAAGACAGGTCACGGCAGAAATGAGAAACTATAGGTTACACATCCTGGGGATAAGCGAGAGCAGATGGACAGGGGCAGGAAAAGTTAAAACAGCAACAGGAGAAACAGTACTTTACTCTGGAAGAGAGGATGGACAGCACAGTGAAGGCGTAGCCATTATTCTACAGAAAGGGATAGAAAGGACATTACTGGAATGGAAACCCATCAACAACAGACTGATACGATTGAGATTGAGAGGGAGATTCACCAACACTACAATAATACAATGCTACGCACCAACGAATGATAGCGATGAGGAGGTCAAGGATGAATTCTATCAACAACTGCAGAAAGAAATGGAGGACACACCTAGATATGATCTTGTTATAGTAATGGGAGACCTCAATGCGAAAGTTGGTACACACAATACATATAATGAAAGAACAATGGGGAAATGCGGCAGCGGAATAGCAAACGAAAATGGGGATAAGCTAATAAGTTTCTGTAGCATTAACAACCTGGTCATTGGAGGAACACTTTTCCCACATAAGGAAATTCACAAGTTAACATGGGAATCACCAAATGGTCGGGACAGAAACCAGATAGACCACATCATGGTTAACGGTAGATGGAGACATGCATTACAAGATGTGAAGGTAAGAAGAGGTGCAGATGTGGGAAGCGATCACCATTTAGTAGTTGCAAAACTGAAAGTGAAACTAAGAAGGGCTGGACCAACTGTAACTACACAGAAAAGGTTTGACATCAGCAAATTGAAGGACCCCCTTACCAGAAAAGCTTTTGCGGCCGACATTAAGAAACGATATCAATTTGCCAAAAGCCAGGAAAAGACATTGACTGATGATATAGACCAGAATTTTAACACAATTTCAACAATATATAAGGAAAGTAGCAAATCATGCTTAGGATTCCAGGAAAGGAAGAAGCAAGACTGGATAACACCAGAAACACTAAACACCATAAAGATGAGAAAGGAAATGAAAAGAAAGAAAACAGAAGCGAAGTCCCCCAGGTTAAAGCAACTATATAGCGAACAGTACAGTCAACTGGACAGGGAAGTTAAACGCCAAACCCGAGTAAACAAAAGGAATTTCCTAGACGATCTTGCAAAACAGGCAGAAGAGGCAGCACTGAGAAATGAACAAAGCACAGTATACAAAATAACTAAATTCATCAGCGGAAAACAAGGTGCAAACAATATTACATTAGTAAGAGATAAGCAAGGAAATCTCATCAAGACAGCAGAGGGACAGGAAACAAGATGGGCAGAGCACTTCAGAGAAACTCTGAACAAGGAAATACCAGAGACACAATTGAATGTTTCTGAGGCTGAAAACGATCTAGATGTAAATACAGACATTCCACGAAAAGAAGAAATCATCACAGCAATCAAAGGGTTAAAGAACGGTAAAGCTCCGGGCCATGATAACTTAAATGCAGAGCTATTTAAGACAGACCCTGAGCTAGCAGCAGAACTATTAGAACCACTATTTGCACAAGTGTGTGGAAAAACGGGGACAACACCATCAGAGTGGAACAAAGGAATAATTGTCAAATTGCCCAAGAAGGGAGATCTTTCAGACTGCAATAATTGGAGAGGAATCACTCTTCTCTCAGTTCCCAGCAAAATACTAGGCAGGATAATTATACAGAGAATTTCAAAGGCAGTAGATTACAAACTGAGGAAAGAACAAGCAGGATTTAGAAAGAACAGAAGATGTGTAGACCATATATTCACTCTCAGGAACATTATAGAGCAGTGCTCAGAATGGCAAAGACAGCTTTACATAAATTTTGTTGATTTTGAAAAGGCTTTTGACAGCATACATAGGGACAGTTTATGGAAAATACTGAGGGCTTATGGAATTCCAAGCTGCAAAGTGTCAATCATAAAAAGCCTCTATGCCAACTTTACGTGTAGTGTTGGGCAGAGCAACCTAACCTTCGAGGTGAAGACAGGAGTACGACAGGGATGCCCCTTATCAACCACTCTATTTTTAACAGTCATAGACTGGGCGATGCGCCAGACAACAGAGGGCAGTCCAAGAGGAATAAGATGGACTACATTTTCAACATTGGAAGATCTGGAATATGCAGATGACATTGCACTGCTGGCACATTCACATCAACACATCCAGGAAAAAACGGATAGACTTAATAAATTTAGCCAGCAGGTGGGCTTGAACATCAATTTAAAGAAGTCTGAGGTCATGACGCTCAATGTGAGCAACCCTGAGCCCATATCAGTAAGGAATCAGCACCTGGTACAGACAGATACCTTCACATACCTAGGAAGCATAGTAACACCAGACGGTGGGGCAGGCAAAGACATCACCATCAGAATGAATAAGGCAAGAACAGCCTTCTTTAGCCTAAATAACATCTGGAAGTCCTCCCAATACAGCACAAGCACAAAATTAAGATTATACCAGAGTTGCGTGCTTTCTGTGCTTCTCTATGGTGCGGAATGCTGGAGAGTCACAGAGAAGGAAATGTCAAAACTGTCCTCTTTTCACACAACATGCCTAAGAAAAATTCATCGAATCTTTTGGCCGAATACCATCACCAACCAAGATCTGCTTACTCGTAGCAAGCAAGAGGACATGCATACCATCATAGCTGGCAGACGCTGGAGCTGGGTTGGTCATGTCCTCAGAAGAGACCCCGATGCCATCACAAGAACAGCTATGCTTTGGACCCCTGAAGGAAAGCGAAAGAGAGGCCGACCAAAAACAACTTGGCGGAGGACTGTGGAGGCTGAGATGCAAAGAATGAACCAGAGCTGGGGCACTGTACGAAAGATGGCCACCGACCATGCAAAGTGGAATCAATTTGTTGTTGCCCTACAAGACGCCACTAGGCGTGATAGCCACTGACTGCTTTGACGGTCGGTGGTTAAGGATCGAAGAAGAAGAAGAAGAAGCAGTGTTCTTGCTGCACTTAAACCTTTGATTACCAAATATGCTACAACTAGTCCCACAGCCTAAAGAAGACCATCAATCGTTTCACATGATGTACATTTTCAGCCAGTATTTAAAAAAAAAAAAAAAAAAAAACATCTTCAATAAACTTAAAGACAAGTGGAGCTGACTTTGGTTTGACAATCTTTCAGCCATTTACTTGGCTTAGAAGCACACGCATTTCGGAATGGGTTGGAGCTAGTTAAAAATGGCAGCAACAAGTCAAATGTAGTCTCCAGTGTGATATACGTGTGCATTATCAGCATGCCCACATTAATCAGGCCGTGTCAGAAAATTTTTTTTTCCGTAGGTAAATTTGTGGAGGGGGAGACAAAGAGGCAACACTGTGATACAGATGTAAATAGGTTGATTGCCAAGGAGGCCATAAAGTGTAATAATATACTACTGGACAAAAGTTAAGGGCCGCCATTCAGTTTAGACAAGGTTTATATAATTGATTGGCAAACTGTAAAGACAAGTGAAAATGTCATTACAACTGAGCTCAGAGAAATGTGTATACATTTTAAATGTCCAAAAACTGGGTCACTTTAACCCGCACGTGAAAATTGCCATTGTTGCTGCAAAAACTCGTGGTTTTTGCAACACGCCCCACTAGTTCAAAAGGTGAAAAAGTGAGTTGAATTTGAATGCACGTGGAAAATGATCATCGGTAAAGAGTGTTCACCGTTGGTATGCAATAAATCAGTATGACAAGTGGTCGAAAGGATCACTGCATTAGCCATGCCACCAACCAAGGAGAAGTCTCAGCACTGTAGACCGTGGTCGAGCCATGGCATGGATTCAGGATGGTCAATCTGTTCGTCATGTTGCAAGACGTTTAGCAGTGTCCCACTCTACCATTCAGAGACTTCTTGAGAGATTTCAAGCTACCGGACATTTGGAAAATCGACCCTGCTCACGAAGAATTATATAAACCTTGTCTAAACTGAATGGCCGCCCTTAACTTTTGTCCAGTAGTATAATATTAATAATTCGTCGTTTCCTCTTGTTCTCCTTATACAGCGATGAGCTACAACTGTAACTGATCCTCTTCAATAAAGTCTGAACACAAGCATTCATGTGCTCATGCTGTAATGATTTCTCTAACAACTTGTTTTTGATGAGGTTGCCAGCCGCATTCACAACCTCAAATTAGTCGCATCTTAAGACATGCATGATGAAGCAGTAAGCCTATTCTCTTTTTATCTTCTTTAAGACTCTTATGAACTACGTGGAGGAAAGTATCAGAATGATATCTACCATACACAGATTCCATTCAAGTCACTTCCAGAAGATGTTATCTTGAAAATTTTGATTAAACACAAGAAGAACGGGTGCTTGCGTAGAATAAAAGGATTAAAATGGTATGACAAGGTTACCAATGTGCAACTGATGACAAGAACCAGACAAGTGCCAGTGGAACAAGAGATGAGAAGAAGACGATGGCGATGGATAGGACACACACTGAGGAAACCTGTTGATAGCATTACAAGGTAGTCCTTGTTCTGGAACCCCCAGGGCAAGAGAGGCAAAGGTAGACCAAGAAGCACATGGAGAAGAGAGCTGGAAACAGAGGTGAAAATGATGAGGAGAACGTGGAAAGAACTTGAGATGATGGCACGTGACAGGAGGACTTGGCATGTGTTTGTTGAAGGCCTGTGCTCCTTTGGGAGTGGAGGGTTATGATGACGAGAACGACAATGTTGAATTTCGTGAGCTTAATGATGAGGACGTATACTCGTACATTTTGCATTGAAACTTTATTTTTTAGTGTGTAATTTTAACAGAGTTTCTTGCGTTTAATTTTGTTGTGCAAAACTGATGTTGGAAGCATTAATTACTTTCTTTGAACGGAATAAGCGGAACATAATGTGTTTGGAGAAAAGCCAGCTATTTGTATGTAATTTTCCCCCTTTTGTACATAATCTTATATATATGCCTCACACTTTGAAATTAAATGCCATATAATACAAGATGTTCAATGATAGTGCACATGCATTTTTTCGAGACAGTACATATTCAACATGCATGCTATTCTCTCCCTCTTTATATATATATATATATATATATATATATATATATATATATATATATATATATATATATATATATATATATATATATATATATATATATATACACACACACACACGCTTAACTCCCGACGTACACGAAGTTCACGTGAATGAAGCTTAAGAAGCTATAGGAAATTATGGGTTAGGCTTAGGCTCTGGTAGAGCGTCATTTATGCTCACTTTATCTACTAATAATCATGTAAATAAGCAAAGTAATGCAGATCAAAATTGACGAAATCAAGTTTTTAGCATAAACAAGTTTAATATGGTTAATATTTATCAGCATCCATTGCAAAAGGGCGTGCTATTTCTGAAGGTCCTGGCTGATTGTTAGGGTCGTCTGTAGAAGAACTGACAACTGAGATTTTGAAGGTTCAAATAGCACAGTGTGGCCGACTCATAAACTCCACTATCATTGATTATAATTTCTTTTTCCTATTTTCCGCCAAGATTAAGCCATCTTGTATTAAACTATTTAGAGAATAACATGCAATAGCTTCCTTAGTATTAATTCTACAGCTTACTTCAGAAGACATTACAAAACAGAGCAATCATTCCATTAAATTACCGTACACTGCTAGAGTAAAGGGCAGAACCGTTGCTGTACATAGCAAGGCTTACATGATAACAACCTCCAGCATGAGAATGGAGGTATATGCAGTTACTGCTGCCTTGAGATGGCTGTTGAGACTTTATTAACAAAGGCAGTTATTGTATCAGACTCACAATCCATGCTTTGAAAGGTCCAAAATGGTTGGCTTCGACATGAATGGAAAACCTCCACAGAAGCATCGAACCTTCAAGAACTGAGATGGATCTACTGTCCTGTTCATGCCGGGGTACGTGGCAATGAAAGAGCTGACAGACTAGCTTCAAGAGCACCCATAAAAGGTGCATTGGCCATGGATAAGGAAGAAATGCTGAGGGCGATTCATGTTCGTCTATTAGAAAATGACACTGCAGTCGATGAATCATCAAGGCTAAGGTTACTGGAATTCGGCATCAAACGTAAGACCAGCAGGGATGGGCGTATGATAGGACGCATCCGCCGTGTATACAACCAGTGCGCAACAGGAACAATTAGCATTCATACCCTTCGACATTTGCTTTGGGAGACTGAGCACCTATGGGTTGGAGTGCAATGACGTCGATTCTGATTAACAATAACAATAACCGTACACTACTTTTTTAATTTGAAAAAAAAAAAAACAAATCAAATTTTGCTCATGATTACCGATCGCAATGCTTAATTCGCGTATAACTGAATTTAGTTAGTTAGCGTACAAAAAATAGGGATGCAAAAAATAGCTTGCGCATATTCAATTTTGTGCAAATGGAACTCGCGTAAATGGGGTGTTGAGTGCATATATCCATTTTTCATGCAGAGTGGCAACACTGTGCATTACTTCCGCCAGAATATTCCGAAGAACGGTCGGAAACATCCATACTAATTTACCAAGCATCTTGCTTGGCACCATTCCCTGAATTTCATTATATTTAGTGGTATATAAAGGATACATATCCATGGAAGGCGGCAGTAGCACAAAATCGCCTCCGGTTATACGCCCCAGACGGTATTCGTTTTCTCGTAAGACAAGCATGGTTGCCCAGCCGGGCAAAGAGGGACAGCAAGTTCCACCAGGAATATGGGCCGGCAATTCCATCGGCGTCTTCACAAGCGGTGGAGACTCACAAGGTTAGTGGCTTTTCAGTCATGCACGTTTAAACATGTGTCTGTCTAGAGTCTAGACTGATAACTCGTGATATCCTCTTCTATTCTCCTGTTTTCGCTTTCTGCGGCCAACAGTCCAACCCATAGAATGGAATATTTTCTGAATGGATGAGAAGTTGTGAAAAACAACGCCCAGATAATCAGTTGCAGACAGCATGAACACTATGACAACTTTAATGACTTGACAAGCTCTTCAGATTTTACTTAATGTGAAGAAAACTTATGACAGTGACAACGTGCAGAATGTAGGTTACAAGCGAATGCCATATAGGCCTACCAAAGGTCAAATATTTCTTAGCACTGCTATTTTTTTTTGTTTTATGGAGGAAATCTATAGGCCTAGATTTAACTATCTAATGGTCTTTTATATTTGTACTTGCGCCCTAATATAACCGACTAGGTTGAACGGGACGCGCCTCGCCAAAACGAGGGAAATGTTTAGTTAAAAAAAAATATAGGCCCCTATATATATATATATATATATATATATATATATATATAGGCCTGGCATAGGGCCTAATTGGTAGACCTACTTATTAAACTTCCAAGAGGAATAAGATGGACAACATTTTCTACATTGGAAGATCTGGAATATGCAGATGACATTGCACTACTAGCACATTCACATCAACACATCCAGGAAAAAACGGATAGACTTAATAAGTTTAGCCAGCAGGTGGGCTTGAATATCAATTTAAAGAAGTCTGAGGTCATGACGCTCAATGTGAGCAACCCTGAGCCCATATCAGTAAGGAATCAGCAGTTGGTACAGACAGATACCTTCACATACCTAGGAAGCATAGTAACACCAGACGGCGGGGCAGGCAGAGACATCAATGTCAGAATGAATAAGGCAAGAACAGCCTTCTTTAGCCTAAACAACATCTGGAAGTCCTCCCAATACAGCACAAGCACAAAATTAAGATTATATCAGAGCTGTGTGCTTTCTGTGCTTCTCTATGGTGCGGAATGCTGGAGAGTTACAGAGAAGCAAATGTCGAAATTGTCCTCTTTTCACACAACATGCCTAAGAAAAATTTACCGAATCTTTTGGCCAAATACCATCACTAACCAAGATCTGCTTACTCGTAGCAAGTAAGAGGACATGCACACCATCATAGCTGGCAGACGCTGGAACTGGGTTGGTCATGTCCTCAGAAGAGACCCCGATGCCATCACAAGAACAGCTATGCTTTGGACCCCTGAAGGAAAACGAAAGAGAGGCCGACCAAAAACAACCTGGCGAAGGACTGTAGAGGCTGAGATGCAAAGAATGAACCAGAGTTGGGGCACTGTACGAAGGATGGCCACCGACCGAGCAAAGTGGAATCAATTTGTTGTTGCCCTACAAGACGCCACTAGGCGTGATGGCCACTGACTGCTTTGACGGTCGGCGGCTAAGGATCAAAGAAGAAGAAGAAGAACTTATTAAACTGTTTCTAGATAGTTCTTTATACATCAGCATTTCCCATTTTGTTCCCTATGGAGTATGGAGCCATCACTGCAGCTGGCCCCTTGCAGGTAGCTGCACCAAAACATTCTTGTAGGGCCTACTCTTGCAGCTGTTGTTTTTAAAGCAGTTTGTTTTACATTTGAGGTTGCCAGCCCCATACACAACCTGATATTAGTAGCTCAAAATGAAGACTGGGAGGTGTTCTTTGATACCATCTAAACAAGTCATCTACATCATTAGGGTTAGCTTTAAGTTTAGGGTTAGGTTTAGGATTCCTAACTCTTACTCCTTATTAGTGCGTCTCTGAATGTTTTTTTTTTTGAGGCCATATCAAACGTGAGGCCCACTGTTTTTCATTTCTTCTTCTTCCTCGTTCGCCCTGAAAAGGATGTTGGTTGCGTTGTGTCCGTTTACAGCGAAGCTGCGGTATTTGCGCCTTTCGGCCGACGCATCCGACTTCCACACGGCATTTTTTGGGACCGGGTTTGCCTTCCCTCTTCAATCCCTACTCCTCAGCCTTACTGCAGTGATGCAGCCTGTTTCCAGGACCACCACTTGGAGGTGGAGTAGGGTCTTGGTCAGCTCTGGTTCGCTGACCCTTACGCAGGCAGTCAAGCTATGGGTCGCTGACTGCATTCCTCACTTTTGCTGCGTCTTGGGTCCCGTTTTTCATTCGAACCATCGCTTCATATGACATGCCTTAGCAGTAGTCGTGTTCTTTCTTTGTCTCCTCACAGACCTTCAGGATCTGCACGTGCCTCATTATAAATATGGCCAGCTAAAATAGCTTTCTAAGAAAGTGCTGGTGTATCATGTGATGTTCATATACATCTGCCCAGTATTCAAACATCCACACCCTGAATATGCCCAGTGATCAAACATTCACACCTTGGATGTGACCAGTGTTCAAACATTCACATCTTGGATGTGACCAGTGTTCAAGCACTTACAACCTGCTTGTGCCTAGAGTTCATATATTTACATCCTGCATATGCCCAGCATTCAAACATTCACACTCCAAATATGCCCAGTGTTCAGACATTTAAAGCAAGCAATATATATATATATATATATATATATATATATATATATATATATATATATATATATATATATATATATATATATATATATATATATATATATATTTGGAAGATATCTATCTGAGGTTCGAAGATCCAGCAACCTGGGAAGATTAAGCTGCCGATCGTACCAAGTGGTGATGCTCTCTATGGCGCTACCTCAGATTGGGCAAAAAGAAGCTCTCACAGCCAGCAGGAAAGAGGAGAAAACGTCGAAAGGAACGCCTGGAAAAAAAAAACAGCTGAGGGCTGTCATCTCGGGGGGCGCGTTCCCATAGTCAGTAATGACTGAAGGGGCTATTATTATTATTATCTTAGGGGCACTGAAGGATGATAAGTGAATGAATAAGTTAACACACAGCAGAACTCTGATTATCCAGATTGTCAATTAATTAAATCACTTAAACCAAAGAAAGCAGGCATGGTCTGTGATGTAGGAACCCCTCCATTCGCTGCGTCAGCCAGCGTTGTCGATACTTTGGTCCATTCCAGCTTGTTCTCATCTGTAGTGTAGACAGTTTAGTGTTGTGTTTATTAATTTTCTGACCTATTCTAATTCTCATGTACACTCCAGAATTTATTCTGACAATGCTGGACAAGTGGAAAATAATTAGTTTGAAAACTGGAAATTTCTTACACTTGAAAATAATTTTTTTCTTTCTGTATTAGAAAGTGGAGCGTGCGATTGACAAACTGGTTAGAGTGCTGGTCTCTCGCAGCAGAAACGCAGAGTTCGATTCACAATGTTGATACAGCCCAGTCTACCCAGCTGTAAATGGGTACTTGACTTTGCTCTTGAGTTAGGGAAGGAAAAGGCAGCAGAGAAACGAACTGGTCACCCCACCTCTTGATGCGGGGCCTAGTATAGGGAAGTCTATAAAACTGCACTCCCCTACGGTAGTATCTGCTAAATGACTACCTTTACTTTCATTAAAAAGTAATGGTAGCTCTAACAGAAAAAAATAAAAAGTGACAAAATGGAAGAACAATATACTAATGGTTTATTCTGAATTCAAGAATGATCAGCTGCACAGCCAATTACAGGACCTATTTTTATGTGAGAAAGCCATAACGTTTAGAAACGTCTAATTAATAAAAGATTTTTTGTGGATAAGAGTTTTTTTGTGTTTGTTGTTGCTTAATCCAATTATAAGAGCAACCCTTGTGTAGTGGTGTTTGATGGTATTGTATGATGGTGATATTACTAAATGTAATTGTATGAGGCCAGCTGTGAAGGCTCCTGAGATAAAATGTAGTTGTGAATTGTCAGAAGGCCTTTCTTGCTACCACTACGACCTCACACTTAATTTTTTTTTAATGAATGTGGCTACGTAAAGTGTCTAGGGTTATGATATGTAGTGTGGTGTAATAGGTTATAGATATACCCACAGATATTTAACAAGACTAATAATATTAATAAATGTTAAAATACACTGAACTAACTCACGTGTGTAAAATTTTTTGATAGAATTACATTTATTTTGTTCTGGATCAATTTTTTAGGTTGACCAGAACTTAAATGGATTTAGAGATTATGAAAGAAATGCATGGAATATTATATCATAAATGCAATAGTGTACATATATATGTACTATACTAGTTAGTTTTAATAAAATGTTCTAGTAGTCATCTCTTTGGGAGGATAGTTAATATTTGTGCTGTTGGGGTGGCCTCATCACACCTGTCTATATTGACTACACAGTGTCCAGAAAATGGTGGGAATTTTTATGGGGTTATTAGTAACTAAACTGCGTTGGTGAATGTCCAGCAGACCAGAGGCTCACTCATCTTGTAGTTGTAGCTCTGGTGCTGAAATCTGATGGTCCCACCTCTCCGTGCTGGCGGGCAATAATGGTGGTCTCTGTCACAAGTACTGCACAGATACACTCGAGTAAAGTCACCAACTGAATAGACACTGCTTGGTTGACAACAGAAACTCACAGCTCAGATTATGAATAAATAACACAGAATTGCTAGCAAAACTCAGCTGAGCTGCTGGCTATAGTATGGCGGCCCTAAATTTCTTTCACTTTCTTTCATATGGAAATCACCACACTTTAAAATCTGTGTCTATCACTGAACAACTATTGAAGAATGGCCCCACTTTCGCGTCTGAGCGCTAATGATATGATTGTCTGTGGCCAATCACTGCCTAGGTTTTTTTGAATTTCAAATTCCTACACTAAAGTCATTTCAGTCATGCTTCAGTCAAGTATGGATGTTTATCTGTTAGTCTGTCCGTCTCTACTTGTGTTTCTACAAAATGTACTTGATTTTTGAACCAACCTTTCTCTCCCCTCCAAAATTTTGTCGTTAAAAGTTATTTTTAGACACAGCCACCACAAATATCCCTTCTCTTCCATACTAATAGATTTGAACACCTGCGTCTCGAGGTCGTGTTTTTTTGTGCAATTAGCGACACTTTTAGATTCAATACAGTCTGTCGATGATGTGAACAACACTGTCTTTTGTCATTATCTTCAATATTATCTATCCGTCTGTAAAATTAAGAACATATTAGTTCACTGCTCAGAATAGGCCATCCGGCCAGCTAATTTTTATATTCCTAACATTAATATTAAGAAAAATTTACTTTTTAATTTTTGTAATATTCCTAACATCTGCGTTTAGCCGCTGAATTCAAATCAAGGCCTTGGTATCGCGCAAAAGCGTCCAATAAATGACTGTGGCGTAACATATCTATGGTCCCTTCTGTCGAGTTGCTTACTTTTTATGTCAACTTGGGAAACGTGACTTTTCTCCGTTCCCCCCCCCCCAATTGCGTCTCCTTAGCCTTTCCAGTCTCACGCAATCTTTCCAGTCATATTTTTTTCCTTTTTGATCCGCCGTTCCCCTCCTGTCTAGCAAGTCAATTTTTATGGAGGGTGATGACCCGCGGTCTAGGCGATCATGTACTATTCGCAGCCTACGCATTATGTTTTTATCCTTAAATGTTATCCTTGGAGGTATTTTACCGTTGTATCTCTGTCAATTTCACTACACATCTCCCCACTTGAAAACATGCCTATGGCAAGTTCCAAAACCAGCGATACACATAGGTAAAATTACTCCTCACATCTGCCACTACTCTAATTTTGCAGTTTGAGAATAGGCTTGCTAGTGAGTTTTTCCTTTAACTCTTGGAACGCTAGTTCACATTGTGCAGTCCAAATAATTTTATCTGGAAGTCCCTTGCGAGTCAGATCAGTCAGAGGAGCACAAATAGCGTTAAAATTTTTGATGTATTTCTGATAAAATCCGCATAACGACACGAATGATCGCACGTCCTTTTTTGTTTGTGGCCTAGGTGCTCTCTGCAGTTTTTCCAAGTTCTTAGGATCAGGGGTCATATTACCCTGATATACAGTGTGCCCCAAGAATTCCAACTCTTTGCATCCAATACAACATTTTGTTGGCCTAGCAGTTAAGTTCGCCTCCCGAAGTCTATCAAACAACATCTCCAGAGCTTCAATGTGTTCTTCAAATGTCTCGGTGGCGACGAGAATATCATCCATGAAATTTGTGATACATGGGTTATTCAGGGGATCCAACAATTTGCGCATCATCCTTGAAAACACACTCGGAGCATTTTTCAGTCGGAATGGTAGCATATTGAATTCATAATGTCCATCCGAAGTGCTAAAAGCCAAATAAGGTCTCACTTCAGGCTTCACTGGGATCTGGTAATAGCCTTTACTAAGATCCACCTTTGAAAAGTATTTTGCCTTGTTCAGTCTGGCAAATAACTGTTTTGTGTCTGGTAATGGATCCACTTGTCCTTCTGTGACAGCATTCAGTTTCCTGTAATCTATGCACAGTCTGTGTTCCCCAGACGGTTTTCTCAACAAAACGACACTAGAACTAAAAGATGATTCACTGTGCGAAATAATCCCCTCCTTCAACAAATACTCTATTTCTTCCTTCAATGCCTTCTCCTTCGCGAACGGAATAGAATAGGCTCTCATACAGATTGGGTTTGAGTCTACCAGTTTCATGTCATACTGTAGCAAATTTGTATGGCCTGGTTTATCTGTTAATACATCTGTATGTTCCTCCAGAACCTGTTGAACTCTCTCCCTCTGGTTTTTAGTCAGGTGCTTACTGACTTTTACCTGTGCTGCTGTTTCACAAGGATGTAATGGGTATTCATGTGAGGTGAGTGGTTCTTTTTGCATCTGGGTTGCAATAGCCAAGGTCAATAAGGGGGTGCTTTCCTGGAGTGGTCTGTCCAGATACTTCTTTAACAGGTTTACATGATAAACTTTTTCCTTCCCCTTTTTGTCAATTTTATAGTTTGTTCTAGACACCTTCTCTAGAACCGTATATGGACCTTGCCAACCAATTTGTAATTTATTCTGGCTTCCCGGTAGTAGAAGCAGCACCTTCTCTCCGACTGCCAGTTCCCTGTCCTTTGCCTTCCTATTAAAATATGCTGCATGTTTCTTCCTGGCTTGCTTCAAATTATCATTTGCCAGTTTCCATCCAGCTTTCAAACGAGTGGTCAGTTCGTTCACATATTGATACGATGAGGTAACAGTCTCTTCCGCCTTCTCATCTGTCCAGGTCCTTAATAGAGTTACATCTGGATCTTTAATTTATCATACTTATTTTTCATGGAACCCGTCTGGTCCCGTCCCTTAGAAGCTTTATAATGAGGACTTTTCTTCCTAGAATCATCACTCACAAATCGACCACTACCAATTTTTTTCTGGGTTTTGTCTCCCCACTTAAGATTGCTTATGAGAGATCTTCGCTCTCTTTTCTGTTCTTCCAGTTTATATAAGTCTGACCGAGGGATTGTCATCTTATCCTGGGTAAAATTTCTCCTTTGTACCCTTCGCATAGTGGCCATGTTAATCCATTCAAGTGAAGACTGGGTGTGAAAAGGGGGCTCCCATTCCACTTTGTCTACCCGAGTATAATTAGTTTTCCTTTCAGGCCTAAAGTTGCCCCGTGGCGTTTCTAGGTCCTGTACATATTTTCCCTTTGTGGGTGTTCCCTCATGAAATGCGCCACATGCTTCTACAAAGTTTCCAACATCGACATTTACGTCGGGCCAATAGTATTTTCGAGCAATCTTTTGGCAGATGGTACCGACTTTCTCATGGTCACCATCTTTTCCAACATGTAAGCTCCTTATTAAGTTTGCCCTATATATCTTGGGAAGAACTAACTGTCCGTGACCAGGGGATCTAGTTCCTGTCTTCCTGTATAATAGTTTGTTCTTCATGAAATATTCCCCCTTGCTCGGAGGTGTGTGGCATTTGGGCAATTTTTTAAAACAGGGCTTGAGTGTCCTATCCTCAGCCTGCGCCTTCCTCATCTCCTCTGGATGAGCATTTATAGGTTCACCTTCTTCCTCCTTCTTCTGTGACCTGGTCTGCACTGTCGCCATGATCACAGGTTTCTCGGGATTCCCCAAGAAGACGTATCTACACCCCAATATCAGAAGGTAGATTGGTTCATCTATCACTGCTGCTCTGATTTCTCCTTCCACATAGCGAGTTTTCACCGTTATCCTTGCGATGGGAAGTGTCATGAGTGGTATGTCCTTAGTCGCCCCTTGTATTTCCACTGTTTCTGTGGTATACTGACTTGGGTCCACTAGGCTAG
This sequence comes from Oreohelix idahoensis, assembly GCA_024509875.1. Taxonomy (NCBI): domain Eukaryota; kingdom Metazoa; phylum Mollusca; class Gastropoda; order Stylommatophora; family Oreohelicidae; genus Oreohelix; species Oreohelix idahoensis. The sequence continues at coordinate 141,059 of JAMPIV010005645.1, read as the reverse complement.
ACTTCACAACTGAATCATAATCCAAACCTGTATCATAAAGGCACCTTATGGTGACCCCATTACAAATAACATCCTCACAAACTGGGGGGTGATAAGGTTCCTGTTGTCCATTAGGATTACCCTTTAATCTTCGCGTCCCCGACTTCATTGCAGCAATGTTTGAAGGTTTCCTTCTACAAAATTCGGTGTTATGGTTATCCTTCTTGCACCATTTACACCATCTTTTTCCTTGGTTCAACGGTTTTCTTTCATTGAACTTTTGGTCATTGAACTGTGAGTTTCTGTCGCGATAGTCATTTCTTGGCCGCTCAAAGTTTGTCCTACCTTTATTTCCCTGCTCTCTATTATCAAATTTATTAAATTGCTGTGGAGCTTTAAAATTGTTTATGTGCTTCTTCTTAGCACCACTTACCTCTGCCTGGGCTGCCTGATACCTCTCAGCAACATTTAAAATTTCCCCCAACTTCTCTGCACCTTGTTCCATGAGAAATTTTCTCATGTCTGGAGCCATGGACTCTCTCAATTGCTCAATCATGATCATTTCTTTAAGATCTTGGGTCTTCCCCAGAGCCGTCCATTTCTCCAAATAGGTTTCTAGTCTGGCAGAGAATTGGTGGTATGTCTCCCCAGACAACAGTTTGGCATTTCTAAATTTCTTACGATAAAATTCACCATTCTTCTCGTACCTTAATAACAAAGCCTGCTTTAACATGTCATAATTGTCTTGGTCTTCCCTGTTCATTTTGGCAAATACTTCATAAGAAGTACCCCTCAATCCCTGTGATAGCTTTAAGCTCCACCTCTCTCTCTCTAACCCATATGTAGTAGCTAATAACTCAAAACGTCCTAGGTACCCCTCTATGTCATCGTCTTTTTCAACAAAATGGTCTAAATGAAACCCCATAGCGGAGTTTGAGGCTCCCAGACTGGGCGTAGCATCTGAGGCAAAAGGGCTGGCACCCTTTTCAGGAGCCTGGCCTTGTAATTCCAGCTCCCTTAGTCGTAATTCGTGCTCCCTCTGCAACCTTCTATCTTCTGCCTCCCTTTCGGCAGTCAACCTTTTTTCTTCTGCCTCCCTTTCGGCCTTTTTATCTTCTGCCTCCCTTTCGGCCTTTTTATCTTCTGCCTCCCTTTCGGCCTTTTTATCTTCTGCCTCCCTTTGCTGTCGTTTTTCTTCTGCCTCAATCTGCAGCCTCTTAATTTCTCTATCAGCCTCTAACCTCTTCTCTTCAGCTAACCTCCTTTCTCTTCCCGTTCAATATATTTATCACATTCAGCCGTTACGTATTGAATTAAAATTTGACCATCCATTCCCATCTCCTTCGCGGTGAGCACAGCAGCTGATCTAAATTTTGCCAGCTCCGCCATACTTTTTAGACAATATAATAATATACAAGCTAAATCTCTAACCAGTAAATACACTAAATACTTCTTATGACTATAGTCTAACTAATTCTAACTAACCAGTTAACTAATTAATTATTACTGGCTGTGAAGATTCACCAACTTTTATCTACAGGGACACTTTTAATTTTAAAGGGAATTTTACAATTTATTTCCCTACTTTTATTTCTCCCATCAGGAGATCCTAATATTACTGTTGGGCTAATTATCCCTGGACAAGACCCCAATATATGTAGTGGTGTTTGATGGTATTGTATGATGGTGATATTACTAAATGTAATTGTATGAGGCCAGCTGTGAAGGCTCCTGAGATAAAATGTAGTTGTGAATTGTCAGAAGGCCTTTCTTGCTACCACTACGACCTCACACTTAATTTTTTTTTAATGAATGTGGCTACGTAAAGTGTCTAGGGTTATGATATGTAGTGTGGTGTAATAGGTTATAGATATACCCACAGATATTTAACAAGACTAATAATATTAATAAATGTTAAAATACACTGAACTAACTCACGTGTGTAAAATTTTTTGATAGAATTACATTTATTTTGTTCTGGATCAATTTTTTAGGTTGACCAGAACTTAAATGGATTTAGAGATTATGAAAGAAATGCATGGAATATTATATCATAAATGCAATAGTGTACATATATATGTACTATACTAGTTAGTTTTAATAAAATGTTCTAGTAGTCATCTCTTTGGGAGGATAGTTAATATTTGTGCTGTTGGGGTGGCCTCATCACACCTGTCTATATTGACTACACAGTGTCCAGAAAATGGTGGGAATTTTTATGGGGTTATTAGTAACTAAACTGCGTTGGTGAATGTCCAGCAGACCAGAGGCTCACTCATCTTGTAGTTGTAGCTCTGGTGCTGAAATCTGATGGTCCCACCTCTCCGTGCTGGCGGGCAATAATGGTGGTCTCTGTCACAAGTACTGCACAGATACACTCGAGTAAAGTCACCAACTGAATAGACACTGCTTGGTTGACAACAGAAACTCACAGCTCAGATTATGAATAAATAACACAGAATTGCTAGCAAAACTCAGCTGAGCTGCTGGCTATAGTATGGCGTCCCTAAATTTCTTTCACTTTCTTTCATATGGAAATCACCACACTTTAAAATCTGTGTCTATCACTGAACAACTATTGAAGAATGGCCCCACTTTCGCGTCTGAGCGCTAATGATATGATTGTCTGTGGCCAATCACTGCCTAGGTTTTTTTGAATTTCAAATTCCTACACTAAAGTCATTTCAGTCATGCTTCAGTCAAGTATGGATGTTTATCTGTTAGTCTGTCCGTCTCTACTTGTGTTTCTACAAAATGTACTTGATTTTTTGAACCAACCTTTCTCTCCCCTCCAAAATTTTGTCGTTAAAAGTTATTTTTAGACACAGCCACCACAAATATCCCTTCTCTTCCATACTAATAGATTTGAACACCTGCGTCTCGAGGTCGTGTTTTTTTGTGCAATTAGCGACACTTTTAGATTCAATACAGTCTGTCGATGATGTGAACAACACTGTCTTTTGTCATTATCTTCAATATTATCTATCCGTCTGTAAAATTAAGAACATATTAGTTCACTGCTCAGAATAGGCCATCCGGCCAGCTAATTTTTATATTCCTAACATTAATATTAAGAAAAATTTACTTTTTAATTTTTGTAATATTCCTAACATCTGCGTTTAGCCGCTGAATTCAAATCAAGGCCTTGGTATCGCGCAAAAGCGTCCAATAAATGACTGTGGCGTAACATATCTATGGTCCCTTCTGTCGAGTTGCTTACTTTTTATGTCAACTTGGGAAACGTGACTTTTCTCCATTTCCCCCCCCCCAATTGCGTCTCCTTAGCCTTTCCAGTCTCACGCAATCTTTCCAGTCATATTTTTTTCCTTTTTGATCCGCCGTTCCCCTCCTGTCTAGCAAGTCAATTTTTATGGAGGGTGATGACCCGCGGTCTAGGCGATCATGTACTATTCGCAGCCTACGCATTATGTTTTTATCCTTAAATGTTATCCTTGGAGGTATTTTACCGTTGTATCTCTGTCAATTTCACTACACATCTCCCCACTTGAAAACATGCCTATGGCAAGTTCCAAAACCAGCGATACACATAGGTAAAATTACTCCTCACATCTGCCACTACTCTAATTTTGCAGTTTGAGAATAGGCTTGCTAGTGAGTTTTTCCTTTAACTCTTGGAACGCTAGTTCACATTGTGCAGTCCAAATAATTTTATCTGGAAGTCCCTTGCGAGTCAGATCAGTCAGAGGAGCACAAATAGCGTTAAAATTTTTGATGTATTTCTGATAAAATCCGCATAACGACACGAATGATCGCACGTCCTTTTTTGTTTGTGGCCTAGGTGCTCTCTGCAGTTTTTCCAAGTTCTTAGGATCAGGGGTCATATTACCCTGATATACAGTGTGCCCCAAGAATTCCAACTCTTTGCATCCAATACAACATTTTGTTGGCCTAGCAGTTAAGTTCGCCTCCCGAAGTCTATCAAACAACATCTCCAGAGCTTCAATGTGTTCTTCAAATGTCTCGGTGGCGACGAGAATATCATCCATGAAATTTGTGATACATGGGTTATTCAGGGGATCCAACAATTTGCGCATCATCCTTGAAAACACACTCGGAGCATTTTTCAGTCGGAATGGTAGCATATTGAATTCATAATGTCCATCCGAAGTGCTAAAAGCCAAATAAGGTCTCACTTCAGGCTTCACTGGGATCTGGTAATAGCCTTTACTAAGATCCACCTTTGAAAAGTATTTTGCCTTGTTCAGTCTGGCAAATAACTGTTTTGTGTCTGGTAATGGATCCACTTGTCCTTCTGTGACAGCATTCAGTTTCCTGTAATCTATGCACAGTCTGTGTTCCCCAGACGGTTTTCTCAACAAAACGACACTAGAACTAAAAGATGATTCACTGTGCGAAATAATCCCCTCCTTCAACAAATACTCTATTTCTTCCTTCAATGCCTTCTCCTTCGCGAACGGAATAGAATAGGCTCTCATACAGATTGGGTTTGAGTCTACCAGTTTCATGTCATACTGTAGCAAATTTGTATGGCCTGGTTTATCTGTTAATACATCTGTATGTTCCTCCAGAACCTGTTGAACTCTCTCCCTCTGGTTTTTAGTCAGGTGCTTACTGACTTTTACCTGTGCTGCTGTTTCACAAGGATGTAATGGGTATTCATGTGAGGTGAGTGGTTCTTTTTGCATCTGGGTTGCAATAGCCAAGGTCAATAAGGGGGTGCTTTCCTGGAGTGGTCTGTCCAGATACTTCTTTAACAGGTTTACATGATAAACTTTTTCCTTCCCCTTTTTGTCAATTTTATAGTTTGTTCTAGACACCTTCTCTAGAACCGTATATGGACCTTGCCAACCAATTTGTAATTTATTCTGGCTTCCCGGTAGTAGAAGCAGCACCTTCTCTCCGACTGCCAGTTCCCTGTCCTTTGCCTTCCTATTAAAATATGCTGCATGTTTCTTCCTGGCTTGCTTCAAATTATCATTTGCCAGTTTCCATCCAGCTTTCAAACGAGTGGTCAGTTCGTTCACATATTGATACGATGAGGTAACAGTCTCTTCCGCCTTCTCATCTGTCCAGGTCCTTAATAGAGTTACATCTGGATCTTTAATTTATCATACTTATTTTTCATGGAACCCGTCTGGTCCCGTCCCTTAGAAGCTTTATAATGAGGACTTTTCTTCCTAGAATCATCACTCTCAAATCGACCACTACCAATTTTTTTCTGGGTTTTGTCTCCCCACTTAAGATTGCTTATGAGAGATCTTCGCTCTCTTTTCTGTTCTTCCAGTTTATATAAGTCTGACCGAGGGATTGTCATCTTATCCTGGGTAAAATTTCTCCTTTGTACCCTTCGCATAGTGGCCATGTTAATCCATTCAAGTGAAGACTGGGTGTGAAAAGGGGGCTCCCATTCCACTTTGTCTACCCGAGTATAATTAGTTTTCCTTTCAGGCCTAAAGTTGCCCCGTGGCGTTTCTAGGTCCTGTACATATTTTCCCTTTGTGGGTGTTCCCTCATGAAATGCGCCACATGCTTCTACAAAGTTTCCAACATCGACATTTACGTCGGGCCAATAGTATTTTCGAGCAATCTTTTGGCAGATGGTACCGACTTTCTCATGGTCACCATCTTTTCCAACATGTAAGCTCCTTATTAAGTTTGCCCTATATATCTTGGGAAGAACTAACTGTCCGTGACCAGGGGATCTAGTTCCTGTCTTCCTGTATAATAGTTTGTTCTTCATGAAATATTCCCCCTTGCTCGGAGGTGTGTGGCATTTGGGCAATTTTTTAAAACAGGGCTTGAGTGTCCTATCCTCAGCCTGCGCCTTCCTCATCTCCTCTGGATGAGCATTTATAGGTTCACCTTCTTCCTCCTTCTTCTGTGACCTGGTCTGCACTGTCGCCATGATCACAGGTTTCTCGGGATTCCCCAAGAAGACGTATCTACACCCCAATATCAGAGGGTAGATTGGTTCATCTATCACTGCTGCTCTGATTTCTCCTTCCACATAGCGAGTTTTCACCGTTATCCTTGCGATGGGAAGTGTCATGAGTGGTATGTCCTTAGTCGCCCCTTGTATTTCCACTGTTTCTGTGGTATACTGACTTGGGTCCACTAGGCTAGACTTCACAACTGAATCATAATCCAAACCTGTATCATAAAGGCACCTTATGGTGACCCCATTACAAATAACATCCTCACAAACTGGGGGGTGATAAGGTTCCTGTTGTCCATTAGGATTACCCTTTAATCTTCGCGTCCCCGACTTCATTGCAGCAATGTTTGAAGGTTTCCGTCTACAAAATTCGGTGTTATGGTTATCCTTCTTGCACCATTTACACCATCTTTTTCCTTGGTTCAACGGTTTTCTTTCATTGAACTTTTGGTCATTGAACTGTGAGTTTCTGTCGCGATAGTCATTTCTTGGCCGCTCAAAGTTTGTCCTACCTTTATTTCCCTGCTCTCTATTATCAAATTTATTAAATTGCTGTGGAGCTTTAAAATTGTTTATGTGCTTTTTCTTAGCACCACTTACCTCTGCCTGGGCTGCCTGATACCTCTCAGCAACATTTAAAATTTCCCCCAACTTCTCTGCACCTTGTTCCATGAGAAATTTTCTCATGTCTGGAGCCATGGACTCTCTCAATTGCTCAATCATGATCATTTCTTTAAGATCTTGGGTCTTCCCCAGAGCCGTCCATTTCTCCAAATAGGTTTCTAGTCTGGCAGAGAATTGGTGGTATGTCTCCCCAGACAACAGTTTGGCATTTCTAAATTTCTTACGATAAAATTCACCATTCTTCTCGTACCTTAATAACAAAGCCTGCTTTAACATGTCATAATTGTCTTGGTCTTCCCTGTTCATTTTGGCAAATACTTCATAAGAAGTACCCCTCAATCCCTGTGATAGCTTTAAGCTCCACCTCTCTCTCTCTAACCCATATGTAGTAGCTAATAACTCAAAACGTCCTAGGTACCCCTCTATGTCATCGTCTTTTTCAACAAAATGGTCTAAATGAAACCCCATAGCGGAGTTTGAGGCTCCCAGACTGGGCATAGCATCTGAGGCAAAAGGGCTGGCACCCTTTTCAGGAGCCTGGCCTTGTAATTCCAGCTCCCTTAGTCGTAATTCGTGCTCCCTCTGCAACCTTCTATCTTCTGCCTCCCTTTCGGCAGTCAACCTTTTTTCTTCTGCCTCCCTTTCGGCCTTTTTATCTTCTGCCTCCCTTTCGGCCTTTTTATCTTCTGCCTCCCTTTCGGCCTTTTTATCTTCTGCCTCCCTTTGCTGTCGTTTTTCTTCTGCCTCAATCTGCAGCCTCTTAATTTCTCTATCAGCCTCTAACCTCTTCTCTTCAGCTAACCTCCTTTCTTCCCGTTCAATATATTTATCACATTCAGCCGTTACGTATTGAATTAAAATTTGACCATCCATTCCCATCTCCTTCGCGGTGAGCACAGCAGCTGATCTAAATTTTGCCAGCTCCGCCATACTTTTTAGACAATATAATAATATACAAGCTAAATCTCTAACCAGTAAATACACTAAGTACTTCTTATGACTATAGTCTAACCAATTCTAACTAACCAGTTAACTAATTAATTATTACTGGCTGTGAAGATTCACCAACTTTTATCTACAGGGACACTTTTAATTTTAAAGGGAATTTTACAATTTATTTCCCTACTTTTATTTCTCCCATCAGGAGATCCTAATATTACTGTTGGGCTAATTATCCCTGGACAAGACCCCAATATATGTAGTGGTGTTTGATGGTATTGTATGATGGTGATATTACTAAATGTAATTGTATGAGGCCAGCTGTGAAGGCTCCTGAGATAAAATGTAGTTGTGAATTGTCAGAAGGCCTTTCTTGCTACCACTACGACCTCACACTTAATTTTTTTTTAATGAATGTGGCTACGTAAAGTGTCTAGGGTTATGATATGTAGTGTGGTGTAATAGGTTATAGATATACCCACAGATATTTAACAAGACTAATAATATTAATAAATGTTAAAATACACTGAACTAACTCACGTGTGTAAAATTTTTTGATAGAATTACATTTATTTTGTTCTGGATCAATTTTTTAGGTTGACCAGAACTTAAATGGATTTAGAGATTATGAAAGAAATGCATGGAATATTATATCATAAATGCAATAGTGTACATATATATGTACTATACTAGTTAGTTTTAATAAAATGTTCTAGTAGTCATCTCTTTGGGAGGATAGTTAATATTTGTGCTGTTGGGGTGGCCTCATCACACCTGTCTATATTGACTACACAGTGTCCAGAAAATGGTGGGAATTTTTATGGGGTTATTAGTAACTAAACTGCGTTGGTGAATGTCCAGCAGACCAGAGGCTCACTCATCTTGTAGTTGTAGCTCTGGTGCTGAAATCTGATGGTCCCACCTCTCCGTGCTGGCGGGCAATAATGGTGGTCTCTGTCACAAGTACTGCACAGATACACTCGAGTAAAGTCACCAACTGAATAGACACTGCTTGGTTGACAACAGAAACTCACAGCTCAGATTATGAATAAATAACACAGAATTGCTAGCAAAACTCAGCTGAGCTGCTGGCTATAGTATGGCGTCCCTAAATTTCTTTCACTTTCTTTCATATGGAAATCACCACACTTTAAAATCTGTGTCTATCACTGAACAACTATTGAAGAATGGCCCCACTTTCGCGTCTGAGCGCTAATGATATGATTGTCTGTGGCCAATCACTGCCTAGGTTTTTTTGAATTTCAAATTCCTACACTAAAGTCATTTCAGTCATGCTTCAGTCAAGTATGGATGTTTATCTGTTAGTCTGTCCGTCTCTACTTGTGTTTCTACAAAATGTACTTGATTTTTGAACCAACCTTTCTCTCCCCTCCAAAATTTTGTCGTTAAAAGTTATTTTTAGACACAGCCACCACAAATATCCCTTCTCTTCCATACTAATAGATTTGAACACCTGCGTCTCGAGGTCGTGTTTTTTTGTGCAATTAGCGACACTTTTAGATTCAATACAGTCTGTCGATGATGTGAACAACACTGTCTTTTGTCATTATCTTCAATATTATCTATCCGTCTGTAAAATTAAGAACATATTAGTTCACTGCTCAGAATAGGCCATCCGGCCAGCTAATTTTTATATTCCTAACATTAATATTAAGAAAAATTTACTTTTTAATTTTTGTAATATTCCTAACATCTGCGTTTAGCCGCTGAATTCAAATCAAGGCCTTGGTATCGCGCAAAAGCGTCCAATAAATGACTGTGGCGTAACATATCTATGGTCCCTTCTGTCGAGTTGCTTACTTTTTATGTCAACTTGGGAAACGTGACTTTTCTCCGTTTCCCCCCCCAATTGCGTCTCCTTAGCCTTTCCAGTCTCACGCAATCTTTCCAGTCATATTTTTTTCCTTTTTGATCCGCCGTTCCCCTCCTGTCTAGCAAGTCAATTTTTATGGAGGGTGATGACCCGCGGTCTAGGCGATCATGTACTATTCGCAGCCTACGCATTATGTTTTTATCCTTAAATGTTATCCTTGGAGGTATTTTACCGTTGTATCTCTGTCAATTTCACTACACCTTGTCATGAATTAATTTGGATCACTGGAGTCCAACTGTACATACAAATTTACATACGCGCTGTACGGTAGATGTCCTGTATAGTTCCCAGTATAGTTCTGTATAGTTAGAAGAAGTGAACACCTTTAAATATCTGGGGTCCACTATATGTAGTGATGGAAGATCAAGTAAAGAAATCAAGACAAGACTTGAGATGGCCTCAGCTGCCATGACAAGGCTGAATGTGATCTGGAAAAGTAACATCAGTTTTCCTGTGAAGATCAAATTATACAAATTACTTGTATTATCTATTCTCTTGTATGGGTGTGAGGGCTGGACACTCACTGCAGATACGGAGCGGAGGATTCAGGCTTTCGAGTATATGTTATAGAAGAATTTTGCGCATTTGCTATAAAGAGCACAAAACAAATGTCTATGTTAGAGAGAAAATAAACACATATGCAGGCCACCAAGAACCACTTTTGTCAGTAGTGAAACGTCGAAAGCTTGCCTGGTTTGGGCATGTAACTCGTCATGACTCCCTTTCAAAAACGATCCTCCAGCGAACAGTTGAAGGTAAACGGAGAAGAGGAAGGCAAAGAAAATCCTGGGCTGATAACATCAAAGAATGGGCATGGCATGGTTTTTCCACACTTGTACGCATTGCTGAGGATAAAGAGCAGTGGAGGACCCTGTCTGCTGATGCTACCACCATGTCACCCCTACGACCCATGATGGGTTACGGGTTGAGATGATGATAGTTCCCAGGACTTCTATGAGACAACGAAAGAATTGGGACTACTGCTGCCTCAGATATACCATATAGGGTGACTAATATGAGGTTGCTCATGGGGCTGATAAGCCTCACCATATGAAGCCAATTGCTACAGAAACAATCACAACGAGTGCATGTGAATGCTCTGTGCAGGCTTCCTGCGAAGGGGCCAGCTGCAGTGGGGGCTCGTTGCTCTATTGGGACCGAAAAGGAAGTGGTGATTTTTTTTATTTTGAAGGACTAACTTCATTGCACATGGACAACTCCATAAGTGCTCCGATCTCCTCCCTTAGATCACACATAGAGTATCTCAGCACAAGAACTCCCAATGCGTGTAAACAGGAATCACACATTCTATAAATATTTTTGTGGTGGGTAGGCTTCCTAATTTTTAAAATTGTTGCCCAGGGCAGGGACCATGTGGCCCACTCTTTACGATTTCTAACTGCCGAGGGGTTTTTTAATGTAGGATCTCCTATTTTTTTGTCCTTATCCAAGAAGGCAATGCTTGCGTAGAATAGGACTGAAATGGTATGACAAAGTCACAAATGTGGAATTGATGACTAGAACCAGACAAGTGACAGTGGAACAAGAGTTGAGAAGAAGACGCTGGCGATGGATAGGACACATTGAGGAAACCTGTTGATAGCATTACAAGGCAGTCCTTGTTCTGGAGTCCACAGGCAAAGAGAGGCAGAGGTAGACCAAAAAAACACATGGAGAAGAGAACTGGAAACAGAGGTGAAAATGATGAAGAAAACATGGAAAGAACTTGAGCGGATGGCACAGGGCAGGAAGACTTGGCATGTGTTTGTTGAAGGCCTATGCTCCTTGGGGAGCTAAAGGGTGTTGAAGTTGAAGAAGGCAAGGCATCCGATCTCACTACCCAGGAGATCGGGGGGAAAGGGGGGAGTATAATGTCATTAATAACCACTGGTTCTGAAAAAAAAATTTCCATCAGTTATATTCCCTGTGCTGGGAGTGAACTCACCCCTTTAGAATTAGAGGCGAAAGCCACCTCTTAGCCAGTTTGACCTCCCCAGGAAATGATGAATGATAATGTAAGATAGATTGTTACAGTTGTAACTTTATGGTGTTGTTACAGTTGTAATATTATGGTGGTGTTGCAGTTGTAAATTTATGGTGTTGTTACAGCTGTAATAACATTATGGTGCCCTCAGTGCTGTGACTGCTGTTTTTATCAACACAGGTATGAACGCAGCCGTCAGAGCTGTGGTACGGATGGGCTTCTATCTTGGCTGTAAGGTCTACTTCATTAGAGAGGTAATCTTGAGTGTTACATGTTTGAAGTGATGTGTGGTGTTTGACTTTAGCTGTTATGGTACTTTGTGTGTTGACATTGTGAGTCATAGAGTGTAACTTTATCTGCATTGTTGATTGTGAAATGGTGCAGTATTTAGCTGCCTGTTGGTTTATTTTAAAACAAATAGTGAATATTTTTTTATGAGTGCATGAGTACCCTCCACAAGGCAGGAGAATTATTGCTAACGGTCTGTGCTCCCTGGATGGGTAATTGTGAAGATGAATAACCGGCCAGATAATTGGCTACCTGGTACTACCGTACCCAGCCTGGTACTTGGCTCCCCCTACTCCCCATCATCATCATGTAGCATGTCCTTTGCAGAACGTTGCTCTCATCACAGCCCGCCTGAAAGACTCTCGATCTCTAGCCAGCCCTCCTGCCTCCTCCAATGTCATGTTCAAGGTGTCTTCAATGTCCTGTGTCCACCGTCGTCTTGGTCGGCCCCTGCCTCGCCTTCCAGGTACCATACCCTCCATCACTGATCTCTCTAAGCCACTATGGCGTTTAATGTGGCCAAAATATTTCAGTTTCCGGGACATGATATTGTTTATGAGCCAGTTTCCCTCGTTGTTCAGGTCGTGTAGGATGTCTATATTTTTCTTCTTCTTGGTCCAAGATATTCTGAGGCGCAAGAGGGCTTGTGGCTGCATCAGTGTATGATTTATTGAAACTGTTGGGGCTGAAGGGACAGTCTAGAACAAGGGCACTGAAGAGGCTTAGTGAAACTGCCGAAAAGGCATCAGGCTGGCTGTGGAACAACCGCAATGGGCGATGGACATCGTGACAATAAACGCTGCGGTACAGAAAACACCAAAATTTTTCTAAGTCCACAACGCTGAGTTTTTGTTTGGTGTACTAGTGAAAGAGATGCGACTCTGGGGCAACAGGCGATGTATACTATAGGGAGAGTGTCAGGTACAAAATTTCAGTGGCTTGCGGCGCGCAGCTCGTCGGCTGTGCGCTAATGTCTCAGTGTGTGTCCTTAGTTGTGAAGGGCGACGAACGAACGGAATAATTTGTCTTCTCTTTGTTACTTTCACAATTGCCTCCACGGCTGGTGTTGTGGATTTAAAAGTTGCTACCATAAGTGAAATGGGTTCATTTTCGATACAAGACAACAGGAAGCTGAGACGCTTGGGAGTCATGACCCAAGTGGGCCCGCCCCCCCTTAGAGTGTAAAGGAGTAATTGGGCCGAAACACTTGTCGGATGGGGGGACTTCTGATGATCAGATTGCTTCCTGTTGTATCGCTCTGTAAAGAGTTTCCTATCATCATCGAAAGATTCGATTTTTTTCTTTAATTTTCTACTCCCCAGCAAGAACAAATTCACCCATGCTTCCTGTCAGGTTGTGTTGTCACGCAGAGTGAAAACTTGCTGCTTTACATATTGTACGTGGTCAGAGTGCTTACTTCTCAAGAGTATTTGTCTCTTATTCCTATAGTTTCATGTTCTCCACTTAATTCTCACTTTCTTTCCCTTCTGTCTTTTGTTTGTCTGATCTGACGAAGTCCTTGTGGCGCATTGTAGGTTTCCTTGTCCTTTCTCGTAGTAAGACGTATTACTTTTTGTGTTATTTGTGTTTTTTTCCATTTTACATCTCAAGACAGTGTTACTGGGTTTGACACCTGATAGACATAATCCGTCATGAAGTAAAAGAGAAAAGCATGCTTCATTGTACACAATTGTAAATAGGAACCTGGTTCTGCGTTGAGTTAGGGAAGGTAATAGACAAGAAAGGAACTGGTCACCCCATCTTATAAAGCTGAGGCCTAGTATAGTGGAGCCACTAACTCTTTACTCCCCTATGGCAGTTATCTGTTCTAGAACTACCTTTAGATTTTTTTTTTTTTTTTAAGAATGCTGTCACTGCCTTTGAAATAACAAGAAGAGACATGGTCCACAACCAGACAATAAGTCATGGCCTCAAAACTCAGCCACTGCCGACCTGAGTGGATCGGTCTCAATTATGATGGTTTGGCCATGCCTGCAGAGTGGGAAAAGATCGGCTACAACGACAAATATGGGAAACCAAAAGATTCAAACCTCCAGGATGACCCAGAGATTACTGGGAAGACAACATTATACAGTCTCTAAAGAACCGAGGACTAGATTGGAACCAGGCCAGGAAGAAGACAGACGATAGAATAATATGGCGCTCTCTGTGGCAAACCTCTGTACCCTAGGGTGGAAGAGGAATGACAAAGTAAGTAAGTAAGCTGTCACTGCCACTACATGTCTGCCTAGATGGCTTGCTACATTACATACCTAATGAGGCCCAATTTTGATTTGTTGTACTGTTGCAAGTGTGTCTAGTGGATATTTTCTCTGTTTTAGTAAATGTACTAATTCAGTCTTACAACTAATTTGGTTGTTTCATCTATGGTGCAAAGTTATTATTATTATTATATACATTAAGCACTTGCTTTTTGAGGCAACATTACCTGCTTCAAAACCTGGTAGTGCTTTGCTGCAGTCTATGCAACTGTTAATGGGTACCTGACTGCTCTATAGTTAGGGAAGGCAGGCAGTGAGGACAGAAACTGATCACCCCTACCTCATAAAGCTGGAACTAGTATAGTGAAGTCTCTAACACTTCACTCCCCTATAGCAGTATCTCATACGGGACTATCTTTACCTGGTGGTCAGTTACTTCTCATGGTTCAAAAGCCGACTAGTTACATCACCATATGATATTGTTATCATAACGACTCAGCTATTGTATAGGACACACATTGAGAAAACCAGTTGATAGCACTACAAGGCAGTCACTATTCAGGGATTCCCAGCGTGAGAGAAAAAGAGGGAGAGCTCCCCCCCCCCCCCCCCCCCCCCCCCCCCCCCCCCCCCCCCCCCCCCCCCCCCCCCCCGCCCCCCCCCCCCCCCAAAAAAAAAAACACGGATAAGAGGGACTGGAGACAAACATAAAATGGGAAAAAGAGGATATGCACAAGTTAAGGGCCTGCATGTTTTTGTTAAGGACATGCGCTTAAGCTGGGAGCTGAAAAATATTGATTATGATGTTGATATATCAGTATGCTGTTAACGTGTGCACCTGGTGTCTAGGTGTATGGTTCCTGTTTTGTTATGGAATGTACAAGGTGTCCCTAAAATCCTTGTGCAACTTTGAACTTTAATGACTTTGAATGTACGCGTGAGAGAAGCACACTATAAACTGCATATTAAAGCATAATTTATAATAGCATAACATAAAAGCTTTTTTTTGGTTGCACTGCACAAAGGATTGGAGCAGACTGAGCAAAGTGGAAGCAGTTTGCTGCTGCCCTATAAGACGCCACCAGGAGTGATGGCCACTGACTGCTTTGACAGTTGGTGGCTGAGAAGAAGAAGACAGCATAATTTATACATTATTTAAATATTAGTGTTATCGGTTTTGAGTTAATTATTGTTAGATCCTGTAACTGATTGAAAATAGTGACGGTAAAGGTTAATTGTATTTTGGAAAATCTGACTGCATGATGTGTCATTAAAGATTACAGTTATGTTGAAGGCTAAAAATTTGAATTATCATTGTGTTAAAACTTGATAAATTATGTTTTAAATGTCGTTTACAGTGTGCTTCTGTCATGTGTTCATCCAAAATTATTTAAGTTATAAGTTGCACAAGGACTTTAGGGGACACACTGCATAGTGTACTCATGTTGGCCGTGTAATGTGTTAATTATGAAGTGTGTTATATTGAGCACTTGGCATGATTCATAGAGGTATTGTGAACCCATTCAAGAGTAGTGGGTGGCAGGGTGAGAGAAGTACACTACTCGGTTGGATACTTGGCTGAGCTGAGTAGACTCGCTGAGCACCTAGTGCTTGATGAATCAGTCAATACCCTTTAGCACCCCAGGGAGCATAGGCCTTGAACAAACACATGCCAAGTCCTCCTGTCATGTGCCATCTACTCAAGTTCTTTCCATGTTTTCTTCATCATTTTCACTTCTGTATCTAGGTCTCTTCTCCGTTTGTCTTTTGGTCTACCTCTGCCTCTCTTTCCCTGGAGATTCCAGAACAAGGACTACCTTTAATGCTATCAACAGGTTTCCTCAATGTGTGTCCTATCCATCGCCAGTGTCGTCTTCTTATCTCTTGTTCCACTGACACTTGTCTGGTTCTTGTCATCAGTTCCACATTTGTGACTTTGTCATACCATTTCAATCCTTCTATTCTACACAAGAGAGAAAACCATAAGTTGTGTACCCATAAAACACACACATGCATGTGCACATGCACACACAAACAAATACACAGAGAAAGTGTGTATGTGTGTTTGAATACACCTTATAAAAACATACGTACAGTTGTGTATGATGCTTTATGATATTGGTATATACTACATATAAACTAATAAAACAGTATTGAATCAGTTTTACAAATAACAGTTCACATGAAACAAGGGACGTTTCGGGTTTTACCCTTCGTCAGCCACAAACAGGTGACAAAGACAAGAATTACATATAGGCCTAGGTACTACAAAAACATACGGTGATAAGAAACAATACAAAATGAGCGATACAAGCAGATGGAAAAAGTACAATGATAATACAAGAAAATCGAAAAACCTAACAGAAAAACCGAAGCAAGAAAGTAAATAATAAACGAAACAAAAAAAAGAGAATGAACAAAACTTTGGAACAAGTAAAAGTCACTTAGCTCGAACCAAATATGCTTGGAATACACAAGATCGTAGTACTCTCTCCAAGAAATCTCGAAGGAAGTGATGTATAAGATAGCGACAATTTTTAAAGAGATACAAAAGGATATGAAACGAATTAAAACCAAAAAATAAGAAGATAGATCGAAAAAACAACGAATAAAGAAGAATGAAAAAGGGAGAAAAGCTACCAGAATTTATGCAAAATGATGTTGAACTTGTAAATACTACAAATATGATAGATTATTACAGTAAGGCAGCGTAATATTAACAACTTATGGAAGACTATTCAGATATCATAGAAGTGGTGAAAAAAATTATTGAAGTAAGGCAACAATAATACAGGTCTGTAACCCGTTATCCGAAATCCTTGGTGATCGTTTTTGTTTGTTGGGAAACTAGATTTTTTTCAGTTTTCAAATGTCACCCAGATCATTAGAAAAATAGCCAAAGTCATACAATCTGCATTTAAAAATATCTCTAATTGTGATAGAAAACTAAAGACTTTTGATTTTCAGAATATTTTGGTTTTCGGATGTTCAGATAAAAGGTTATAGTCCTGTATTGTCATCACATGTCAGGTCATTAAAATATTATAGAGGTGGTGACAAACAATTACAATAATTAATTCATTACCCAGCAGCTCCACAAGGAGTATTGGCCTTCAACAAACTCATACCAGGTCCTCCAGTCCTGTGCCATCTGTTCCAGCTCTTTTCCCATATAAAAATGTCTTACTTAATAATCTTCCCACCCCTCAGTTCATACATTTATTACCTCTGACCCAGTGCAAGTATCAAATCAATAGCCTTCCCACCCAATATGTGGAAATGAGAATAAATGAAGTCGAATACAAAAATCAGAATCTTCAATTCAGATATCAAGTCAGTCTTATTGTGTGGCTGTGAAAAATGGAGAACAAAAAAAAACATCAACCAGAAAGTGTCAGACTTTCATAAATGAGTGCTTGCGTAGAATAGAAAAATTGAAATGTCATGACAAGATCACCACTGTGGAGCTGATGAAAAGATCACCTATGTGGAACTGATGACAAGATCAACAATGTGGAACTGATGACAAGATGACCTACCTGGAACTGATGACAAGGCCATCAACGTGGAACTGATGTCAAAATCACCAATGTGGAACTGATGGCAAGAATCAGATAGGTGGCAGTTGAACAGAAGGTGAGATTTGAAGATTCTGGCAATGGATCAGACACACATTGAGGAAACTGGCTGATAATTTTACAAGGCAGTCCTTGTTTCAGAATCTCCCTGGTAAGAGAGATAGAGGGAGACATTATGAACAACATAATGAGAAAAGAAGTTAGAAATAAAAGGGATAACAAGGACGTAGAAAGACCTTCAGCAAGTTGAATACAGGCTTCCTGTGAGGTGACCAGCTGCCGTGGTGGTGTGGCCATATGACCTACCACCATTAGCATTTATTCATGCTGGAGGCCAGTAATAATAAATATAAAACTACCATTCGCTATAATAAACAAGCAAGATTCTTAACTAAAATAAAAAAGAATAACCCGAGACACTAAGGGCAGGGTAGAGAGTGATAGAAAATTGGCTAGGTCAGCTTTGGACACAATGCACGCTAATTTACGCGGCAGTCGTCATAGAAATGTAGTGACGCAAGTAGGGACAGCTGCATCACGCTATTAGAACGTGATGTTTGAAAAATAATTTATCAAATAGAATGAGCTCGCAACCAATGAAAACGTAGCCAGCTCGAGCACTACGAAAACTGTCGGCAGGAAATTATTGAACGAGCAGTCTTGAAGAATGGAGCCATCTAGAAAGACGTGTAAATGGCAGAGTCCTGTAGAAGTTAACAGTTTAAATAAGGAAGTGTCTAATGACGGACTCGCTCCATAGTCGAGGCATTCAACTATTTTTGATGTGTATTTGTGCACATGCAGAGTTTTTTTCTAGGAATGTTTCAAGTAAGTAGAAATTCTCGCCCCGCCATTATGTATTTCAGCTCGGTTGTGCATTATGAAAGATACCAATAGAACTAGTTGAAAAGAAGCCATTGAAGAAACATAATAAGAGATATTGGACGTAAACGTTTGAGCACAGAGAATAGACATAATCTGCTTCAACAATGAAAACTATGGAGAAAGAAATTAAACATGAGATTTTGATAATCCAGGAATTGTAAGGAAAAGATGTATGTAACAGGAAAAGAATTGTCGGAGGTACAGAATGTAATATCTATGAACATTGTTTTGATATTTTTATGACTACTTTTGATGTTAAATAAACTTGCTTTGTAAAGGACAAGGCTGTTGAGGATTTCTTTGCCTATTGGATAACATAGATATAATGTCCAGGTTCACAAATCTTAACCACTAAATCTCTCCACGTTCACCACCTGTAGAAGGTACGAACGAACCTTACCCACCAATAGGGTCTAAGTAATTAACACCTCTGGCGAGCTATAAGCCAGTAATACCTCACAGACTTAGACATGGACTAACAAAAAGGAAAAAAAGGAAGTTTACACAATTAAAGTTCTAATCTACTTCAACTACATATAACCCACTACGGCTACATATGGTTAATTGGATCCGTTACTACCCCATGGCTACAGTGGCTCCATGCTCCATAAGGAACAAAAAAGGACAGGAGAAGTAGATCAATACATCGGGACTTTGCATGGAATAGTTGAAGGCTCATGCTCCTTAGGGGGTTGAGGAGGTAATGGAAGAAGAAGAATGGCAGAACACAACTAATTTAATGCAGATCAGCAAAAATTAGGGGATGCTCAGATAAGAACAAACATGCATGCTTTTTTTTTAATTTCTCTCTTTTGCTTCATGGCTGATTACTTCCACGTGCACCTTGTCTTTCTCTTGTGTACCTGCATCATTCCTGTTTTCCCGCTGTGCATTGTAACAAAAAAAGGTGCTGCTTAAACCTGGGGGGGGGGTAGGAGTTAGAAGAAGAATGTCCCAGGAATTCTTTCATTACGAATCTCCTGGTGTGCTGCCTGTCTTTGTAGTGTTTGTGCATGAGAGTCAACAAGGACCAAAAAAAAAAATATGTTGAAGGTAAACTGTGATGGTAAATAATGTTGTTGCGTTGTGTTGATCTTCTCTTCTCAAACACATCCCCCCCCCCCCCATATCCTTCAAGTTGATGTTGATGGATGGTAAAATCTGTGGGTGTAAATATACTTGTTTTTCCAGTCTTCTCTTTCTGTAAGTGTCTGTTTGTTTTTCATATTAATTTGTGGCTATTATCATTCCTTCCATCTCTCGTATGTTCCTAAATTTTTTGTTTGTTTTTCTCTTTATTTGTGACTGAAACATTTCTTCTAGCTTTCTCTCTCTCTCTTTGTTTTCCTCTCTCTGGTTTTTCTTTTTTTCTAAATATTCTGTTCATTTTTCTAATGTGGCTGTTGTCATTCCTTCTGTCTCTTTTTCCCTTACATTTTTTGTTTGTTTTCCTTTTTCTTTGCGCCTGTAGCGTTACTTATGGCTTTCCCTCGATTTCTCTTCCCCTCTCATTTTTTTCCTGAATATTCTGTTTATATTTGTCATTATATGTGGCAGGATCATTCCTTCTTTCCCCCCCCCTTCTCTATCTTATTCTTTTCCTGAATTTTCTGTTTCTTTTTCTCTTTACCTGTGTTAGTATCATTCCTTATCTGTGGATGTGCCATTCCTTATCTGTCTGCATATCCTCTCTCTCTCTTATTTTTCGTTCTTTTCCGGAATTTTCTGATTGTCCAGTTATTTTTATTTGTGGCTGTGCCATTCCTTCTGTCTTCCTGTTTTTACAGAGTTTTTTGTTTTGTTTTTCTCTATATTTGTAGCTGTGCCATTCATTCTCTCTTTCTGTTTTTCCAGAATTGCAATTTGTTTTTCTCTTTATTTGTGGCTGTATCTTTTTTTTCTCCTTTCCCCTTTTTTCTTTTTTAACCTCATTTTTGTCCTTTCTCATAGTTATGTGTCCCATTTTCTGGTGATTTTAAATCACAAGCATAGGATGTATGCAATCAAACAAATCCCCATTCTCTTCTGTATTCAGGGCTATCAAGGAATGGTGGATGGTGGGGACAATATTGTTGAAGCAACCTGGTCCAGTGTTTCGGGAATCATACAGATGGTAAGTACTTCTTGAAAATTGACAGACACTGCATTAAGACTGAGGATAGCTGTAAGCGAAGCACTTTTAAAGAGCACACCAATGCAAAAAATTTGTGTTGCTGTCACATGAATCCATTGAGACTGCATTGTTATTGTTTTTCAGAATCGACATCACTGCACTCTGAGCATACCCATAGGTACTCAGTCTCCATCAGCAAACATCGAAGGGTATGAATGCGAGTTGTTCCTGTTGCACGCTGGTTGTATAAATGCCAGATGCATCCTCTCATACATTCATCCCTGCCAGTCTTACGTTTGATGCCAAATTCCAGCAATCTTAGCCTTGATGATTCATCAATTGCAGTGTCATTCTCTAATAGGTGATCATTAATAGTCCTCAGTATCTCTCCCTTACCCATATCCAAGGAACCCACTGTGGGGGCTCTTAAAGGTAGTATGTCAGCTCTATCATTGCTGCATGACCAGGGCAGTAGATCCACACTCGTTCCTGATGTTTTCCATTCATGCTGTAGCCTTCTTTTTTGGACCTTCCGAAGCATGGACTGAGAGTCTAACACAATAACTGCCCTTGTTAATGAAGTTTCAGACTGCATTAAGGCTGAGGAAGTGCTGGATGTGAAGTACTATAAGGAGCAGTTTTACAAGAGCATACGGCTGCATAGAATTTGTGTTGCTGTCACGTGAATCCAGGGTTAGACCTATAAGCAAGACCCAAAAAGCACTTCCACATAGTTGTTACGGTATATGTTATTAACGCCGTCTGCTAAAGGTTAGCAGACGTGCAATTGTAAAGGTTAAGACATTTAATATATTACGATAGATGTTTCAATTATTGAACGCTCCATACACGATCGATTATGACGTGTCTAGCGTTGTTTGGGTCACAGTCGGTAACTAGGAGACGCTACCCTTTGTTACTTGACCGCCAAGCTGAATAGCTGCGTTTCTAACCTTCCAATTCAATGGCATGATATAGCCATTTATATGTGCATTTATGATGGACCAGGGTCAGTCCTAGAACTCTATATGAGAGGAAACTTATGGAGGTTAGTGTTTAACTAGAATCCTCAGAAGGAGGAGAATAATCGTCCAATCCGTATGAAATATTCAGAACATCACAGCTATATGCACGCGCAGATAGACATGGCTACCTGCCGACAGTGAGACTGCGAGTCTGAATATTTCATACGGATTGGACGATTATTCTCCTCCTTCTGAGGATTCTAGTTAAACACTAACCTCCATAAGTTTCCTCTCATACAGAGTTCTAGGACTGACCCTGGTCCATCAAAACTTATTAATTGACACGGAGATGACTCGGGACACTCAGTCATCTTACGAGTATGTGATTAATCTTCGGAAGAACATTATTGAGTCTTGCCAGTTGGCAACAGCTTCTTCTGAGGCTGCAAAAGCTAAGGCTCGATCTCTACAAAATAGGTCTCGACGATTACGCCAATTATTCCCAGGCGATGAGGCTTATGTGTTACTTCCTCACAATAACAATAAATTATTGATATCTTGGAATGGTCCTTACAAAGTCATTGATAAAATTTCCGACGTTGATTACGTCTTAGATATCAAGGGACACAAAAAGATATTTCATATTAACATGCTCAAGCAATTTCATACACGTCTTGAACACTTACAGTCAATTTTTCATGAACTAGA
This sequence comes from Oreohelix idahoensis, assembly GCA_024509875.1. Taxonomy (NCBI): domain Eukaryota; kingdom Metazoa; phylum Mollusca; class Gastropoda; order Stylommatophora; family Oreohelicidae; genus Oreohelix; species Oreohelix idahoensis. The sequence continues at coordinate 118,963 of JAMPIV010005645.1, read as the reverse complement.
TGACACCACAGTATCTACTTGTTATTATTCTAACTTATCCGTCATCCAGGAAGAAGAATCTTCTTTTCCTGAGGTACAGTTACCGTTACCGGTACCAGTAGTTCAACCTACTGAATCTTGGCGGGATGTAACCATTTCTTCAACGGTTACACCGCAACAGCATCTACAGATTGCTAATCTATTACAATCTTATCCAGATGTGTTGACCGACGTCCCGGGTCGCACATCGGCTATCAGTCATGACATTACTCTCAATGACGATACACCTATTCGTGTACATCCCTATTCGGTTCCTTTACATTTCCTTGCTAAAACTACTAAGGAACTTGAACAGATGTTGTCTCTGGGAATCATTGAGACTAGTAATTCGCCATTCTCTTCTCCATTAGTGATTGTCCGGAAGAAGGACAATAACATCAGACTATGTGTTGATTATAGAAAATTAAATGCTAAGACTATAGTTGACAGCGAACCACATCCACTTATCGACGACTTACTGCCACGTCTATCCAACGCAACTATATTTAGTAAGATAGACTTAACTAAAGGTTATTGGCAGATACCACTGACCGAAAAGGCTAAGTACTACACCGCATTTTCCACTCCACAAGGTCTATACCAGTGGAATGTGATGCCTTTTGGGCTTGTTAATGCGCCAGCTATCTTCATTCGCCTGATGCGACAAATTTTATCAGGTAGACCAGACGTTATTACATATATTGACGACATATGCTTGTTTAGTTCGTCGTTTGAGGAACATGTTTCGGGACTTAGATATGTTTTCGACACTCTAAGGAATTATCATCTAACTGCTAAACCTGCAAAGGTGCAGATCGCATGTAATGAGATAACCTTTTTGGGACATATCATTGGAGCGGGATATATCCGAACGTTACCTAGTACGGTCTCCAAAATTCTAAACATAGCAGTTCCTCAGACGAAGAAACAGGTCAGGAGTTTGTTAGGACTTGTTCAATATTACAGTAGATTCATACCAAACTTGTCATCCATCACGGCTGTATTGTCTTCATTGTTAAAAAAAGACATGCCGGTGAAGGTGACATGGACTGGTATATGCAATGAAACTTTCAACAAAATTATAAATTTGTTTTCGCATGAACCAATTTTAAGACTTCCCGATGCTTCCAAAAGATTTTTTTTACGAACAGATGCTAGTAACTACGGCATCGGTGCATGCCTGCTCCAGAACCATGATGGCGTTCTACATCCTACCTTATATATTTCAAGAAAGCTAAAGCCGGCAGAAACAAAGTATTCCACAGTGGACAAGGAACTTTTATCACTTATATGGGCAATCACGAAACTAGAGAAGTTCTTCCTTGGTGCTCCATTCACCATACAGACTGACCAGCGTGCTGTAGCATCTTTGCGTAGATCAAACCACAAAAGTCCAAAACTCGCCAGATACGCGATCATCCTGCAGCCATTTGAATTCTCCATTGAACATATTCCTGGCACTGAAAACATTGTGGCGGATGCTTTGTCACGTAATCCTATTGACGACGAATAATCAACATTGACATTCCTAAAATACGTCAATCATCACTACATTGGATAGAACGAAGTATCAACTATAAGGGAACTAACCTTGACTTCAATTTAATATTTATAAACACTATATGCATCACAGAATTGAACTAAAGACAATCAAGGTATGCATATTGACATTGAAACTTCATCTAACGTCCATACACAATATATGAATATTCGTTGAACAATCATGGAACAATATCTGACGACAAGTCGAACTTATTATCCTATGTGCACTTAATTCTTGGATCCTAGGATAATTGACATTTCTGTCCGACGTAAATGTTTCAACACTTTGTCTAAAAGAATTCATCAGGATCAGGACTACGGATGGATCATCATATCCTATACTAATTAATTAGTTAACTTAACTTCTTAATTGAATTAATATCAATAAAATGAAATGTGAGAAAAAATGAAATGAAAAACAAAAAAAAAGAACGAAATATGAAAAGAAGAAATTATGAAAAGAGAAAATAAATCTCACACAAGTATTAGATTAATATTTTTTTTAAATGTACCTATACGTTATTTAGTTAGTTAAATTAGATAGTTATTATTCACTAACACTTAACACACACAATTAAGTTAAACTTATATTCGAATTTCTTTCTATTTCTTCTCACTTATTTGTCTTTTCTTCTCTCATAACATCGCGTTACATTAGAATCTTAATAATTTAACTCTTAGTTTAATTAATTAATTTAATTTTAATTAGTCAAATTAATTCCTATATGACATACTAATACGACAGACCTTACTTTAATTTAATTCTATCATTCACTATTGACATTAGACATTTTATTTAGTTGATATAATAATATGCATAATATTGATATATAATATGATTAATGTTAGATGACTATGACAAATAGTTAGTTGACATGACCGCGACACGGTTCTACTCAGAACATCGTCGGCCATATGTCACAATTGTGTTAAATTTTTTTTGAAAAATTGTTAAGTCGGATAGATCTTGAAAAAAAAATCTATCGATTTTTTTTTCCCCGGTGTACAGGGAATTGTTACGGTATATGTTATTAACGCCGTCTGCTAAAGGTTAGCAGACGTGCAATTGTAAAGGTTAAGACATTTAATATATTACGATAGATGTTTCAATTATTGAACGCTCCATACACGATCGATTATGACGTGTCTAGCGTTGTTTGGGTCACAGTCGGTAACTAGGAGACGCTACCCTTTGTTACTTGACCGCCAAGCTGAATAGCTGCGTTTCTAACCTTCCAATTCAATGGCATGATATAGCCATTTATATGTGCATTTATGATGGACCAGGGTCAGTCCTAGAACTCTATATGAGAGGAAACTTATGGAGGTTAGTGTTTAACTAGAATCCTCAGAAGGAGGAGAATAATCGTCCAATCCGTATGAAATATTCAGACTCGCAGTCTCACTGTCAGCAGGTAGCCATGTCTATCTGCGCGTGCATATAGCTGTGATGTTCTGACGACAATACTGCATTGTATCCTTAACACTTTGCTGACCAGCGATCCGGAGCATTAATGTCTCCCATTACCAAGGGTGTTTGCAGATTTCTTTAAAAATAACTGTTTTTTTTTTTAAATTCATAAAAAATTGAAAAACAGACATAGGGTTTTGAAATTTTCAGAGCGCCATTATGAATGGTTGCTACATCTATAAAAATATATTTTATGCAAATTGGTCACATGATCATGGCGGCCATCTTGAATTTGTGTGGCTATTTATAGAAATTTCAGGAGATGTTTTAAAACCATGATATTTTTCCAGTGTTTAGTGAATTTGTTTGATGGCAGTGCAATAAAATGTTAGGGACATTGATGGCAATGAAGAAAATAATCTTAATTGACGTACTGATTTAACGATTAACCAGCAATCCAGTGCATTAATGTCTCCCATTACCAAGTTTGTTTGCCGATTTCTTTAAAAATAACTGGTTTTGTTTTAAATTCATAAAAAATTGAAAAAACAGACATAGGGTTTTGAAATTTTCAGAGCGCTATTATGAATGGTTGCTACATCTATAAAATTATATTTTATGCAAATTGGTCACATGATCATGGCGGCCATCTTGAATTTGTGTGGTTATTTATAGAAATTTCAGGAGATGTTTTAAAACCATGATATTTTTCCAGTGTTTAGTGAATTTATTCGATGTCAGTGCAATAAAATGTTAGGGACATTGATGGCAATGAAGAAAATAATCTTAATTGATGTACTGATTTAATGATAACTAGTCTATGTATTTCAGCATAAAAGGCTAACAAAAATTATGAATAAAATGCAAAGAAAATTTAATTTTTGTATTTGTCTTTTTTGAGTGTATTCTGTGTCTGCGGCATCTGACAATGAGTGTTTGTGAATGTTTTGAGTGGTTACTTACCTCTAGTTGGAGTCTGAGCTGCTTCCTTCATTAACTGGGGTTGAAGTTGTAGCTGTAGGTCTCTGCAAGAGTCTTTGTCTGGATCGTTGATAATCCTCGACTGTGCGGTACAACTTGAAAAATGGTATCGTGCATAGAGGTACATTGCAATCTGTGCAGTACATGACAGTCTGACTTCTTTTCCCAGCAGCCTTACACACTTTACAGTCTGGTTTGTACCTTGCCCTTTCATATTTATCAATGAAGTGGCGCTCAGTAAGTCGTGTTGTTGTGACTTGTGGTTTTGAAGGTGTCACATTGCGTCGAAGAATAGCAGGTTCAATAAGAGCGAGACTGACATCCTGCCTGAACTTCTTTGCTGTGATCTTTTTTGTAGAGTTGGCAGTGTTGTAGGTTATGTGCCCATTAACCAGGGCAGTTTCAACTAAGAAATGATATAATGGCAGGTACCATTTATATGATCTGTGTGGGTAGGGATAGCTTGCACCCAGTTGGCCGAAGTGGTCGACACCTCCCATACTTTTGTTGTATTTTTCTGCTAGCACTGGCTTCTGAATTGTTCTGCTCTCAGGTATTCCTCGTTTTCTAACTGTCTTGTCCATAACATCATTGGAGTGAACAGTAGATAAAAGATTAACTCTTTTTGTGTCACGCCAGGTAACTGCCAACATGCCTTTATCTTCTGTGGCACAAAACACAGGATGATCTGCCTTTTTCAATTTGAGTTGCTTTTTCTTCAGTGCTTCAGGAAAATGCTTCCTATTCTCAGCTACTGTTCCACATGCACCAATCTGAAGGAAGCATGTCAAGCTCAACAAGTTCGTTTTGAGCAAGCTTTCTCCATCTCCACAGATTATTTTGATGTGCAGTCGTGCTGTGGTCTCTTGTGCCACGCCCATCTCCTGCTTCAGATGTACCTACATCACCTTCATCTAATCCAAATTCGTTATCGCTGCTATCAGTTGCGTTTCGATTGAGTGAAACATCTCTACTTAGCCATGAGATATCACTTTCGGCCCCAGATTCGCTGCCAGAGTCAGAATCATCTCTGTTATAAGTCTGGTTTTCATCATCACACATGATGAAAACAAAGAATGGGCTCTTGTACTAAAAATAATGAAATTTTAATCAAAACTCGACTCAAAAACAGCGATTCACGATATCATTCATGGGCGCAGCCATTTTGGAATGTTAAAAATACCCGGATGAGGCTTGTTTCGTAAAACTATCGATACGGCTGTCTGTTGCGTTGGTGGAGTTACTAATTCGACTTTCGTCGAATCTGGTCAGCAAGGGTTTCAACCGGAAATTCGCCTATCGTCGAATTTGGTCAGCAAAGTGTTAAACGGACATTGACACGTAAACCAACAGTCTACGTTATTGATTAATTTATGCATGACTTATATGGACTTATGTTCTGCTCATATTTGAAATGATCATCCTGTGTGTACATGTGATTAAATATTACGGACTCAACCTGAAGGCATTAATTACTTCATTAATGTTGCTGAGTTCAAGTATTACATGTTACTTCTTCATACCATGCTACTGAGTTGTATGAACGCTTCACCCTAATTCGCGTAATGATAAAACAAGCACGATGAACAAGAAATCACTAAAATAACTATACTCAGCACATGATCTTCAACCGGCAAATAACTCAGCAACAATAGTGCATTCTGGAAACATGCAACCTTTGAAACCCCAAGTTGCCTGACCAACGCTCAGGATCGATTAGGAGAAATAACATGAGGCAAAGATCTAAAATTGTGTCTAGCAAATCATAAGAGAATATGAATGGTAAAGATGGCATGCATGTATTTACCATGTTGTCAAGTATTTGCCAATCATAAGAGTTTTTGTTCCTGACAACCTAAACCTCATGATTAACCAGAGGTTGCTGTACGTTTGCATATAAAATACAAATTTTAACTATGATCTTTTGTAATTAAGAGAAATAAGAAAAATTATATGGATAAATATCTTTTCTCCAGGGGGGCACAATCATTGGCAGTGCTAGATGTAAAGCCTTCCGGGAGCACAGTGGCCGCTTGACAGCAGCCTGCAACCTTGTCCAGCTGGGCATTACCAACCTGGTTGTGATTGGTGGAGACGGTAGCTTGACCGGTGCTGACTTGTTCAGGCAAGAATGGTCAGGGTTGTTGGACGAGCTTCTTAAGAATGGTGAGAAGATTGACCAGTCATTGTAGAGGTGCTGTGTGTCTGTTATGCTGGTATCTCTTGGAGAAGTCATTTCAAAATTATCATTCCAGATAAGTGGTCATCATTACCTTTCTGTCTCACAAGGAGTATAGACCTTCTGTCTCACAAGGAGTATAGACCTTCTGTCTCACAAGAAGTATAGACCTTCTGTCTCACAAGGAGTATAGACCTTCAGAAAATTTGTACCAAACATACTCATACCAAGTTTTACTGTCCCATGCCATAATTTCCACATTTTTCCATGTCTTATCCCTTTCATTTCTTTCTCCATTTCTCTTCTCTTTGTGTTTTTCAGCCTCCCTATGCCTCTCTTATGCTGAGTGTTCTGTAGTTCTTCTACAGTATTCAGTGTTTTGTTCTTCTTCAGTATCCAGTGTTTTATAGTTCTTCAGCACATTGTTTTGTTGTTGTTCTTCAGTATCCAGTGTTTTGTTGTTCTTCTTCAGTATCCAGTGTTTTGTTGTTCTTCTTCACTATCCAGTGTTTTGTTGTTCTTCTTCACTATCCAGTGTTTTGTTGTTCTTCTTCACTATCCAGTGTTTTGTTGTTTTTCTTCAGTATCCAGTGTTTTGTTGTTCTTCAGTATCCAGTGTTTTATAGTACTTCAGTGTTTTGTTCTTCAGTATCCAGTGTTTTATAGTTCTTCGGCACATTGTTTTGTTGTTGTTCTTCAGTATCCAATGTTTTGTTGTTCTTCTTCAGTATCCAGTGTTTTGTTGTTCTTCACTATCCAGTGTTTTGTTGTTCTTCTTCACTATCCAGAGTTTTGTTGTTCTTCTTCACTATCCAGTGTTTTGTTGTTTTTCTTCAGTATCCAGTGTTTTGTTGTTCTTCTTCGGTATCCAGTGTTTTGTTGTTCTTCAGCATCCAGTGTTTTATAGTACTTCAGTACAGTGTTTTGTTCTTCTTCAGTATCCAGTGTTTTATAGTTCTTTGGCACATTGTTTTGTTGTTGTTCTTCGGTATCCAGTGTTTTGTTGTTCTTCTTCAGTATCCAGTGTTTTGTTGTTGTTCTTCACTATCCAGTGTTTTATTGTTCTTCTTCACTATCCAGTGTTTTGTTGTTCTTCTTCAGTATCCAGTGTTTTATAGTTCTTTGGCACATTGTTTTGTTGTTGTTCTTCGGTATCCAGTGTTTTGTTGTTCTTCTTCACTGTCCAGTGTTTTATTGTTCTTCTTCACTATCCAGTGTTTTGTTGTTCTTCTTCAGTATCCAGTGTTTTGTTCTTCTTCAGTATTCAATGTTTTATTCTTCTTCAGTATCCAGTGTTTTGTTCTTATTCACTATCCAGTGTTTTATAGTTCTTTAGTATTCAGTGTTTTGTTCTTCTTCAGTATTCAGTGTTTTATAGTTCTTCAGTAGTTCTTCAGTATTCAGTGTTTTGTTGTTGTTGTTCGGTCTCCAGTGTTTTATAGTTCTTCAGTATTCAGTGTTTTGCTGTTCTTCAGTGTTTTATTGTGTTTTATAGTTTTTTTTTCCCTGTGTTCAGTGTGTAATAGCTCTTCTTCAGTGTTTATAGTCCGTGTTCAGTGTTTCAAGTATTTTAGGTTCTCTGTTCATTCTTTGAAGCAAGTTCCTTTCTTTAGTTCTCTTCCTTCATGATAATCTCATTTTGTTCTTTGTTTTCAGTTCTTTAGCACTTCCATTGTATGCTGGTAGCTAGCTTCTCTGTGGTTGCTTCCATTGTCTGGTGTTTTTCATTTGTTTTGTACTGTCAGATGAGAATAATAGACATGAAAATATACAAATTATAATCTCTTTATTGTTTGCAGCAGAAGTGTTGGGGATACACCCAGCATCATTTATTCTCAGTTTTTATGTCCTATAAATAGAGTAACGTCTGCAATAATTATCATAATTTATTATTTTATTCATTTAGTTCCACTTGTGATAACTGTAAATTGATTAGACTAGCTTTAATGATAATTTGAATTTTCTGGTTGTACCTTGCAGTTTGTTGTTGTTAAAAAGGTGGCCATATTGGATTTTAACACATTAACTACTGCAAGCCGCTCTCAGCGTCTTATGAATCTAACCACTATGGCCGCCAGCCACTGTGGGCGTCAGTATTTGTTTAGTAATAAAACAAATTAAAAACATACCAAAACACTTTACGATGTGGTTCAAGATTTTAATTTATCACCAGAAACGTCATTTTAGAAACATGGTTTGTCGAGCTCAAAAACAATTATTATATTCATATTTTTCAACATTTCATGTTAGTTACCTAGCTGTAAATTTGTTTACCACGGCAACAAGCGATAGTGCCAGTCTCTCTCTCTTTCTCTCTCTCTCTCTCTCTCTCTCTCTCTCTCTCTCTCTCTCTCTCTCTCTCTCTCTCTCTCTCTCTCTCTCTCTCTCTCTCTCTCTCTCTCTCTCTCTCTCTCTCTCTCACACACACACACACACACACAACACACTTGTACACCTCGTCTAACTACCTAACAGGCTAGAAACTTGTTTTAACAGTTGATTGATATTCGGCGTTGTACTGGCGACCAGGTGTTCATGGTTCAAACCCGGGCGTCGGCGTTTGAAGAAATGTTTACGGCCGGAAATTTGACTGAATAGCCTGAACGGCTCCTGTGATAAACCCTCTGTGGATGGGAAGGAGCGAAGCTCCTGACCGGGTTGGAAGGAAAGTCCTCAGGTTCCCCAGCCTCGCAATGACATGTCATTGGGCCGAAGGGCTGAAAGCCCAAGTGCCGCTGGTTAAGGGAAAAAAAAAAAAAAAAATATGATAGATTAAGCGATGATGACAATATTGAAAAGAGTGGACAGTGATTCAAATAGTGATTTTGACAGTAGTTATGATAAAAATAGTAATGATGATGCAAGCAGTGATGATAGTGAATAAAAGTCCCATCTGCATCCAAATAATTGTTTTAGGCACATGATGCGTCAGCAATAACTCACTAACATGCTGTAAATAACCCATAGATATTGTATTTTTTCAAAGGGATATTTATTCAAATTTGTACACACAAAATTTGGGAGTGGCGTAGATGTGATGTTTTAGATTTTTTGGAAATAATGTAGATGTGTTAACGTAAGTTACTAATAGAATAAATATTAGACTATTTGTGTGTTCTTGGACTTTTCTTTCTTCTTATTGAATATACTACCTGATACTTACCAAGATAAAGGCATTAAATGCTGTAGGAAATCAGAATGTGATGGGAAGTTGATAATTTAAAGCAATTATGGAAGCAGTTTGTTGCTGCCCTACAAGACGCCACCAGGCGTGATGGCCACTGATTGCTTTGACAGTCAGCGGCTAAAGATTAAAGAAGATGTCAATGTGTTAATGCTATATTTCAGTTTGTTAACACTTTTTTTATTGTTATGAACACCAAATTTGAAATAGGAAATTCATTATGATATTTTAATACAATTGTTTCAGATCGGATTTATAATCGCTTTTATAGATTGAGAGCTGTAGGGCATAAGTTGGTCTAAAAATAGTAACAAACTTTCTAAAATTTTACAACGCTTGCAATAAATCAAAATTTTGATAACATATCAGAAAAAAGTTTCATGATGCAGTGAAACATTTCTGTGCCAAATTTCAAGTGGATTGATGAAGGAAAGAAAAAATTGAATTATGAGAAAATTAGTAGGACAAATCTGTCCACCAAAAAACACAGCGAGGCCCAGAATCTATACCTAAACACCAAGAAGACCAAAGTATTGACAACAGACAAAGTAAAGACCAAACCAGAAATTGAAATTGATAACGAAGAACTGGAAAGTGTCAATGAATTCGAATACTTAGGATCAATCATTAACAGCTCTGGCGACTGTGCAGTAGAAATTAAAAGAAGACTTGCAATTGCTTCACATAAGCTAATACAGATGAAAAACCTATGGCAAGGCACAAGCAAAGAAACAAAGTTACAACTGATCAGAGCATGTATATTCCCAGTAGCAACATACGGCTGCGAGACTTGGACACTCAATAAAACAGTTGCAAAAAAGATTACATCATTCGAAATGAAATGCTACAGAAGGATGTTGAGAATACCCTGGACAGAAAAAAAGACCAACAGAGAAGTACTGCACTCACTAAACGTACAGGAACATTGGCTCCTAAATACCATCGCAATAAGGAAGCTGAAATTTTTCGGTCATATAAAAAGACATAATAGTCTGGAAAAAACAGTGATGGAAGGCATGGTCCCTGGAAAAAGGGGAAGGGGTCGACCTAGACGACGGTGGACCCAGGACATCACAGAGAGTCTGAACTTGTCTTTGGCTGATGCAGGTCGACTTGCCCAGAATCGTGATGCGTTCAGAGCAGCTGTAATGGAGACAACGTTCTGGAAAGAATACGTCACATGATGATGATGAGTAGGACAAAACCAAGTTGTGAGAAATTAAACTTTTTTTCTTTATAAGAGGAGCACAGTTTCATAAAAACATGCACTTTTGGATGTCAAAATACATATTTTCACAACGTGTTCTAAAAGCTGATTTTGACAATACAGGGTGTCCGAAAAGTTCTTGTGCAGTTTTATGTTATTAAAGTTTAAAACTCCTCAAGGGCTTTTGGGACACCTTGTATTTAGATTTAGGGGACCCTAAATTATCAGAAAATGGACTAGTCCCAATTTTTGATATTTTTTAACATTTTGAGCTAAAATCCTCTATTACTCCTCTCCTTAAAAGGACAAGTACAAAACAGATTCACTGCTTCAGACTTTTGACATGTGCACACACAGCAGGTGGGCAGCCTATAAAACTAGAACCACATGAATTGAAAATGATAGACGTCTGCTTTGGCATTTACTCTCAGTTAACCACATCTATCTCTCTTATAAAGTTGGCAATCCGTATCAGACTTCTTTCGCACCATTCATTTTCTCCATCAACAAGGTTGGACAAGGTCAAGCTGCCAGCCTGCTCTTCTCATGGAGCTGACTGTTTTGGAGTACATGTTCTACTGTATGTTTGTCCTCCCCTTCTTCTTCTTCCGTCCTTAGCCACCGACCGTCAAAGCAGTCAGTGGCCATTACGCCTAGTGGCGTCTTAGGGCAACAGCAGATAGGTTTTCTTTGCCATTGTTTCCCATCACGCCTAATGGCGTCTTTAGGGCCACGGTAAATCAGTCCATTTGCTGTTGTTTCCGTAATCGAAGTGACTGTCAAACGGGTGATCAGCCCGTTGTGCCCTTGTCCTCCCCACATGGACACATATCTATCTGTTTGTCCTCCCCACATGGACACATATCTATCTGTATGTTTGTCCTCCCCACATGGACACATATCTATCTGTATGTTTGTCCTCCCCACATGGACACATATCTATCTGTATGTTTGTCCTCCCCACATGGTCACATATCTATCTGTATGTTTGTCCTCCCCACATGGACACATATCTATCTATGTTTGTCCTCCCCACATGGACACATATCTATCTGTATGTTTGTCCTCCCCACATAGACACATATCTATCTGTATGTTTGTCCTCCCCACATGGACACATATCTATCTGTATGTTTGTCCTCCCCACATGGACACATATCTATCTGTATGTTTGTCCTCCCCACATGGACACATATCTATCTATGTTTGTCCTCCCCACATGGACACATATCTATCTGTATGTTTGTCCTCCCCACATGGACACATATCTATCTGTATGTTTGTCCTCCCCACATGGACACATATCTATCTATGTTTGTCCTCCCCACATGGACACATATCTATCTGTATGTTTGTCCTCCCCACATGGACACATATCTATCTGTGTTTGTCCTCCCCACATGGACACATATCTATCTGTATGTTTGTCCTCCCCACATGGACACATATCTATCTATGTTTGTCCTCCCCACATGGACACATATCTATCTGTATGTTTGTCCTCCCCACATGGACACATATCTATCTGTATGTTTGTCCTCCCCACATGGACACATATCTATCTATGTTTGTCCTCCCCACATGGACACACATCTATCTGTATGTTTGTCCTCCCCACATGGACACATATCTATCTGTATGTTTGTCCTCCCCACATGGACACATATCTATCTGTATGTTTGTCCTCCCCACATGGACACATATCTATCTGTATGTTTGTCCTCCCCACATGGACACATATCTATCTATGTTTGTCCTCCCCACATGGACACATATCTATCTGTATGTTTGTCCTCCCCACATGGACACATATCTATCTGTATGTTTGTCCTCCCCACATGGACACATATCTATCTGTATGTTTGTCCTCCCCACATGGACACATATCTATCTGTATGTTTGTCCTCCCTACACAGACACATATCTATCTGTCTGATTATCAGAGAATGAAAATCTTAGAATTATCTTTTTTACCAAAGCCGTGCTAGCTTCCGTATGACGCGTTTTTTTCTCAGCCATCTTGAATGTTTCTTTCTTGGATCCAGCTAAGTGATTTTTTTACTTGTTTTTATAGTGTTGTTCATTTCTGTCTTCGTTTCGTTGATTATTTACTTTCTTGTTTCGACATGTCTTTCTGGTTTTACGATTTTCTTGCATTATCATTGTTATCGTTTTGCTCGTCACCATTGTTCCATCTGCTTGTATCGCTCATTTGTTGTTTTCCTCATCATCGTAGATTTTTATAGTACCTATATGCAGTTCTTGTCCTTGTCACCTGTTCGTAACTGTGGCTGACGAAGGGTAAAACCCGAAACGTCCCTTGTTTCATGTGTACCGTTAACTTGTAAAACTGATTTCATACCATATTATTTTTCAATTTATATATTTGTCTGATTTTCAGTTTGTTGTACAGATGGTATCTGAGTCTGCAATGGCCGGTTCTTAGTCTGAAAATTATCACTTGGTCTCTTCGTGATAATGTATAGTATGGTTCTGCATGATTGGAGTCTGGGTATTCTTAATGCCGTTTTTCTCTGTAGTTATTTTTTATTATTGCTTTTATCTCTTCATATGTAGCCCTGTAGTCAAGAACAAAGAGGAAGTTTAAATGATTTTGTTTGCAGCAGATAACTTAATAGTAATAAGAGAAGTTAACTTTAATTTCAGGCAGGATCACAACAGAGCAGCGTGAAGACAACAAGCACTTAAACATAGTTGGGCTTGTTGGATCCATTGACAATGATTTCTGTGGGACTGACATGACAATTGGCACAGACTCTGCACTCCACAGAATTATGTGTGACAGCATCTAAATCTTTACTTTTTTTTTTTACTTTTCCTATTAACTGCCAGTGGAGCATGGACGTCCAGATCCTTTCATGCTTTGTTGGGTTCTGTCATAGATAGTCTTCTTCAGTTCTTTCCACATCCATCTTGGTTTGTGACTTCCCAGTTACATTCTTTGCTGTGATTTTGGGATCTTCCACTCATTCCTTCACCAGCAGGTTTGAAAACAAGAACTGCCTTGTACTGCTAGCCAGCCTTCCCCTAAAATTTAATTTATCTTCAGAGGCTTCTGTGTTTGCCTGAGGTTTGTACAATTTGTTTGCACTTTTGTACATCTTCAGTGCTAAAACCTTCCTCCTTCTAATAATGTACATTTTCTTCATAACCTGTAGTCAGTTTTCTGTAAAATGTCTAACCATGGTTAGACTGTACAGTATTTTGTCAACTGTTAAATTAAAGAAGTTCTAAACCATATTTTATTTTGAAGCTGGTGTTAGTTTTATACCTTGGCAAAAAAAACAAAACCAAAAAAAAACAACAGAATTATTAATTTGGGTACTGGTCTAGAAAGCGGGCCCCGGAAGTTCAGGTTTTTGAAAACGCGAATCTGACTTTTTATTTAACAACTCCCGATCCGACTTTTGGACTTCTAATCACATTTTACATATATTGATTATCTCCCCCCTTCGACGATCCGATTTTTGTATCAACCGCCCATTCGACGATCCGACCGCCTTTGTATCAACATGGAGTTCAATTTATCGATCTTGCCACGCACTGAAAATGACGCTGTCAAATTTTTACAGGCGCGTGGCATGAAATGAATGCGTTCTTACGTGAAGTATGCGTCTTTTCTCTTTCAAAAGTGCAACATTGTCAGATTGGAGGTGAGGGTCACATTGTTGAAATCGATGAGAGTTTTATTTTCGAAACGGAAAAACAACACTGGAAGAATCCTACCGCAACAATGGATTTTTGGAGGAGTGTGTCGCGAAACAAGTGAAGTCTTCTTGGTGCCAATCCCAGATAGGAGCGCAGCAACTCTCTTAAAAGCAATAGTTGAACATATCAAGGAAGGTTCAACCATCTATTCTGACTCATGGAGAGGGTACAGAAGCGCTGACATCGAGGCATCTGGATTTTCTCATTTTCAAGTCAACCACAGATACAATTTTATTGATCCAGACACGGGAGTACACACGCAAACAGTGGAAAGAATGTGGGGCAGCGCTAAGTGGAGAAATAAAAAACATCGAGGTACAGATAGACAACATCTGAAAACCTACCTAGCCGAGTTTATGTGGAGGTCGAGAGTACCTACAACTAGAAATGTATTTGAAGCTATCCTTGAGGACATTTCACTTTACTGGCCTCCAGAATAGACATTGCATTTTTATGCCAGCTACGGCTGCCAGCTACGGTCCTTTTCAGGGCCTGAATATCTATCAAAGTTAACAATCAACAATCACCGAGTATCACTAAGTATGCACAGTTATCTCCCCCTTTGCAAAACAACGGCAAGACGGTTGGGTTATCTCCCCCTCATACGATACATATTTCGTTTACCATTTCGTAAATTGTGTTTCGTTTCGGAAAAAGTCTGGGGCCCGCTTTCTAGACCAGTACCTTAATTTGTTTAATTTTTAACTTGACTTATCCTGCTTGACTCCTGATGTAGTATAAGTCCTCTAAAACATTAGTTGCAGATATAATATTTAATGCTACAGGTTGGTAACCCAGAATCCGAAATACTTGGGGATGGCAGTGTTTCAGAAATCTAATTTTTTCGATTTTCGCCCAAAGTAGCCCAAGTTGCCCAAGCTGGTTAATTGTTAATCCAGTTAGCTTTACTTGAACCTTGCTCTGGCTGGCTGTTCACTTTTGTTTTTGTGATCATTGCTCAAGAAATTGTGATGTTAAACATTGATTTGTTCTGGGGTTTTTTCCCCTCAAACGTTGAGCAACAGTTATCATTGATTGGTTCCGTTCTATGGTTAGGTAATGATGTCTTAAAATGCTGCTGTGTTCTATTTATGACTATCACTCAAGATGATGAGAGAACAAAGAAAAAAAATAGTGACAATAAACATGCTTCATTTGAACTTTTCACAGCCATCAACGAGCTTTTGTGTTGGAGGTCATGGGAAGACATTGTGGGTGAGTGTGGTGTATTACAATTATTTTTCAATATAGAAAATTTCGAGCTATCGGAGGGGTTTCCACTAATGTTAGAAAATTTATTGAATGGTAGTTACAATTGGCAACCTTGTTGATTTATCCTGTGTTACAGTGTAGGTTGCATCCACCTTGTATATTATTAACAAAAATCTCCCACTTTGTGGTGTTCATTGCAAATAAACAAACACACATAGGAAAATAGCACAGACTCGTAAGGCTGCTATTTATCTATATGTGTTAATTTATTTACTACTCGCAGGCCTCAGAGTTTCCTTCATAATAATAATGATTATTACATTACTGATACAGTTTTGTGAACTGGCCCATGTGTATGTACTACTTGCTCTGTAATGTTTTTATCCATAGGTATTTGGCTCTGGTTGGTGCCTTGGCTTCTGAAGCTGATTGGGTGTTCATCCCTGAGTGGCCACCAGAGGGTGACTGGAGGCAAACACTTTGCAACAAACTGGCTGCTGTAAGTCCATCTCTCTTTCTCTTTTTCCTTCTGGGTGCCAGTAGATTTTTAACACTGTCCATTTCCATTGGTCAGTCAAAGCCTAGGCTCATTTGGCTTATGTGTTATTTTTCATGCATATCTGCTACTGTCTACATCTCCTCCTTGGTGTATCCTCTTTCCTTCATTCTGTCTGGTGCCTCTGCTCCATGTGTTCTTTAGGGTGCCCCAACCTTTCTCTTCCCAGGGTGTTCTGTGTCAGTTCCTGACCAGTTGGACCAAGGACCTTTCTGAGCTGACTCCTATAGTACCTGCCACATCCTTGGCACTTGTTTGCGGCAGAGCTTGAACAGAGGAGACTGTTGACTGGTTACGGGAGTACGTGTGATGCACCAAGTCATCATCATTTTTCCTTGCTGGTTCCACAGGAAACCTTCACCAAGCAGTCACATGCTGTTGCCACGGTGGTTTCTGTGGCTATCTGTTTTACATGATGAGGTTGCCAGCCTCGTTCACAACCTCATTAGTCGCTGTGTACGACACGCCTGAGGATGCAATAGTCCTGTTCTTTCCTTGTCTCTTCAGAGATTCCTGGGAACAACACAGGGCACTCTTAAGTGCACACACCACGCACACGTTTTAGTGGTGTTATAGGGGGGTTACTATGTCAACTTTTATGGACTTTCAGACTTTCATTTTTGAAGAAAGGCCTTCAAAATTTTTGCTCCAACATGTGACACATATCAGGGAGTATTTTTCTCTTATTTCTATAGTTTCCTGTTCTCCACTTAATTCTCACTTTCTTTCCCTTCTGTCTTTTGTTTATCTGTCCCTGGCGAAGGCCTTGTGGCTGCAACGTAGGTTTTTCCTTGTCCTTTCTCTTAGTAAGACGTATTACTATTTGTGTTTTTGTTTATTCTTTTCCTTCAAAATTTTAGAGTTAAGCCAGGTATAACTATATTTCTTTGACTTTTTTCAGCCATTCTGCCACTGACTTGATTTGTGCATAATAAACTGTCAAAAGGTACTCTCATACAATGTCAATGAAAAAGGTATTAAAGATGAAAACAACAAAGAAAAGAGATGGTTAGAAAATAAAAACATGAAGAAGTATAATTGTTTATGGGAAAATGACAAAAGATTTCTTTAAAGGCAACATTTGTACAGAAGGAGACTCATATTGATTATGAAAGATTAACAACAGAGTAAACAGCAATAGAGAATTTATTACAGGTCTGTTTGCTTTTATCCGAACACCTGAAAACGAAAATATTATGAAAATAGAAAGGCTACTTTTTTATCACAATTGGGTGACTAGGGGCGATTTTCAAACACATTTTGGGCATTATTTTAACACATTTTGGGCGACTTAGGGCTATTTTTCAAACGTGATTTTGGTGAAATCAGGAAACAAAACTAATTTGCTTTACAAAACATAACTCTCCCTGACGATTTCGGATACAAAGATCCAGACCTGTATTATAGTCAGCAGATATTTAAAATAAATTGTGTCTGCAAGAGAGATATGAATGATCTGGGCGTATGCTCAGTATCCTGGGAGAGCAAAGCTGCCGATCACACCAAGTGGAGATCCTCCAGGGTGTCGCCTCAGACTGGGTGAAGAGAGGCTCCTATAATAAGCAGAAGAGAAAAGAACACATCTAACTGTAACTTCCTCTCTGTTTCACTTTAGGAAAGAAATCTAGGTCAGCGTCTGACCATTATACTTGTGGCGGAAGGTGCCATAGAGGAAAATGGGAAACCTATTACCGCTGAAGAAGTTAAAAAGGTTTGTTGTGGTTGCCGGTTTTTTTATTGTCTGCCTGTAATTTATGTGTGAGGCATCACTTTTATTTTTTCCTGTTTTCTATAATCAAATCCCCTACATTGAAATATAAGCGCTGCCAAATCAGATACAAAAACAAAAGGAATATAACAAATAAATACAAATTTGTTGAGGGGCTGTGCTCCATTGGGAGATAAAAGATAATGATAGTGATATTTGTTACGGATGAATTTTGTTCTTGTAGTATGAAGGTGAACGTATTACAAAGTTAAATGACAACATAGAGCATCGTGCTGACAATCACGAATGGACACGGGCAAGAACATATATAAATAACATCAATTCAGACGAATCCAAGCCGTGAGGTGGATGGGGCCACATAACATGGTTGACGTTTATTAATAATGGAAGATCACGACATCATGGAAAAATAGCATGGCATGTATAACGATACTTCGTCCTGTCTTTCAATAGTCACGTCTCATCAAACATTTCTGGCCGCTGTACTAGAGGTGCATACGAACGATGATCACCCAAGTAATGTGGGTCAGAGAAATGCAGATGTATAATGTTATAATGAAATACCTCTTTGGTAGCCACAGACCTCTCACTAGGTTCTGGATCATCTTATATAATATCTCAATAATATTGGCGGCCTTCGAATAACTAAATCTGCCATACCCATCTGGCTTCTGCTAGATGTTATAAACACTGCATAGCTTTGACAAACCTTCGACCTACGAAGGCAAAGCTAGTGTTGAAAGTATTGCACATAATGTAAAATTTGTTCCTTATTGTTAAAAAGTTGGAACATTTCAGTTGATTGTTACATAAATGATTGTTTGATGTGTTTTTGATTAATGTATTGCTAGATATAGTACGTAATGAGAAAATAAATGATGGATTTTCGAAATAACAGGAGGACTGGAAATGATTCAACTGTATACAATGTTGGAGTACCATGAATGATAGATTGGACTTATGAAAAAAAAAAAGAAAGAAGAAAATTGTAAACGGTATACAGAGATGCCCTGAGATAACATGGATACATATTGTCTGGCGTACCAGGAAGTTTGTCTTAACAAGGAAAATAAAGTGATACAGACACCAGTATAGAAAAATTCTTCATGATTTGAAAATTTACTTTTCTTTTCCCTTGTAATTTATGTATTTGTAATAACATGTTGATAACATTGGTCTGATAATTGTTGAATGGTTTCATGTCTGAAAATTGCTGAAATTGTAGTTCAAGGAAAATTTTTGGAAAAATATAATATTTCTAGGAAATGGTTCACATGGATAATACTGTGTTGACAGAGGATAAGGATAAATTTATGAATGATTGGAGATAACTGAATTTTTTATGGACAGGATCCCCACCAAACGTTTAACTTACATATATTTTGGAGAAAAACATCGCATATTTTGAAAAAAAAAAAAAAAATAGAACATTTTCTACAGTGATGAACACTTGAGACGAACCTATATACATATCACTTGGAGAACGTCAACTACATGACGAAAATTCAGATGAGAATTAACAGCGATAAGTCATGAGGTTTTGAATCATTTTCATTGTGTAAATTATAATTGCTTATCAAAATGAATTGTTACATGATAGTTTGAAAATGCTTGCATATATATGTCTAGAGATGTTTTCCACATGTAATAATGAACAAGTAGATCATTCACTAGAAAAGAAAAAAATGATGAGTACCCACGAGGAAATTGGCTGTTTTATGAAAGTGGATCATCATTATAATAAGAATTTGGAGATTTTGGAAATCTCTTTGAATATTGTATAATACTTGGAAACTAAATAAATAATTTAAGCCCAAAATTATTGGAACACCAGGAAGAAAATAACATGAATATTTTTGAAGTACTCGGAATCTTATGATATGAGAGCCAATAACAGGAACAGAGAAGATATAACGTTTTCCCCCCCACCATGTCTAAAAGTGTTGTCAACCATATTTTTAAACAAAATGCAATTGTGTTATGCAAATGAAATTATTAGTTGTTCATGTTTCCCAATGTTCCCACTTGTCACATTTTTTTTAGTGACGACCTTATGTATTAGATAGATATTTTTGAAAATTTTGTTGGCCAGTATTGCCAATCGGAAAATTTTTATATATTGATAGTACTCAAATGTCTCCCTACGAGATACATTTGTAGAGCCCCGGGATCTATATGTGACCATACGTTCGTCATTTCAGGAAAATTATACTAAGAAAAATAACTTATCACCTTTTAAACTGAAACAGAGGATAGCTGTATAAAATAAAATCAAGTAAAATAAACTGCTAGTTTTAATGAAAACAGACTATATCCATAACTTAGATAAAAATACAGAAGGGAAGGAGCGATGATGGAAAATGGCGTTTGGCAGATCCTTGACCAATCGTTGAGCTGAAAATAAGTAGACCATGCACGCGCTGGCTAGCTGAAATACCGGCTAAGGCAGTTGCAGAAAAAATGTGAGACTATCCAGACGCATAAGTGTTAACTAGTCAAAGACTGTGTTTTATTCTTTGAAACTGATTTGTTCATCAGTTATAAACATGCGGTTGTGCATCTTCAGAGTTAACCTATTTCTGACATTATTCAGGAAAAAGCAGTAAATAGTATGCTTGATATGTACTTATTTGAAGAATATTTCAGAGAGTACTTAGAAACTAGGATGAAATTCAATCTACACCTCAGGAGAGGCAAAATGTGATAAAGTCACAAGTTACAGAAGGAAATAAAACCACTATCAGAATGAATACAATTAGAAGAAGATCGCCAAAGATATAAGAGGAAGATTTAGACAGATTTTCTTAATAAGAAGGATGCTGCTTTTATACTCAAATTACAGATGGGTGCATTTGAAAAGGAAATGTCTGCCTTTAAATTGAACGTTGGATGTAAGATGCCCATTCATGTACAAAATGAACATTTATTGCATGCATATTATCTTTAAATAAAATTCACGTTGATATTCAACCTCAGGCAGTCACCCATTTGTTTTAACCTAGAAGGAAGGAAGAAATGTATGTCTGTTGAAAAAGAAATGATACTCTATAATTGCTCAAGTACTAACATCTAAGAGAACCACCAAGAACCTGGATCCCCCATCAAAAGAGAGGAATCAAAAACTCTGGCGAGATTGGCCAGTTAACTAAACCTACTCTCTGTTAAGGAATACAAGTAGAACACATTAACCCCACTGTCACATAATACGATATTGTGCCGTGCCCAGTTCTGGTGAGGAACCATTGAGAAGGAACACTGGGTCGGTCACACCTTCCTTGAAGACTACAAATCACGAAAGGCCAAGAATATTAGCCGTTTGCATAAATTAGTGTAGAACACATTACGTCATTAACTACCGATGACGTATTAAATATCTCGCGTTCAATTTAAATGAAAACCTGTGCAAATGCATGATTAACCACAGAGAGACATATTACCGCGTGTATTAACTGGTAATAGCCTTTGTGTGGTAAAGATACAAATTACATTAATATTTGTACTTTATTTATATTAGAAAAACTGCAGTGTTTGTACTACATTCCTTCAGTGTTGTTCTTCATTATGTCCTGTCTGTTTAGTATCTATCAAGTCACTAACCATTTACTTAACCCATGACATGATATTCCTGGTTTTGTTTGTCCGTATGAGTAATGTGCCTGTCCTTTTGTCTGTATGTATAATGTGGTTGTCCTTTTGTCTGTATGAGTAATGTGCTTGTCCTTTTGTCTGTTTGAGTAGTGTGGTTGTCCTTTTGTCTGTATGTATAATGTGGTTGTCCTTTTGTCTGTATGTATAATGTGGTTGTTCTTTTGTCTGTATGAGTAATGTGCTTGTCCTTTTGTCTGTAAGTATAATGTGGTTGTTCTTTTGTCTGTATGTATAATGTGGTTGTTCTTTTGTCTGTATGTATAATGTGGTTGTTCTTTTGTCTATGTATAATGTGGTTGTTCTTTTGTCTGTATGTATAATGTGGTTGTTCTTTTGTCTGTATGTATAATGTGGTTGTTCTTTTGTCTGTATGACAACATCATCAGGATCATTTCCCCTCCTTAATGCAGATGGAAAAACACTAATTACAGACAAGGAAAAAATGCTCCAACGCTGGGCTGAACATTTTAATAATATTCTGAACCAGCCGTCATCTATTAACGACGAAGCCATCATCCGCCTGCCCCAAATTCCTATAAATGAAGCATTAGATGATGTACCAACTCTGGAGGAAACTAAGAAAGCGATTCGTCAACTGTCTAGTGGAAAGGCCCCCGGCTCCGATTCAATTCCTGTTGAGGTTTATAAAGATGGCGGTGCAGTTCTGATAGAGAAACTTCACATGATCTTCCAGCAAATGTGGCAGAGTGAAACCATCCCACACGATCTCAAAGATGCGTCAATTATACATCTATATAAACGTAAAGGTAATCGCCAAGACTGTAACAATCATCGAGGCATCTCTCTTTTATCAATCGCTGGGAAGATATTCGCCAGAATCCTTTTGAATCGCCTTATGGCTCATCTTGACAAAGGTCTTTTACCTGAAAGTCAATGTGGATTCCGGAAAGAACGGGGAACCACAGATATGGTGTTCGCTGCAAGACAGCTACAAGAAAAATGCCAAGAACAGCACTGTGACCTGTACACAGCGTTCATCGACTTGACAAAGGCGTTCGACACGGTCAGTAGAGAGGGTCTATGGAAGATCATGGCAAAATATGGCTGCCCAAAGAAATTTATCACAATAGTGCAGCAACTGCATGATGGAATGCAGGCTAGAGTTCAGGAAAACGGTGAGCTATCAGAGCCTTTCCCCGTCTCAAATGGAGTTAAACAAGGGTGCGTACTTGCACCGACTCTGTTCAGTATCATGTTTTCTGCTATGCTGACTGATGCTTTTAGAGACAGGGACACAGGAATTGACATTAGTTATCGTATTGATGGAAAATTGTTTAACCTTAGGAGGCTTCAAGCAAAAACCAAGGTCAAATCACACACCATCAGAGATCTTCTGTTTGCTGATGATTGTGCCCTCAATGCTGGCTCAGAGGCTGATCTGCTGCATAGTGTGGATAGATTCTCCGAAGCCTGCGCCAACTTTGGGCTTACCATCAACACGAAGAAAACAGAAATCATGTACCAATCAGCTCCTGGCACAGTTTATACTGAGCCAATCATCAAGGTTAATGGTGAGAAACTGAATGTTGTGAACAGATTCACATACCTTGGTAGCACACTATCCCAGAACATTGTCATTGATGATGAGGTGAACACCAGGATCTCCAAAGCCAGCAGCACATTTGGCAGATTATACACCAACGTTTGGCATCGAAGTGGCATTAGTCTACAGACAAAGCTGAAGGTGTACAGAGCTGCGGTGCTTCCAGTGCTGCTATATGCAAGTGAAACATGGACTGTATACAGGCGCCACGTAAAGAAGCTAAACCACTTCCATACAGTCTGTCTCAGGAAGATAATGAACATCAAATGGCAAGACAAGATCCTGGATACCGCCGTTCTTGACAGAGCTGGTATCCCTAGTATTGATACTATTCTGATGCAGTCACAGATTCGCTGGGCAGGTCATGTAGTCCGCATGCCAGACCATCGACTGCCAAAGATACTCTTTTATGGTGAGATACAGAAGGGTAAACGCTCCCATGGTGGCCAAAAGAAGCGCTTCAAAGACACGTTAAAGACGTCATTGAAAACCTTTGACATAAACCCAGACACACGGGAAGCTGCTGCGCAAGACCGAACTGCTTGGCGCACATCTCTTCGTAAAGGTGCAGCGGCATGCGAATCATCCAGAAGAGCAGCAGCGGAACAGCGGAGACAAGCTAGAAAGGACCGTGTAATAAAACCTTCACATGAAGCAAACATTCCCTGCCCACACTGTCCGAGATCTTTCCAGGCCCGCATCGGGCTCATCAGTCACCTTCGTACCCATAGACTAACCTAACATATTCCTAAATAATTGGATGAACAGAGTGGTCTTCATCACCCGTGATGGACGAACAACATGAGTAATGTGCTTGTCCTTTTGTCTGTATGTATAATGTGGTTGTTCTTTTGTTTGTATGTATAATGTGGTTGTCCTTTTGTCTGTATGTGTAATGTGGTTGTTCTTTTGTCTGTATGTATAATGTGGTTGTCCTTTTGTCTGTATGAGTAATGTGGTTGTCCTTTTGTCTGTAAGTGTAATGTGTTTGTCCTTATTTCTGTATGTGTAATGTATTTGTCCTTTTTTCTCTGTGAGTAATGTGCTTGTCCTTTTGTCTGTTTGAGTAGTGTCATCATCATTCCTTCTCGTTCCCTGTGGAACATAGGGCAGAAACAGTTGCTCTCCATTGACTTCTTTTCTGGGCTGTCTTTTTCAGCTGTGTCCAAGTCATTCCAATTTCCCTAACCTCCTCTTTAATAGTTCTTCTCCAAGTTCTCCTTGGCCTCTCGACTCTTCCTTTCCCCTGTGGGTTCCAGTCAAGTGCAACTCTGGCTATGCTTGATTTTTTCTCTTTTGAGTGTATGTCCTATCCATCCCCACTTTCTTACCTTAATTTTCTGTCTCTATTGGCTGTTGTCCGCATCTCCTTCCCAGCTCTACATTTGCCATTACATCCGGCCTTTTTGTGTGTTTATGTGCAATGTGGTTGTCCTTCTGTATGAGTAATGTGGTTGCCCTTTTGTCTGTATGTGTAATATGGCTGTTCCGTTCTTTTTTTTCTTCTCTGGTCTTATATGAGTAAAGTTGTGAAACTTCTTGTGTGTTAATTCTTGTCTTGTATTGTCCTACAGCTACTGTCTGAAGAGATGAAGATAGACACAAGAGTGACAGTTCTTGGTCATGTACAAAGGGGTGGAAGCCCTTCTGCATTTGACAGGATCCTGGTAAGTTTGATATTATTATCTTTTAGGCAACCGTCGTCGACTAGCATGTTGAGTGTAACGTGTTGTTTTATTGTATCAGTATTTTCTGATAAGTTGGATTTTTTTTTTAAAGTTTATAATTTGGTGCTGCTTAATTGGGGTTGCTGATCTTGTCTGTCTTTTGCCGGTCAATGCCAGGTCAAAGAATCCATCATCATCATTCCTCATAATTTTCCTTTGCGCTCCTAACGGAGCATAGAGCCACTACTGCAGCGATTCCCGTTACAGGAAGCCTGCATCGAGCAGTTCACGGCTGTTAGCCGCAGTGATTTATGTGGAGATGTGTTGTACATGATGGAATTACCTGCTTCATACACAGCTTCATATTAGTCACCTCGTACAATTTGCCTGATGGTGCCGTAGTTATATTCTTTCTTTGTATGTTCAGAGACCACCGGGAACTATGTGGGGCAGATGTGAAGAAGAATGGTTGGTGTTATCTGATGTGAAGAAGAATGGTTGGTGTTATCTGTATTGTTGATCTAGGCCTTTTTCTGTGTGTTATCTGCTTCTTTGAAATTTGTTGAGTTGGCGTCTTGAGCTCCAGTTTCTGTCCCGGGTATTCTGACCTAGTTTGGAAAGCATTTAAAGCAGGGTTTCTTAACCTGTGAATGGATTCCTGGTGGTCCGTGTACATAACCTGAAATTTAAAATGTGAAGTGTTTGTTTTATGTACATTTTCTTTAAGAAGGGGTCCATAACCTTTCATCGGACAACGAGAGGGAGTCCATAACCTTCATTGGGCAATCAAAAGGGTCCATGATTCAAACAACTTTAAGACCCTGATTTAAAGGACCCTAGCATATGGTTTCAAGCTAGAAGAGGGAAAGGGGGGGGGGGGGGACATACTGTGCATTCTCCGCCATCCAGGGAGCTCTACAAGTATGCAGAGCTAAAATACTTTACCTTGGTTCTGGGTTCTCTCAAGGAATTGCCATGTCCTGTGCAGAGCTACTTCCCAACTTTCTTGCCTATCATCTATCTATTGTCAGATCCTCCTGCCTGCAGCCAACCAGGTAAAAGCCAGAGTTAAGTCTGGGGGTCAACTCCCGAAGCATAGTGTGCAGTGTCGAGCCCTCAAACATGTTTCATTACTGGGGGGAATCATGATGTTGGGCCACTTGTGTGGCTGCTTGATCCCTGAGCATTGGCCATGCAACTCAAAGGTCACTTCTTT
The DNA here is from genome assembly GCA_024509875.1 of Oreohelix idahoensis. NCBI lineage: Eukaryota > Metazoa > Mollusca > Gastropoda > Stylommatophora > Oreohelicidae > Oreohelix > Oreohelix idahoensis. Next base: position 93,120 of record JAMPIV010005645.1, on the reverse strand, counting down.
CCAGAGTGGATCTCATGAAAGTCCTTAACCCTTTGGCAGGCGCGTTTCGTTTCTTCGCAAGAGCAGGTGCGTGGCGCACAGAGTGCGCCGCTTAAAACAAACGTATTTACATTGATTTGAGTTGCGGTCCCGGTATTTCAATCTTAAATTTAGCTTCATAAATGGAAAAGGAAACATAGCTTTGGAGGTTACACATATTTTTATTGTTATACATTTTAAAAAACTATATAAAACATCATAATCATTACTTTAATCAATAATAGAGTAAAATGAACTACTAATATTTTTAATGTCATAAACCTTATCACCATGCATTACATTAATAAAATATACTGTAAAATTAGAACTCTACTTTATCCAATCTCTTACTCTGTCAGTGAAAGAAATAGACGATCATTTATAATTTTCGTCACACATAATGGAAGTGCCGATTTATTTGAGGAATATACTAGATAGCCTTTGACCCTGAGACACTTGAGTAAGCGGATAGATAAATCATGAACTAATCACTTTAGTTATCCTCAACATCCGTTACTGCAATTTGACACTTCTCACATGTGTAACTGATTTTCACGTGTCTCTTGCACACAAAACAATGACATGTATCACACTTTATTGTAGTGTTCACATTCTTTGCTCGACCGCAGGTCACACATCGACCACGCTTTTTCGTAGTGGGCTCTTCAACTTTGTGTGATAGAAATGGAAAACTGAAATGAATTTCATTTCATTATCATCATCGTCGCCGTCGCCCTGACATGTATTAGGCTCTTAGTGGCCTGTTGCGGTCTCAAATTTAATTGAAAAACAGAAAATTGAAATGAAAAATATACTTACATCACCGAGCACGTGGCGCACTTTATACACTAATGACACTCCTCGAGTTGCGGGACCCTAAATATCTCGTCGCACAACATATAACAACACAACTGTTCAGAATGAAAGCTAAGACATGAATGAAGGAATAGCTAAGAGTTCAGTGCAGCCAACCGCAAAAAAACCCCCCACAAAATTTGAATTTAATTTAATTTGGGGCACTTGTGCGCCAACGCACCTGCCGGAGGGTTAAGGGTATCAGTTAGTGGTCTAACCTGAAATTAACGCAAAAGCAGTGTGAATTTATTTGCAGTTGATTAGTGTTTATGGAGCTTTTTTTTCAGTTTTGTGTATTGAGTAATCTGTTTTGTTTAGTACTTTTATAAGTAGTGTATGATTGTCCTGATTCTTACCTGCTCATTTCTTTGTTTCATCACAGGGTTCCAGAATGGGGGCCGAGGCTGTGCTAGCTCTTATGGACGCCACTCCTGAAACCCCAGCTTGTGTCATCTCCATTGAGGGAAACTCCACAGTCCGGGTACCACTGATGGAATGTGTTGAAAGGGTATGTGCTACTTCATTTCATTAAAACATATTTACAGTATTAATGTTTTTTTGTTTTTTTTAACCAGCGGCACTTGGCTTTCAGCCCTTCGGCCCAATGACATGTCGTTGTGAGGCTGGGGAGCCTGTGGACTTTCCTTCCCATCCACAGAGGGTTTATCTCAGGAGCCGTTCAGGTTATTCAGTCAAAATCCCGGTCGATGACACTCTTTCAAATGCCCACGCCCGGGCTTGAACACCTGATCGCCAGCGCAATGTGGTAACCATTACACCAGCGCGGCTCCCTTACAGTATTAATAAAGGAACCATTTTGTTAACATAACATTAAACTTGCTGTGAAAGTAAGAACTGTTGTCACTCATCAGTCAATACCCTTTAGCTCCCCAAGGAGCATAGCCCTTCAATACATGCCAAGTCTTCCTGTCTTGTGCCATCCGCTCAAGTTCTTTCCATGTTTCCCTCATCATTTTCACCTCTGTTTCCAGTTCGGCAACCCAGACTCCTTTCGGCTTTCTTTAGGTTGCTTCATGCGCCTCCTTTCCAGAAGACCTTCTTCTGTCTTGGGCGGCTGAGTTGATTTATATTCTTTATTTGACTTGTCCATGTTTGTTGAAGTTTTTGTGGTAAAAAGTTTTTTACGGGATAGGGTAACCAGCCCCATGCCCAACCCTCCTTTAGTCGCTTATATGACATGCCTGGTAGGGTACAGTGTTACTATTCTTTGCTCCCCTTTTGGGCCCCGGTAACACAGGGGTGTATGCGACAAGTAATTAACAAAAATATAGTCATTATGTGCCTCAGCTTCATGATTGCCTTTTTTAGTTCCTAGTGAGACAAAGGATTACTTCTATCTCTGGCTTGTCATGCAAGGCTACTGATATGAGGTTGTGCATTGGGCTGGAAACCTCATCGTGTAAAACAAATAGCTACCAAAACCCATGCTGCTAGAGTATTTGAATGCTTTGTGCAGATTCCTGCAAAGAGGGGGCCTGCTGCAGTGGTGGCTGTCTGCTCCAAAGGGAGCTAAAAGAAGAAATGAGGATGATGATAGTCTTTGTGGTTACATACAGATCCGGTATTAATGGGTTGGCAATATTGGCCATGACTAGTCATCTGAAACTTTCATTGGGACAGGACAGTTTCTGCAAACACTTTTATTTTTTGCTACCTTATACTGTTATCAGTTGATACAGTAGACTTGCCTCAGATAATTTTTTCAACACCTGTAAAAGAGTTGGAAAAGATTACTCACCTCCAGCCTATGGAGGATAGAAGAGATAGCAGAGCTCAGCAACAAGCTGAGAAATTCAGGAGGCTGATAGACCACCCAATGCACCAGAGAATAAATGGACTTGGAAGGGGAAGACTGAAGCGAAGCAACTTTATAGACCTAACCACAAAATATATAGACAAACATAAACCAAGCAACACCTGGATCCATGCATACAAAATGGATCAGCAAGCAACAGAAGATGGGGGTGGAGGAGTCAAGCAGGGCACAAAAAAAAGATTTTGCAACAGGGACATTTTCAAGTAACTTCAGAGCAGAGGCAGAGGCCTTAAAAACTGCATCAGAAATTCTAATGACAGAAGAAAGCTCAGAGAGACCAGTAGCTATCTTATCAGATGCACTGTCAGTGATTACAACGCTGAAAAGTCAAAGTAATGCTGAACTGGATGACCTAAGAGTAAGACTTCACAGACTATGTCAGCAGTACAAAAGAGTCGTGATACAGTGGATCCCTTCTCACTGCAACATCCCTGGAAATGAAGAGGCTGACAGATTGGCAAAGGCAGGGGGAAAACTTCCTCAACTTGACACAAATATAACCTATGAGGAGTCCAAGAGTTTTATCAAGCGCAGGTACAGGCACAAGTGGGAAGAAGAGCATCCAGGCCACACAAAAAATGATCCGTATTACCAGCTCAGCAGAAGTGAACAAGTGGTAATCTTCAGACTTCGCACAGTCATAACAGATTGAGATACCATCTATTCAACAAATTAAAGATAGGAACTACTGATGAGTGTGACTGTGGCACCGATAAAATGACTGCCGAACATCTGCTTCAAAGGTGCCCAACATATGAGGAAGAGAGAAAACGCATATGGCCATCATCAGTACCATTCCTGGAGAAAATCTACGGAGATATCAACAGCCTCAGGCTGACCACTGCTTTCTTTGAACTTATTCAAGTTGACATCTGAGGGTGAACGAAGAAGAAGAAGAAGATAATTTTTGGTGGGGGTTCCATCCAGAAAGTCAAAGGTCGATTCTTATTATATAAATGTAGGACGGTTGTCTTTGAAATAATTATTTACATGTTATCTTATTTTTTTATTTGCTCTTGTTTAGACAAAAGAAGTCCAAGTTGCTATGGATAAAAGAAACTTTGATGAAGCTGTTCGATTGAGAGGAAAGTGAGTCTTGTTTTTTCGTATAGTCTTTCTGTAGTAGTCTGTTTTTCAGAATATCTCCTTTGCTATACACACTTTCACCAGTGTGTTACCGTGGCCCGAAATTAGAGCAAAGAATAGTAACACTGAGCCCTACGATGCATGTTGTGAAAAGTGGCTAATGAGGGTTGAGCATGGGGCTGGTTAGCACATCCTGTGAATGCATTGAGGCATATCTGGAGTCATCCTTATATGCACATTGCTATATGTCACAAAGTGGATTTAAGTTAGAGTGTGTCCAGTGTATAGACACGACCCTAGTATGAGATAGACTGAGAGGAAAGATTTAGATGTGAAAATTATAGTGAATGTGGACAGATGAGCCTATTGGCCCGAGAGATGAGAACCGAGATTGACTCTCCCTCGCCACTTGTGACTACTATAATAGCTATAGACTCACCACCTCTCACTGCCAATAAAGGAGATAAGGTATAAATCAGGACCACAGACACCACTATACAGACAACATATAGAGAACCTGATCCAGTGGACATTTATACAGTTTTATTACAAAAAAAATATAATCAACATAATCAAATCACATAGAAACAAAATCAGTAATATGCAATGTTGCACAGACCTGAAAAAAAGAAAGACAATTAAATTGGTAGATACTAGAAAACAACCACTTTCACTCCTTCTTTCACCCTGCTGGGGAAAAATAGAATGATTACTGAGTTAACCACAATTAATGGGTGGGGCCATCAACTTTAGCCACCACTCCCTACTACAATCTATTTCCTACTGTCACTGTCCTGCTGACACTGCCTAAACTATTGTCTACACACACCCAGCTTCCAGGCTCTTTAGGCGATATACACGCCGCTAATTTAACACCACTGGACTGCTACCCTAATAGACTTAGATTACAACTATGGCTCAGAGTCTATCTAGTGCCCTAGATTCATAGAGAGTGACGCCAACTATGTCAGAATCGAAAACGAGGCTGAACGACGTAGACGCTATTTTCGGCCAGACAATACCAGGGCTAGAAGGTTAATAAGCGTCGAGTAAGATTTTTTTTTTTTTTTAAATTAATGAAGAAAAATATCCCGTTCAACTTCTGATGGGTTATAATTAGGATATATATTGTTTTCAATTCCAAATAATATGAACAACTGCCGATGAGAAAGTGGCATCACATTTGTCAAATCATTGTAAATAGAGACAATCACAATTATGCTAATACGTTAAATAAATAAACAAAAAACAAACAAAATCAAGATGAAACTCTGAACAAGAATTATATTAAAATGGATGGGTGTAAAGGCCTGGTGGTTCCAGTTATATAACTGACTTTAACAGATATTTAATTGACTTTCATCTGTTAAAAGTCATATGCATTGTAAGAACAGCATCAGACCTTCACATTCCCAGACACTAATATTAACATTTGTTCGTGATAAATATTGTTTGACTATATTATGCAGTTCCCTAGGTCTGTCTATTTTTAACACCTCTTCTATATTTATAAGATTATATATATATATATATATATTTTTTAATTAAATTAATTAATTTATTTATATTTTATATAATCTATATAATTTTAAATTATATAATATAAATTATATAATTATATAATTTAAATATATAAAATGATATAATGTAATAAAATTTTATATTTTTATTATTTTATTAATATTTTTTAATTATAATAAAATTATATAACATTATATAATAAATTATATAATATTATTATTATATAATAATACAAATTATAATTATATATATATATATATATATATATATATATATATATATATATATATATATATATATATATATATATATATATATATATATATATATATATATATATATAATATAACATATAATTGTATAATTATATAATATAAAATATCAAAATTATATAATAAAAATTATATAATATAATAAAATTTTATATTTGTAATATTTTATTAATATTTATTAATTATAATAACATGATAACAAAATTATATAATAAATTATATAATATTATTATTATATAATAATAAAAATTATATATATATATAATTTATATATATATATAATATATATATATATATATATATATATATATATATATATATATAAATTATATATAATAATAATAATAATAATAATAATAATAAAACTATGTAATATAATTATATAATAAAACTATAATAAAATCTCCGGTCCAAAATATGGAATTAGATTTTGTTAAAACTTTCTGTACATATTCGCATTTTTAATGAAAACATAAACTGATGTGATTATCTGGATGTAGTAAAACTGTCAGTGTCTACAACAGTCATTCACCAGTTTCCACATGTCAAACTAGGTAAATAGTTCAATTCGAAGGGAGTATGTTTTGCTAAGTGTTGCAACTCTAACGGAATATTTGTTGCTAAAGAGTGGAATTCTAATGGAATATAAAATTCAACGGAGTATGTGTTAAAAATCCACGCTACTGATTCTTTTCAATAAACTGTTAAGTATACTAGTTTTCTTCTTTTTGTTTTGTTAGTTGAAATACAAATAATAGTACAAATATGTGCTACTGTATTTGCATCTAATTTTATTTCAAATTATTACCTAACCTAAACGAAAATGCAAATTGGGTCTTAAACTCGCGATTGGGTCCATTTTCCTGCAATACGGGTACGGCCGAAAATGGCAGCCAAATTTTAGTTGGCGTCACTCTATATAGAAATCTAGGGCACTAAGTCTATCCATCTAATGGATAATAAAAGACCCTACTGGTCTTGTCTATTTTCTCCCTCCTTCTCTCTCTCTCCCTCCGCCTGGTCTCAGTGTCTCTCTAACACTTGACGTCTGCTGATGTGGCATCTCCGTTACGCCTCTTCTCTTGATAACGTTCAGAACCAGGAATGATATCCCTGTCTCCTGCTTCTGATTTCTGCACTGATGACTTGGGTTTCAAGCTCGAGGTACTTGAATCACTTGTAGAAGCTTCACGGCTGCTGACCAACTTCTTACTTGCCCCGTTAACCCGCTCAAGGTTTAGGGACAAACACTTTGATTATGGCTGTATAAAACTGTAGACCAATCTCCCAGCCATGTGCTGTTGTCGGAGTGGTATAATGAGCTAAGAGCTCTGGATTAAAAGACAAATCCTGTTCCCAGCTGAAGATTGTCTTTGCTACCTGGGGAACATATGGTATTTCTTGCACTTTTTCCGATCTCTCGAGCTATATGCTCCTGAGATGACATCTTGCTGTTGTAAAAGGCAGAGGCTGGTTGCCCCTCCTACAGACCGTGAAAACTCGCTGTGGAACAAACAACACCACAGCTATATAACACGTCAAAAGTTACACATCTCAAACACTAAACTCCCTTCTCTCTTTAAATCAATTACAGCTCCCCTTCTCTATTCCCACTATGCACAACGATACAAAATATTTATGCCCCAAAAGGCCAACCTCCCAGGCAATCCCCTCTCTCTCCAATTTCCAAAGTAAACATCGGCTGACCCAGATCTTTTTGTTCTGCATGACTAGCCACGTGTCACAACAATTTTTCACTGAGGACATACCTGTCCGAAAATACTTGGGCTACCTTTCTCCCTGACCCTAGGTGTACATTTATCAATACAAAATTTAATCTAGGCAGGCTGAAACCCATCTCAGAAAACACTTCCCTTATCAAAATAAAATCTACATCTCTTGAAAAAAAAAGGGAAATCCCATAACAGAAATATAGATTACATCTCGTGTCTTCTGACTATACAACAATAACAATGCACAATAAATAACGTACACCAAAATTATGCTAGCATATTTAAACTGCAATTAAACTATAAACAATCGAGGTTATAAATATATCCCCCTGTAGTTAAATACACGTGTTCCTGTGTTCAACATAATGTTAACTTCAGCCTTCTCTGGGTAACATTCCTGAATTAAAACTCAATACAATAACCGTGCCCACGTGCTTAAAATTTACAAAATCCTGCTCCCGTTTATATACAGAAGTTTATCATAAATCAAAGATGCAGGTTTTTCCTACCAACCTTCTGTAAAAAATTTAGACTTTCTTTTAAATATTACGGAGCTCACATTAAATGTTTCAAAATCTTTACACACTCCTAGCTATGGCTATTATCATATAAAGACTTCTCTGCACCTCTTACATTAAATACTTTCTCTGAGATTGTAATTGATGGCCCTTCGGTTTAAGAACTAAATTAAAACCTCCTGAGGAAAGCTTATACTTTAACCGGCTAGTCTCTATTAGAAGCGAATTACAAGTACCACGCTAAATAGTTATGGCTTACCCAATAGATCAAATTTCTCACTGAAGAGCAAGTGCTATGACGTAGATTCTCACGGCTGAATATTCTTCGGACAAAAGGGACCCGCAATTAATTTCCTCTAGTATTTATTACAGACAACGAGGCTAGATACGTCATTGCTGGCGTTCCTCTCCGACCAATGAAATCCCTACAAAATTAAACAATCGAGCCTCCGCCATTAGATTTGAAAGCAACGCGTGAGTCATAAGATACAGACTGCGTGTCCAAAAAAATTGCGTCACGTTACACGACGACCGCGATTCTTTTTAACAAAGAAACTGAGATTCCCTGATCGCGATTATCTAGCGAAAAGAACTGGTGAAAAAACGAACTGGTGAAAATCTAATATTCTCCCCTGTAGTCTCTATTAAAACCGCAATTATTTACCCTACAGAAAAAGACCAAACTCGATATATTACAAAGAGAAACGCATGGGAAATACATATAGTTTTCAGAGAGAAGAAGACTGAATCAAACTCATATAAGTACGGAGAAAAGAAGGCTAGGACCTGTTGAAAACAAAAGTCACAGTAACTCTATCACACTATAGTATGTAGATTTGATTATAAAGCTCTGTCTGTGAGGCTAATTACACCCTCATTGACTCTGGCTTTTACCTGGTTGCCTGCATGCAGGAGGATCTCACTACGGACCCTATGATGGGCAGGGAGCGCTGAGAAGTGGCTCTTTGCAGGACGTGACAATTCCTTGGGAGAGCCCAGAACCACAGCACAATATTTTAGCTCTGCCTATTTGAAGAGCTCGCTTGGATGGCGGGTGAATGCACAGTATGCCACGCACTTCTTATTCCTAGCTTGGGACCAGATGTGATGATCCTTAAAATGCTAGCCAAGCTGGAGAAACTGGAGCTCATGACTTCAACTCAGGACATTTCGGAATGGTAGAAAAGCCATGATCTACAGTGTAGATAATGCCAAAGACTCTTTAACTTGGTATTGGCTGCAAAAGAGCAAAAAGCTCCGCAGACGTAGTTGCCAAAGACTCTTTAACTTGGTATTGGCTGCAAAAGAGCAAAAAGCTCCGCAGACGTAGTTAAAGAACAACAACAACGAACTCCATCCTGTAGAACATTTTAAACCACAAAAACTTCGATACAGTACATGTACAGGTAAACTAAAGAAAATCAGCCAGGAGGACTTGGCATGTGTTTGTTGAAGTGCTATGCTCCTTGGGGAGCTAAAGGGTGTTGATAGATTGATACACACTTTGTTTATGAGACATTTTTTTGTCTTGGTTGACAGTAGTGTTTATGATTGAATGTGTTTGAAGACAGGTGGTAATAGTTAGAATCCATGACTTAGACAACAACAGCTGCTGCTGCGGAGTCTTCTTCTTCTTAAGTGCCATGCTAAGTGGTGTAGGTGATCTTGCCTGTCCACACCTTCCTGTCTCCAGAACTGTTTTATCAGTTCTGTTGTTGACTTCTTTCCATGCTGTGATGTTAGATTGTCCTGTATCTTCTTTCTTTGTCATCCTCTGTCTTTATTTTTTTTTTCAGCGTTTCTGTTGCCACACTATTCCAGTTGTCTTTGTCTCATAACATACCAAATGAAAGAGGACTGTTCCCTTGTAATGTCAGTAACAAACGTCCTTTGTGTATTGGCCTCTTTCAGGATATCCTTGTTTCTCTACAAACTTTGTACAGGACGGGCAATGTTGACATGAATTTGGTGAAGCTCTAAGGATCCTCAGGGATCTGAAATGTAATGATTATTGTCAGACTCGTGACGTGTCTAGTGGTATGTGCCGTGTACTCCTGCTGTTTTACTGTTGACACACTCACAAAATATGTCACAGACTTGTGACATGAGTCTGGTGGTATGTTCCATGGACTCGTACTGTTTTACTGTTGACACACTCACGAAATATGTCACAGACTTGTGACATGAGTCTGGTGGTATGTTCCATGGACTCGTATTGTTTTACTGTTGACACACTCACAGAATGTGTCACAGACTCGTGACATGTGTCTAGTGGTATGTGCCGTGGACTCATACTGTTTTACTGTTGGCACACTCAAGGAATTCACAGGAAACATGTACGGGACATGTAACAGCAATAAATGAACGCAACTTGGGTCGACCGTCCCAAAATCTGGCTTGTATTGTACTCAGAACAATGTGTGCAAGTCCTGGCTATTTGCAAATACATTCATAACAGTGATCATACAGTCTCCCACTCTAACCACTGGCATTAAACAATTGGCATGAAACTCTTGGCAAACTCTCAGTTAACACTGCATTACAAATTTACAATTCATGTCACCATACTGAACTTTCCCATACAAATTTGAATTCTCATCTGCCCCAAATATTTGGTTACGCTCATGATCTTGCTTGCCTGCACTCTTTGCACGAGCTCAGCCGAATCTCGCTCTACGATCATAACAACCCACACAAACTCAAACCATTCATTAACTTACTACATTCGTAACAGCCTTCTTCTTCAAGTACCATGCCTAGTGGCATAGGAGATCATGTCTCACCACAACTTCCTATCTCCAGTACAATTTATCAATTCTGTTGTTGACTTGTAAATACAGACATTCCACGAAAAGAAGAAATTATCACAGCTATCAAAGGGCTAAAAAATGGAAAAGCGCCTGGTCACGACAATCTGAATGCTGAGCTATTCAAGACAGACCCTGAACTAGCAGCAGAACTATTAGAACCACTATTTGCACAAGTCTGGGAAACAGACAACACCAACAGAGTGGAGTAAAGGAATAATTGTCAAATTGCCCAAGAAGGGCGACCTTGCAGACTGCAACAACTGGAGAGGAATTACCCTCCTCTCAGTTCCCAGCAAAATACTAGGCAGGATAATCATCCAGAGAATTTCAAAAGCAGCTGACCATAAACTGAGGAAAGAACAAGCGGGCTTCAGAAAGAACAGAAGATGTGCAGATCATATATTTGCCCTCAGGAACATTATAGAGCAGTGCTCAGAATGGCAGAGACAGCTGTACATTAACTTTGTTGATTTTGAAAAGGCTTTCAACAGCATACACAGGGACAGCCTATGGAAAATTCTGAGGGCTTATGGAATTCCCAGCCGCATTGTTTCCATTATAAAAAGCCTCTATTCTAACTTTACGTGCAGTGTTGGATCGAGTAATGTAACTTTTGAAGTGAAAACAGGAGTACGACAGGGATGCCCCTTATCAACAACATTATTTTTGACAGTCGTAGATTGGGTGATGCGCCAGACAACAGAGGGCAGTCCAAGAGGAATTAGATGGACAACGTTTTCTACACTGGAAGATTTGGAATATGCAGATGACATTGCACTACTCGCGTATTCACACCAACACATTCAAGACAAAACCGATAGACTGAATAAGTATGGCCAGCAGGTTGACCTGAACATCAATTTGAAGAAGACAGAGGTCATGACACTAAATGTGGGCAATCCTGAGCCAATAACAGTAAGGAACCAGAAGTTAGAACAGACAGACACATTTACTTACCTAGGAAGCATAGTAACACCTGACGGCGGAACAAGCAAGGACATTAACAACAGAATGAATAAAGCGAGAACAGCCTTTGCTGTTCTCAACAACATTTGGAAGTCTTCCCAGTACAGCACAAACACCAAATTAAGACTGTATGAGAGCTGTGTACTTTCTGTGCTTCTCTATGGTGCGGAATGTTGGAGAGTAACAGAGAAGGAAATGTCGAAACTGTCCTCCTTCCACACAATCTGCCTAAGGAAAATTCTCTGAATCTTTTGGCCAAACACCATTAGCAACCAAGAACTACTTATTCGGAGTAACCAGGAGGACAAGCACACCATCATAGCTGGCAGACGCTGGAGTTGGGTTGGCCATGTCCTCAGAAGGGACCCCCATGTCCTCAGAAGGGACCCTGATACCATCGCAAGAACAGCTATGCTATGGACCCCCGAGGGAAAGCGAAAGAGAGGCCGACCAAAAACAACTTGGCGGAGAACTGTGGAAGCTGAGATGCAAAGAATGAACCACAGTTGGGGCACTGTACGAAGGATGGCCACCGACCGAGCAAAGTGGAATCAATTTGTTGCTGCCCTACAAGACGCCACCAGGCGTGATGGCCGCTGACTGCTTTGACGGTTGGCGGTTATGGATCAAAGAAGAAAGAAGAAGAGTTGTTGACTTCTTTCCATGCCACAATGTCAAACTGTCCAGTATTTGCTTTCTTTGTCTTCCCCTGTCTCTTTTTCCTTCAATCTTACCTGTTGTTACGATATATTCCAGCTTTCCTCTTCTTACAACCTGCCCCAAAAAAAGTGGATTGCTTCTTTGTAACTTGTGAAACAAGTTTCCTTTGCACGTTGGCCTCATTTCTCTTTTTGGCTGTCCATGGTATTTTTAACATTCTTCTGTAAAACCACATCTCTGTGGCCTCTAGTGCCTCTCCTACTTGTTTACTAATTGTCCATGCCTCACTCCCATATGTCACCATTGGCTCTGTATAACACTGAAGAACTCTCTTTCTTACTTCCTTTGACAAAGAATTGTTGCATAAAATACTCTTCATTTTATGGAATGCTATTTTTACCTCAGCTATTCTGCTGTTCACTTCTGAGATGCATCTTCCATCTGTTGTTATTAATGTGCCTAGGTATTACTTAAATGCTACTCAACCATTTAAATGAGACTACAACTATCATATAACTACACCAGACACACACATGTCACACTAGCAACAGTAGTATTAATTCAACCAATGCTCTGTCCGTCATTCTCCTACATACACCCACATAGTACTGCCTGACAGTTATGATTATTCATTGAAGACCTTCTGCTCCATGTCATGTCCAACTGAATTAGTCGCTCACAGTGTGGAGTCTCCTGGCAACAGTAGACCACATCATGGCTAGCACAAAATGTTTCAATAGCTTTAGTTAATGGCTCCACCTTTGTTTCTGCCAACAGCGTTGCAATATAGCAACAGCAATTTAGCCTTCCTTCCCCCAAACTGAAGCATATTGTTCTGTCTTTAGGAGCTTCCAGAACAATCTGAACACATATAGACTTCTGAGTAAGCTGCGTCCACCAGCCTCACATGCCAAGCCAGGCTTTCAAGATGACAAGGTGAGAGTGTTTAAAATTCAGCTTGCAGTATTGCTGTGTTGTCTGAAGAGCATAAATTGCATAATCTATTATGTGCTTGTGAGGTGCAGTTTACTTCTACTCATGGTGTGCAGTTTACTTCTACTCATTGTGTGCAGTTTACTTCTACTCATGGTGTGCAGTTTACTTCTACTCATGGTTTGCAGTTTACTTGTACTCATGGTGTGCAGTTTACTTCTACTCATGGTGTGCATTTCTACTTTTGGCATGCAATTTTCTTCAACTTATGACTTGCCGTTCTCTTACACTTATGACCTACAGTTTTCTTCCACCTGCAGTTGTCTTCTATTTGTGACCTGTAGTTGTCTTCCACTTGTGACCTGCCATTTTTTTCTACTTTTGACCTGCAGTTTTCATCAGCCTGTGACCTGCAGTTTTCTTCAGCCTGTGACCTGCAGTTTTCTTCAGTTTGTGAAATTCAGTTTTCTTCAGCTTCTGACTTGTAATTTTCGCTATTTGTAGCTTGGAATTTTCTTATACATATCTGCAGTTTTCTTATACTAGTGACGCGCAGTTGTCTTCTACTTATGACCAGCAGTTTTCTTTAGCCTGTGACCTGCAGTTTTCTCCAGCCTGTGACCTGCAGTTTTCTTCAGCTTGTGACTTGTAATTGTCATGTGTTTGTTTCTTGCAGTTTTCTTATACTTATGACCTGCAGTTTTCTTATACTTATGACCTGCAGTTTTCTTGTGACTTGTAATGTTCTTATACTTATGACCTTCAGTTTTCTTATACTTATGACCTGCAGTTTTCTTATACTTACGACCTGCAGTTTTCATATACTTATGACCTGCAGTTTTCTTTAGCCTGTGACCTGCAGTTTTCTTGTGACTTTCTTCTATTTATGAATTGCAATTTTCTTCTTCTTTTGACTTTCAGCTTTCTTGCTCACAAATAAAGTCTGTTCATTTTTCGTTTTTAATAAGAAAGTCTGTTATCAGCAAATGAAGTTCTTTTCTTCATATGATTGACTTGGTATGATGTCTACTATTTACAGATATCTGAATCACATCTAATAATGACTGACATTTCATTCTAGATGCCATATATTTATGACATCAGTAACAGTCTGAATGACATGGTTTGTTATCTCTTAACTCTTAGAGAGAGCATGGTGGATTTCCCATGTTTGATGCAAGGAATTTTCTGTTGTTTTTCATGTAGATTTAAAGTTTAAGGGTAGGTTCTTTTAATGTTTAAAAAAAAAAAAAAGTCTGGTAATGATATCCATCACGAGCGCCTGCGAAAATCGGCCCTAAATCCTGGCCTCTCATTCATTATGAGTTAATGCTTTCGCATTTTGATTGACGTATTGTTATACCTACTGATTATTTTTATATTCTGTCTTGAATTACGTGGTCTGTAATCAACTAATAAGGTGTTTTCTTTGTTGAATGAAGTCTGGAAAACAGGGACAACACCAACAGAGTGGAGACAAGGAATAATTGTCAAATTGCCCAAGAAGGGAGATCTTGCAGACTGCAATAATTGGAGAGGAATAACTCTTCTCTCAGTTCCCAGCAAAATACTAGGCAGGATAATTATACAGAGAATCTCAAAAGCAGTAGACCACAAACTGAGGAAAGAACAAGCAGGATTTAGAAAGAACATAAGATGTGTAGATCATATATTTACCCTCAGGAACATTATAGAGCAGTGCTCAGAATGGCAAAGACAGCTGTACACTAATTTAGTTGATTTTGAAAAGGCTTTTGACAGTATACATAGGGACAGTTTATGGAAAATACTGAGGGCTTATGGAATTCCAAGCTGCATAGTGTCAATCATAAAAAGCCTTTATGCCAACTTTACGTGCAGCATTGGGCAAGGCAATCTAACCTTTTAAGTGAAGACAGGAGTACGACAGGGATGCCCCTTATCAACCACTCTATTTTTAACAGTCATAGACTGGGTGATGCGCCAGACAACAGAGGGCAATCCAAGAGGAATAAGATGGACTACATATTCTACATTGGAAGATCTGGAATATGCAGATGACATTGCACTGCTAGCACATTCACATCAACACATTCAGGAAAAAACGGATAGACTTAATAAGTATAGCCAGCAGGTGGGCTTGAACATCAACCTAAAGAAGACAGAGGTCATGACGCTCAATGTGAGCAACCCTGAGCCCATATCAGTAAGGAATCAGCAACTGGAACAGACAGATGCCTTCACATACCTAGGATGCATAGTAACACCAGATGGCGGAGCAAGCAAAGACATCAACAACAGAATGAACAAAGCAAGAACAGCCTTTTTTAGTCTAAACAACATCTGGAAGTTCTCTCAGTACAGCACAAGCACAAAATTAGGATTATATCAGAGCTGTGTGCTTTCTGTGCTTCTCTATGGCGCGGAGAGCTGGAGAGTTACAGAGAAGGAAATGTCGAAATTGTCCTCTTTTCACACAATATGCCTAAGAAAAATTCTCTGAATCTTTCGCCGAATACCATCACCAACCAAGATCTGCTTACTCGGAGCAAGCAAGAGGACATGCACACCATCATAGCTGGCAGACGCTGGAGCTGGGTTGGTCATGTCCTCAGAAGAGACACCGATGCCATCACAAGAACAGCTATGCTATGGACCCCTGAAGGAAAACGAAAGAGAGGCCTACCAAAAACAACTTGGTGGAGGACTGTGGAGGCTGAGATGCAAAGAATGAACCAGAGTTGGGGCACTGTACGAAGGATGGCCACCGACCGAGCAAAGTGGAATCAATTTGTTGTTGCCCTACAAGACGCCACTAGGCGTAATGGCCACTGACTGCTTTGACGGTCGGCGGCTAAGGATCAAAGAAGAAGTTTGTTGAATGACACCTTTTTTTGAAATCTGCTGAATAAGCATGTTACATTGTGGTTGTTGATGTGGTCTGTCATTTAATAATAACTTATTTCCATATGCAGTACGACCCTGTATCAAAGGTGACATATCATTGCGTTTTGTGATTGGGTTATATTCATTGTGCACAGTTTTTGCTGTGACAGAGGCTGTGTACATTTTTTTTTAAACTACAAGATATTTATCATGTGAATACTGGTGTTTAAAATTTGCTCATTTAAATGAAGAGATGGATGAGATTATGAATTAGAAGAGAAATTAAGTAGTGTTCATTGAGACTGAATTTTTGTTTACCTTGATGTGACATTGTCATGTACATTAATATATAACCTAAAAGTAACTTCATTTTTTAAAATCACATTATTCTCCGCCCCTTCTGTGAGGAAAATTAGTGACTCGTATTTTCTGATATCCCAGCTGAAGGTGATTCAGCAAACTATTAATTTAATAACGATGTATGATTGTGTCATTTAAAACCTGAGTCATTCCAGTGCAAATTCACTCCATAATAATTGATTCAACTACAAATTTATATTTACATATAAACAGGTTTAATAATCAGTTATTGATTTAACAAGGCAAAATAAATACGGTTATTTTGATGAGAAAAACAAACAATTAACTTTTATTATTACGGGATGATTTGGTTGGAAAATTTACAGAGTTCATATACTGTGACAGTACTTTTGTACTTATTTGGCCAGGCGTTGACAATGATTTGTCATTGATTTCGGGTTCTGTCGCTGCTGGTTCCCAGAGCTGTTACGGACTGTTTCATCTCTTCAGGAGTCAAATATTGTGGCAGCAGTACGTCCAGTGCAGCAAAGCCGGGGTAACTACGAAGGTTGTCAAGTCAAGCGTCTTCAAGACACGTCTGATGTAGGCGTCTAGCGTCGACTGCTGGCAACGCGTACTGCAAACTGAGAAGAAACAAATGCCTCTTTTTATGTATCGCATCGCCTGATATGAACATCAGGCGACCTTCGCTTCTATCCACAATGTCATCTTCCTAAGAATTTGCTCCTATCACTGAACATTAAATTTGGACCCATTAAGTCAAATAAAAATGTTTTTGCACAGCGAAAGACGACAACTAAAACATTCTAGACACATATAAATATACATATATAAATATACATATAAAACTTTCAAAAATGTTAGTATTATAAATATATACACCATGATATCAGCATCCACTCCCAGCAACCCATGGAGCCTGGGGCTGTCCGGATCGTTGTTCCTTGTGAGAAAACACGCACAAAAAAGTCTCCAGCTCGTACAGTGGTGGTTCACGAGGCAAATTATTTGACATGATGAGGTTGCCAGCACCATGTGCAAATGTACATCCACAAGCAATTTATATATGTCAAATGTCATATGTCAAATATATCCACAAGTAATTTATATATGTCAAATGTCAAATATCAAATGTACATATTACAACTTACACCGATATCGGGCGAATTACAGACTTTTTGCCATAATATATCGGGCAGCTGTGAAAGATGACGTAGAACAGACATGCGCAACATACGGCCGGCGGACCGCATGCGGCCCGCGACACAATAAATGTATAATATTGATTTTTATTTTTAAAAGTATGATTATTTGATTGCCCCATATAGCTCCTTAATTAAATCATCATTACGGAATTGATTGTAACGAATAAGCTTGTAATGTAAAAATAGTTTATTACTAGTATTTGGTGTGGTAAAGTGGGATGATATAAATAGTTATAGGGGACTTAGTGTAATGACTGAGATCAGCTGTGAAGGTATCTGTATCTAATAAGTGTGGTGTATTACAGATGACCTTACTTGCTACCACATTTATACCTCAGTCAGAATTATTCTGGAATATTGTGATGACTACGTTGAATGTCTAGGGTTATGATAATGATGAAGTGTAAGTCACAACAACAACAGACAGATAAACAATTTAATTTATTCCACAACACTTTACAATACTGTGACACTCACACACATATAACACTCTATAAGACTATCTTAAATGAGTCAAGTGTTAAAGTTTAAAAATATATGTATTAATTCCTTTCAATAATAGATATCCTGATTCAACTACACAGTGAACCAGGAATCAGAATCAAATGTAATTACAAGTTGTGTGTACACAATTTATCGATATGATCTTTGTATTGACATATTTTATTATTATTATTCTATGTGTGTAAGTTGTGAAGTAGTACTATGAGGTAATGGGAGCCGCGGTAGCATAGTGGTTAGTGCACTGGCTTCCAAGCGCAGTGGTCTATGGTTCGATCCCCAGATGAGGCGGAAAAATTTTTAGGCCACAAACGGCTCCTGGGTCGACCCAGCCCCAAATGGGTACCAGAGCTACTCTGGGAAGGTTAAGGCGGCAGGCGTGATGCCGACCACATCACCCCTCGTGTGCCGACGGTCAAGATAATATGGGCCTAACACCATATTCCCAATATGCCTCAATGGGCGTGTAACGGGTTCCTTTACCTTTACCTTTACTATGAGGTAATACTGGCTTTTTCAAGCTAGGTTGTTGTTTGTCATCATGACTTCAAGTGTTTGCTTATGGTGGAAATCGTATTGGGAAAAGTTCACAGTTCCTGTCATTTGAAACAATTTATTGTCCCTCTTTAATTAATATACTGTCAATTTTAGAGGGGGGGGGGCACATTGGATTGAGCTGCTCTGGCCACAGAATCTTATCTTCGGTGATGGCGGCAGGAAACAGTCTCCTCTGCCCCATCTGCTTATGTTTCCAGTGCTTTTATTTATCAATCAATATATAGCTGGCTACTCAAACGCAACGTTGTTGCTTTATCAAGCTTATTTGCACTAGTGGTCTCGAACTAACGCTCCTAAGGTGAGTATATCAGCGAGTCTAGCCAATGGAACCACCTTACGACAAGCGTTTGAAAAAATGTTACCTTTCCACGTCTCCCCTAACAACGATAGATAGTATTTATAGCCCGACCAATCGTGGTTAGTCTTTCATTTGTTGCGCTCCAATCAATTTGGAGTTTACATGGTAGGCTATTTCTGTAACGTAAGGTTTTTTCAAACACGTTATAAAAAAATTTTATGAGCAGAAATGATTCCATGTTGTCAGGCATCCCCACTATTTTATTTTGGTTATAATTTATTAATTCCTGGACTATTTTCGTAACGTTTTACATATTCTTTGTCAGCAAGCCCTAAGGAACCCAAATATCCAAATTTAAAAGAGCTACGTGGCTGCGTTCAAAATATGCAATTTCTTCTACCTCCTGTTTCGAAGATGTGCTGTCTGGGTACTGTAATGTTTTTAAACGTAAACCCATCTATTGTTATCTTTCCTAATAAGCGTTTTTTATGATTTTAATACCTAACTCTGGGAAGGGTAGTGAATTTATCACTGTCCGTCCCAAAAAGTTAGTGCATGTAGCCTAACACGCGTGATAGTAGTAATTGTGTATCGCGTTACGCTTGTTGGGGGTGGCAATAATAGCGAGACGCGTGTTTTTTGTTGCATGCGTTCCTGATTTTATTCGCCCCTCTCTCTTTCTATTTGAGTCCATCTGTTCGTTCGTTTTGGTAACGCAGTATAATTAATGTTAGGATTAATTTAGGTCATTACGCAGTCTGCCTCTCAATGTTTTTCCAAGAAATACAGCACACGTTTCATTGAAGAAAGCGGGTATAATACAGTAAGCTTTTACTATCAACGTGAAAGCGTTACAATTTGCAGACGAAGCAGAAAACAAGGGGGATTTCGAGTACATTCTTTGTGACAGCACTGTTATTTTACCATTGCTCTTTTCTTTATTAATTTTATTTGTTAGGCTTCATATTTACCTAATAATTTATATATGTGGATTAGAATATTCCACGACACCTCCCCTCTTAAAACAGACATTATATGTCAGTCCTTTATTCTATATACACATAGAGAAATTTATTATTATTTCTGGGGTTTACGGTGATTCTCATCACACGGATGGCGGCTTAAAAAATCCGCTCCCAAATTGGTTTTTCCAGATATATACTCAATGCTAAAATTATATGGAGCCAAAAGTAAAGACCATCGGAGTAACCTGGAGTTCTCATGCCTAGCCTGTGCTAGAAACGATAAAGGTTTGTGGTCTGTTTGCAACTTAAATGCCTTCCCATATAGATAAATATTGAATTTCTTTATCGCCCATATTACTGCAAGACATTCTTTTTCGCTAGTTGAGTAGTTGATTTCAGCTTTATTCAACTTTCTGCTAGCATATGCCACTGTGCTTAATTCCCCATCCAATGCATCTGATTTCTGTAGTAGAGTTGCACCTAACCCAATATTACTTGCATCCGTCCTTACTATGAATTCTTGACTTAAGTCAGGTAATTTCAAAATGGGTTTACTTGTGAGCTTTTCCTTCAATTCTTGGTAAGTCATTTCACATTGTGGTGTCCATGTAATGCGATCTGGATGTCCTTTACGTGTCAATTCAGTTACCGGTGCACATATGGAATTAAAGTTTTTGATATACTTCTGGTAGAAACCACATAATGAGACAAAGGATCTCACGTCCTTCTTGGTTTGTGGTCTCGGGGCTTTCTGTAGTTTCTCTAAATTCTTTGGGTCAGGGGTCATGTTTCCCTGATAAACTGTGTGTCCCAAAAATTCCAATTCTTTACATCCAACGCAACATTTGGTTGGTCGGGCTGTTAAATTTGCCTCCCTAAGTCGATCAAACAGCATGTTCAGAGAGTCAATGTGTTCCTCAAATGTTTCTGTTGCTATAAGGATATCATCCATAAAATTTGTTTATACAGGGATTATTCAGAGGATCCAATAATTTTCTCATCATTCTAGAGAAGACACTAGGCGCATTCTTCAATCCAAATGGCAATCTATTAAACTCATAGTGTCCTTCTGAGGTACTAAAAGCTAGGTATGGTCTAACCTCAGGCTTTACTGGAATCTGATAGTATCCTTTACTCAGATCCACTTTTGAGAAATATTTAGCTTTATTTAGCCTGGCAAACAGCTGATTTGTATCCGGCAATGGATCCACCTGTCCTTCTGTAATAGCATTCAGTCTCCTGTAATCTATACAGAGTCTATGTTCTCCAGAGGGCTTCCTTAAGAGTACAACACACCGGAACTATACGAAGACTCACTGTGCGAAATAATTCCTTCCTTCAATAGATAGTCTATCTCTTCCTTCAAAGCTTTCTCCTTAGCAAACGGAAATCGAATATGGTTTCATACAGACAGGTGTGGAGTCTATTAGTTTCATATCATATTCCAATAGGTTTGTATGCCCTGGTCGGTCTGTTAACACCTCTGCATGATTATTTAGAACCTGTTGCACTCTCTCTTTCTGAGTTTTCGTTAAATGTGTACTGATTTTCACCTGTGCTGCTGTCTCACAGGGGTGTAATGGATATTCAAATGATGAAAGTGGTTCCTTTTTCATCTCCATGGCGATGGACAAGGTCAACAAGTGTGTCTCTTCCTGATGTTCTCTTTCCAAATATTTCTTCAGGAGATTCACATGATAGATTTTTTCTTTCCCCTTCTTATCTATCTTATAATTTGTTCTAGACACCTTCTCTAGAACTGTATATGGACCCTGCCATCCAATTTGTAACTTATTCTGACTCCCAGGCAAAAGAAGCAGTACTTTCTCTCCCACAGCCAAATTTCTGTCTTTCGCCTTCCTGTTATAATAGGCAGCATGTTTCTTCCTGGCTTGTTTCAAATTTTCATTGGCAAGTTTCCAGCCAGTTTTTTAACCGAGTGGTCAGCTCATTCACATATTGGTATGAAGATGTAATGTTTTCCTCTGCCTTTTCATCAGTCCACGTTCTTAACAAAGCTACATATGGACCTTTAATTGTGTGGACCTATTTGTCCATGCACCGGTATGGTCCTTCCACTTGAAGCTTTATAGTGATGATTTTTCCTCCCAGAATTATCATTCACAAAACGACCGCTACCAATTTTTCTTTTGGGGCTTTCTCCCCTCTTAAAATTCTTGATGAGAGATTTCCTCTCTACATCTTCTTCCTCCAGTTTGTTTAAGTCCGATTGAGGGATTGTCGGCTTATCCTGGGGTAAGACATCTTTTTGCACTCTCCGCATAGTGGCCATTGTAAAACAGTTAAGTGAAGCTTGTCCGTGAAAAGGGGCTTCCCATTCCATTTGGTCCACTTTATCAAATCTATATTGCTTTTTATTATCAGGCCTAATTTTGCCCCGTGGCGTGTCCAGGTCCTGATCCATGTTCCCACTTGTGGGTGTTCCCTCATGTGCTATGCTACACCTTTCTACACAATTCTCAATGTCCCATCTTGCTTTTGGCCGATAATAATTGTGAGCCACCTTTTGAATGATGGTACCTATCTTCTCATGGTCCCCATCTGGTTTCACATGTAGGCTCCTTATTAAGTCTGCCCTATATCTTTTTGGAAGTACCAGCTGTCCCTGACCTTTGGATCTAGCTCCAGTCTTCCTATACATCAACTTGTTTTTCATGTAAAAATCTCCCTTGCCTGGAGTTGTATGACAAGTTGACAATTTTCTGAAACAAGGCTTGAGTGTTTTATCCCCAGCCTGTGCCTTCCTCATCTCTTCTGGAGTGGTATCTAACATAATATCCTCCTCCTGTCTTGAGGTCGACCTGACCTGAAGGGTTGCCATATACACAGGTTTCCTTCTGCAACGGTCAGTGTCATGATTGTCCATCTTACAATTTTTACACCACCTTTTTCCTTGGTTGAAAGATTTTCTTTCATCATATTTCCTTTCATCGAATTGTGGGAATTTATTTTTATTTTCATACCGTGGCCTATCAAATTGGTGCTTACCTTTATTTTGATCCCTAGGATCAAATTTATTAAAGTTCTGTGGTGCCCTAAAGTTATCCACTTGTTTCTTTTTATTACCTGTTACCTCTGCTTGAGCTGCTTGATACCTTTCAGCAACATTTAGCAACTCACCCAGCCTCTCTGCACCTTGTTCCATGAGAAACTTTCTCAGGTCTGGAGCCATGGACTCTCTTAATTGCTCTATAAGGACCATTTCCTTAAGATCTTGGGTTTTCCCCAGAGAAGTCCATTTCTCCAAGTATGTCTCTATTCGTGCAGAGAACTGGTGATAGGTTTCACCTGACAGTAGTTTAGCATTCCTAAATTTTTTCCTATAAAATTCTGCATTCTTTTCATACCTTAACAAAAGAGCCTGCTTTAGCATGTCATAATTTTCCTGATCACCTCTGCTCATTTTTGCAAAAACTTCATAAGCTGCCCCACGAAGTCCCTGAGATAACTTTAAGCTCCACCTTTCTCTCTCTAACCCATACGTGGTAGCTAATAGTTCATACCTATTTAGGTAGCTCTCTATATCATCGTCTTTCTCAACAAAATGATCTAAATGAAAATTCATAGCTGAGGTTGAGGCTCCTTGGCTAGCAGTGGCATCAGAGGCAAAGGGACTGGCACCATTTTCAGGAGCATGGCCCTGAAACTCAAACTCCCTTAGTCGTAATTCATGTTCCCTTTGTAATCTTTTCTCCTCCTTTTCTGCTTCCCTCTTAATCCCTCTCTGCAGCTAATTTCTTCTTCTCTTTTCTGCAGCCTAATTTTCTTCTCGGCTTCCCTTTCTGCAGCTAATCTTTTGTCTTCTCTTTCTGCTTCCAATTTCTTAGCCTCTTTGTCAGCCTCAATCTGCAACCTCTTAGTCTCAGCCTCAGCTTGCAACCTCTTAGTCTCAGCCTCTAACTTTCTTTCGGCCTCTTTTTTCTAATCTTCTTTCTTCGCGTTCAATAAATTTGTCACATTCCGTAGTGACATAGGCAACCATAACTTGCCCATCTAATCCTAACTCTTTTGCAGTCTGTACAGCAGCAGATCGAAACTTGGCCAGGTCCGCCATTGTCTATCAGGTAAATTTCTACAATGTCTAACCAACAATTTAATCTCTAAATATATCTAATGGACAACACAGGCACCGTGAGCTCAACCTTATTTAATTCCACCCAAGGATACCTTTTAATTCTTATATTCCCTGAAGTGAATTACCCCCAATATTTTTAATAGGGAAAGATTCAAAATCCCCAAGAGCGAGACCCCAATATATGTGGTGAAGTGGGATGTTATAAATATTTATAGGGGACTTAGTGTACTGACTGAGATCAGCTGTGAAGGTATCTATATCTATTAAGAGTAGTGTATTATAGATAACCTTACTTGCTGCCACATATATATATATATATCTCAGTCAGAATTATTCTGGAATAGTGTGATGACTACGTTATGTGTCTAGGGTATGTGTATGATGAAGTGTAAGTCACAACAACAGACAGATAAACAATTTAATTTATTCCACTACACTTGACAACACTGTGACACTCACATACATATAACACTCTATGAGAATATCTTAACGGAGTCACTGATAACTTTTCAAATAACAATATGTATTCATTTCTGTCATGAATATATATGTGTGTCCTGATTCAAATACAAAGGAACCAGGAATCACAATCAATTTTAATTACAAGTTATATGTACAGACTTTATCAATATGAATATTGTAGTGACATATATTATTAAAAATATCCTATGTGTGTCAGTTGTGTAGTAGTAATATGAGGTAATACTGGTTTTGTTTTGTTCAAGCTCTGTTGGTATTTGTCATCATGACTTCAATAGTTTGTCTTTTGGGACTAGTATTGGAGATGTTCTCAGTTCTTGATATTAAGACAATTAAATTCCCCTCTGAATGTTATTTTTACAAAGTCATTTCAAGATGAGGGGACATAATGTTGAGCTCAGCTGGCCAAATCAGCTTATCTTGCGTGATGGCGGCAGGAAAGGACTCCTCTGCTCGAATTCTCCCCTGGGCTCTGGAGACACCTCACTGATAGCTAAAAAGACCAAGGAGTATGCTGTCCGACTCTGGATTCAGCAAAGCTCTGACCAGGTGCTGCTCAGTACCATCAAGACCACGGTCCCTGAAATCAAGAAGGATGTACCTTCTACTTCATAACTAACTTATACTCTCTTTTTACACTGATCACAACACATCACAAACATTGAGTTCAGAGCGTTAGGCCAACTATCAGCTTCATGTGAAATACTTTATTCCAGTATTAACCTCCTTAATGGTTACCACGCCTCTGCACTTCCAGCATTATTTCTGTCTAATCAATAATCTAGGTGTCAGTGTACTGTTTGGCCATTCCATGCAGTTTTACTTTCCTCCGACACCTTCTGTTCAGGCGGGAGCATTATAGGCTTTACATCATGTTTGCTACTGAACTACACATATATACAGGCATAAATTAACAATTCACATTCAATTTTCATTAAAAGATACTGAATGTTTCAAGCTTACCACAATTCATGGAAACAAACACAGATACGTTGATTAGCAATGAATTCTGGCACAAATTCCCATCTGCTTATGTTCCAGGCTTTTATTTAGCAAAATATGAGCTGGCTTCAACGCACTGTTGCTTTATCAAGCTTATTTGCACTAGTGGTCTCGAACTAACGCTCCTAAGTGAGTATATCAGCGAGTCTAGCCAATGGAGCCACGTTTCGACAAGTGTTTGAAAAAATGTTACCTTTCCACGTCTCCCCTAACAACGATAGATAGTATTTATAGCCCGACCAATCGTGGTTAGTCTTTCATTTGTTGCGCTCCAATCAATTTGGAGTTTACATGGTAGGCTATTTCTGTAACGTAAGGTTTTTTCAAACACGTTATAAAAAAAATTTTATGAGCAGAAATGATTCCATGTTGTCAGGCATCCCCACTATTTTATTTTGGTTATAATTTATTAATTCCTGGACTATTTGCGTAACGTTTTACATATTCTTTGTCAGCAAGCCCTAAGGAACCCAAATATCCAAATTTTAAAAGAGCTACGTGGCTGCGTTCAAAATATGCAATTTCTTCTACCTCCTGTTTCGAAGATGTGCTGTCTGGGTACTGTAATGTTTTCAAACGTAAACCCATCTATTGTTATCTTTCCTAATAAGCGTTTTTTATGATTTTAAAACCTAACTCTGGGAAGGGTAGTGTATTTTATCACTGTTCGTCCGAAAAAGTTAGTGCATGTAGCCTAACACGCGTGATAGTAGTAATTGTGTATCGCGTTACGCTTGTTGGGGGTGGCATTAATAGCGAGACGCGTGTTTAATTTTGCATGCGTTCCTGATTTTATTCGCCCCTCTCTCTTTCTATTTGAGTCCATCTATTCGTTCGTTTTGGTAACGCAGTATAATTAATGTTAGGATTAATTTAGGTCATTACGCAGTCTGCCTCTCAATGTTTTTCCAAGAAATACAGCACACGTTTCATTGAAGAAAGCGGGTATAATACAGTAAGCTTTTACTATCAACGTGAAAGCGTTACAATTTGCAGACGAAGCAGAAAACAAGGGGGATTTCGAGTACCTTCTTTGTGACAGCACTGTTATTTTACCATTGCTCTTTTCTTTATTAATTTTATTTGTTAGGCTTCATATTTACCTAATAATTTATATATGTGGATTAGAATATTCCACGACACCTCCCCTCTTAAAACAGACATTATATGTCAGTCCTTTATTCTATATACACATAGAGAAATTTATTATTATTTCTGGGGTTTACGGTGATTCTCATCACACGGATGGCGGCTTAAAAAATCCGCTCCCAAATTGGTTTTTCCAGATATATACTCAATGCTAAAATTATATGGAGCCAAAAGTAAAGACCATCGGAGTAACCTGGAGTTCTCATGCCTAGCCTGTGCTAGAAACGATAAAGGTTTGTGGTCTGTTTGCAACTTAAATGCCTTCCCATATAGATAAATATTGAATTTCTTTATCGCCCATATTACTGCAAGACATTCTTTTTCGCTAGTTGAGTAGTTGATTTCAGCTTTATTCAACTTTCTGCTAGCATATGCCACTGGGCTTAATTCCCCATCCAATGCATCTGATTTCTGTAGTAGAGTTGCACCTAACCCAATATTACTTGCATCCGTCCTTACTATGAATTCTTGACTTAAGTCAGGTAATTTCAAAATGGGTTTACTTGTGAGCTTTTCCTTCAATTCTTGGTAAGTCATTTCACATTGTGGTGTCCATGTAATGCGATCTGGATGTCCTTTACGTGTCAATTCAGTTAACGGTGCACATATGGAATTAAAGTTTTTGATATACTTCTGGT
The DNA here is from genome assembly GCA_024509875.1 of Oreohelix idahoensis. Classification (NCBI taxonomy): domain Eukaryota; kingdom Metazoa; phylum Mollusca; class Gastropoda; order Stylommatophora; family Oreohelicidae; genus Oreohelix; species Oreohelix idahoensis. Next base: position 65,833 of record JAMPIV010005645.1, on the reverse strand, counting down.
AGAAACCACATAATGAGACAAAGGATCTCACGTCCTTCTTGGTTTGTGGTCTCGGGGCTTTCTGTAGTTTCTCTAAATTCTTTGGGTCAGGGGTCATGTTTCCCTGATAAACTGTGTGTCCCAAAAATTCCAATTCTTTACATCCAACGCAACATTTGGTTGGTCGGGCTGTTAAATTTGCCTCCCTAAGTCGATCAAACAGCATGTTCAGAGAGTCAATGTGTTCCTCAAATGTTTCTGTTGCTATAAGGATATCATCCATAAAATTTGTTATACAGGGATTATTCAGAGGATCCAATAATTTTCTCATCATTCTAGAGAAGACACTAGGCGCATTCTTCAATCCAAATGGCAATCTATTAAACTCATAGTGTCCTTCTGAGGTACTAAAAGCTAGGTATGGTCTAACCTCAGGCTTTACTGGAATCTGATAGTATCCTTTACTCAGATCCACTTTTGAGAAATATTTAGCTTTATTTAGCCTGGCAAACAGCTGATTTGTATCCGGCAATGGATCCACCTGTCCTTCTGTAATAGCATTCAGTCTCCTGTAATCTATACAGAGTCTATGTTCTCCAGAGGGCTTCCTTAAGAGTACAACACCGGAACTATACGAAGACTCACTGTGCGAAATAATTCCTTCCTTCAATAGATAGTCTATCTCTTCCTTCAAAGCTTTCTCCTTAGCAAACGGAATCGAATATGGTTTCATACAGACAGGTGTGGAGTCTATTAGTTTCATATCATATTCCAATAGGTTTGTATGCCCTGGTCGGTCTGTTAACACCTCTGCATGATTATTTAGAACCTGTTGCACTCTCTCTTTCTGAGTTTTCGTTAAATGTGTACTGATTTTCACCTGTGCTGCTGTCTCACAGGGGTGTAATGGATATTCAAATGATGAAAGTGGTTCCTTTTTCATCTCCATGGCGATGGACAAGGTCAACAAGTGTGTCTCTTCCTGATGTTCTCTTTCCAAATATTTCTTCAGGAGATTCACATGATAGATTTTTTCTTTCCCCTTCTTATCTATCTTATAATTTGTTCTAGACACCTTCTCTAAAACTGTATATGGACCCTGCCATCCAATTTGTAACTTATTCTGACTCCCAGGCAAAAGAAGCAGTACTTTCTCTCCCACAGCCAAATTTCTGTCTTTCGCCTTCCTGTTATAATAGGCAGCATGTTTCTTCCTGGCTTGTTTCAAATTTTCATTGGCAAGTTTCCAGCCAGTTTTTAACCGAGTGGTCAGCTCATTCACATATTGGTATGAAGATGTAATGTTTTCCTCTGCCTTTTCATCAGTCCACGTTCTTAACATAGCTACATATGGACCTTTAATTGTGTGGACCTATTTGTCCATGCACCGGTATGGTCTCTTCCACTCGAAGCTTTATAGTGATGATTTTTCCTCCCAGAATTATCATTCACAAAACGACCGCTACCAATTTTTCTTTTTGGGCTTTCTCCCCTCTTAAAATTCTTGATGAGAGATTTCCTCTCTACATCTTCTTCCTCCAGTTTGTTTAAGTCCGATTGAGGGATTGTCGGCTTATCCTGGGGTAAGACATCTTTTTGCACTCTCCGCATAGTGGCCATTGTAAAACAGTTAAGTGAAGCTTGTCCGTGAAAAGGGGCTTCCCATTCCATTTGGTCCACTTTATCAAATCTATTTTTCTTTTTATTATCAGGCCTAATTTTGCCCCGTGGCGTGTCCAGGTCCTGATCCATGTTCCCACTTGTGGGTGTTCCCTCATGTGCTATGCTACACCTTTCTACAAAATTCTCAATGTCCCATCTTGCTTTGGGCCAATAATAATTGTGAGCCACCTTTTGAATGATGGTACCTATCTTCTCATGGTCCCCATCTGGTTTCACATGTAGGCTCCTTATTAAGTCTGCCCTATATCTTTTTGGAAGAACCAGCTGTCCCTGACCTGTGGATCTAGCTCCAGTCTTCCTATACATCAACTTGTTTTTCATGTAAAAATCTCCCTTGCCTGGAGTTGTATGACAAGTTGACAATTTTCTGAAACAAGGCTTGAGTGTTTTATCCCCAGCCTGTGCCTTCCTCATCTCTTCTGGAGTGGTATCTAACATAATATCCTCCTCCTGTCTTGAGGTCGACCTGACCTGAAGGGTTGCCATATACACAGGTTTCCTTCTGCAACGGTCAGTGTCATGATTGTCCATCTGACAATTTTTACACCACCTTTTTCCTTGGTTGAAAGATTTTCTTTCATCATATTTCCTTTCATCGAATTGTGGGAATTTATTTTTATTTTCATACCGTGGCCTATCAAATTGGTGCTTACCTTTATTTTGATCCCTAGGATCAAATTTATTAAAGTTCTGTGGTGCCCTAAAGTTATCCACTTGTTTCTTTTTATTACCTGTTACCTCTGCTTGAGCTGCTTGATACCTTTCAGCAACATTTAGCAACTCACCCAGCCTCTCTGCACCTTGTTCCATGAGAAACTTTCTCAGGTCTGGAGCCATGGACTCTCTTAATTGCTCTATAAGGACCATTTCCTTAAGATCTTGGGTTTTCCCCAGAGAAGTCCATTTCTCCAAGTATGTCTCTATTCGTGCAGAGAACTGGTGATAGGTTTCACCTGACAGTAGTTTAGCATTCCTAAATTTTTTCCTATAAAATTCTGCATTCTTTTCATACCTTAACAAAAGAGCCTGCTTTAGCATGTCATAATTTTCCTGATCACCTCTGCTCATTTTTGCAAAAACTTCATAAGCTGCCCCACGAAGTCCCTGAGATAACTTTAAGCTCCACCTTTCTCTCTCTAACCCATACGTGGTAGCTAATAGTTCATACCTATTTAGGTAGCTCTCTATATCATCGTCTTTCTCAACAAAATGATCTAAATGAAAATTCATAGCTGAGGTTGAGGCTCCTTGGCTAGCAGTGGCATCAGAGGCAAAGGGACTGGCACCATTTTCAGGAGCATGGCCCTGAAACTCAAACTCCCTTAGTCGTAATTCATGTTCCCTTTGTAATCTTTTCTCCTCCTTTTCTGCTTCCCTCTCTGCAGCTAATCTCTTCTCTCTCTGCTAGCTAATTTCTCTTCTCTTTCTGCAGCCTGTCCCTCGGCTTCCCTTTCTGCAGCTAATCTTTTGTCTTCTCTTTCTGCTTCCAATTTCTTAGCCTCTTTGTCAGCCTCAATCTGCAACCTCTTAGTCTCAGCCTCAGCTTGCAACCTCTTAGTCTCAGCCTCTAACTTTCTTTCGGCCTCTTTTTCTAATCTTCTTTCTTCGCGTTCAATAAATTTGTCACATTCCGTAGTGACATAGGCAACCATAACTTGCCCATCTAATCCTAACTCTTTTGCAGTCTGTACAGCAGCAGATCGAAACTTGGCCAGGTCCGCCATTGTCTATCAGGTAAATTTCTACAATGTCTAACCAACAATTTAATCTCTAAATATATCTAATGGACAACACAGGCACCGTGAGCTCAACCTTATTTAATTCCACCCAAGGATACCTTTTAATTCTTATATTCCCTGAAGTGAATTACCCCCAATATTTTTAATAGGGAAAGATTCAAAATCCCAAGAGCGAGACCCCAATATATGTGGTGAAGTGGGATGTTATAAATATTTATAGGGGACTTAGTGTACTGACTGAGATCAGCTGTGAAGGTATCTATATCTATTAAGAGTAGTGTATTATAGATAACCTTACTTGCTGCCACATATATATATATCTCAGTCAGAATTATTCTGGAATAGTGTGATGACTACGTTATGTGTCTAGGGTATGTGTATGATGAAGTGTAAGTCACAACAACAGACAGATAAACAATTTAATTTATTCCACTACACTTGACAACACTGTGACACTCACATACATATAACATTCTATGAGAATATCTTAAGGAGTCACTGATAACTTTTCAAATAACAATATGTATTCATTTCTGTCATGAATATATATGTGTGTCCTGATTCAAATACAAAGGAACCAGGAATCACAATCAATTTTAATTACAAGTTATGTACAGGATTTATCAATATGAATATTGTAGTGACATATATTATTACAAATATCCTATGTGTGTCAGTTGTGTAGTAGTAATATGAGGTAATACTGGTTTTGTTTTGTTCAAGCTCTGTTGGTATTTGTCATCATGACTTCAATAGTTTGTCTTTTGGGACTAGTATTGGAGATGTTCTCAGTTCCTGATATTAAGACAATTAAATTCCCCTCTGAATGTTATTTTTACAAAGTCATTTCAAGATGAGGGGACATAATGTTGAGCTCAGCTGGCCAAATCAGCTTATCTTGCGTGATGGCGGCAGGAAAGGACTCCTCTGCTCGAATTCTCCCCTGGGCTCTGGAGACACCTCACTGATAGCTAAAAGACCAAGGAGTATGCTGTCCGACTCTGGATTCAGCAAAGCTCTGACCAGGTGCTGCTCAGTACCATCAAGACCACGGTCCCTGAAATCAAGAAGGATGTACCTTCTACTTCATAACTAACTTATACTCTCTTTTTACACTGATCACAACACATCACAAACATTGAGTTCAGAGCGTTAGGCCAACTATCAGCTTCATGTGAAATACTTTATTCCAGTATTAACCTCCTTAATGGTTACCACGCCTCTGCACTTCCAGCATTATTTCTGTCTAATCAATAATCTAGGTGTCAGTGTACTGTTTGGCCATTCCATGCAGTTTTACTTTCCTCCGACACCTTCTGTTCAGGCGGGAGCATTATAGGCTTTACATCATGTTTGCTACTGAACTACACATATATACAGGCATAAATTAACAATTCACATTCAATTTTCATTAAAAGATACTGAATGTTTCAAGCTTACCACAATTCATGGAAACAAACACAGATACGTTGATTAGCAATGAATTCTGGCACAAATTCCCATCTGCTTATGTTCCAGGCTTTTATTTAGCAAAATATGAGCTGGCTTCAACGCACTGTTGCTTTATCAAGCTTATTTGCACTAGTGGTCTCGAACTAACGCTCCTAAGTGAGTATATCAGCGAGTCTAGCCAATGGAGCCACGTTTCGACAAGTGTTTGAAAAAATGTTACCTTTCCACGTCTCCCCTAACAACGATAGATAGTATTTATAGCCCGACCAATCGTGGTTAGTCTTTCATTTGTTGCGCTCCAATCAATTTGGAGTTTACATGGTAGGCTATTTCTGTAACGTAAGGTTTTTTCAAACACGTTATAAAAAAATTTTATGAGCAGAAATGATTCCATGTTGTCAGGCATCCCCACTATTTTATTTTGGTTATAATTTATTAATTCCTGGACTATTTGCGTAACGTTTTACATATTCTTTGTCAGCAAGCCCTAAGGAACCCAAATATCCAAATTTAAAAGAGCTACGTGGCTGCGTTCAAAATATGCAATTTCTTCTACCTCCTGTTTCGAAGATGTGCTGTCTGGGTACTGTAATGTTTTCAAACGTAAACCCATCTATTGTTATCTTTCCTAATAAGCGTTTTTTTATGATTTTAAAACCTAACTCTGGGAAGGGTAGTGTATTTTATCACTGTTCGTCCGAAAAAGTTAGTGCATGTAGCCTAACACGCGTGATAGTAGTAATTGTGTATCGCGTTACGCTTGTTGGGGGTGGCATTAATAGCGAGACGCGTGTTTAATTTTGCATGCGTTCCTGATTTTATTCGCCCCTCTCTCTTTCTATTTGAGTCCATCTATTCGTTCGTTTTGGTAACGCAGTATAATTAATGTTAGGATTAATTTAGGTCATTACGCAGTCTGCCTCTCAATGTTTTTCCAAGAAATACAGCACACGTTTCATTGAAGAAAGCGGGTATAATACAGTAAGCTTTTACTATCAACGTGAAAGCGTTACAATTTGCAGACGAAGCAGAAAACAAGGGGGATTTCGAGTACCTTCTTTGTGACAGCACTGTTATTTTACCATTGCTCTTTTCTTTATTAATTTTATTTGTTAGGCTTCATATTTACCTAATAATTTATATATGTGGATTAGAATATTCCACGACACCTCCCCTCTTAAAACAGACATTATATGTCAGTCCTTTATTCTATATACACATAGAGAAATTTATTATTATTTCTGGGGTTTACGGTGATTCTCATCACACGGATGGCGGCTTAAAAAATCCGCTCCCAAATTGGTTTTTCCAGATATATACTCAATGCTAAAATTATATGGAGCCAAAAGTAAAGACCATCGGAGTAACCTGGAGTTCTCATGCCTAGCCTGTGCTAGAAACGATAAAGGTTTGTGGTCTGTTTGCAACTTAAAGGCCTTCCCATATAGATAAATATTGAATTTCTTTATTGCCCATATTACTGCAAGACATTCTTTTTCGCTAGTTGAGTAGTTGATTTCAGCTTTATTCAACTTTCTGCTAGCATATGCCACTGGGCTTAATTCCCCATCCAATGCATCTGATTTCTGTAGTAGAGTTGCACCTAACCCAATATTACTTGCATCCGTCCTTACTATGAATTCTTGACTTAAGTCAGGTAATTTCAAAATGGGTTTACTTGTGAGCTTTTCCTTCAATTCTTGGTAAGTCATTTCACATTGTGGTGTCCATGTAATGCGATCTGGATGTCCTTTACGTGTCAATTCAGTTACGGTGCACATATGGAATTAAAGTTTTTGATATACTTCTGGTAGAAACCACATAATGAGACAAAGGATCTCACGTCCTTCTTGGTTTGTGGTCTCGGGGCTTTCTGTAGTTTCTCTAAATTCTTTGGGTCAGGGGTCATGTTTCCCTGATAAACTGTGTGTCCCAAAAATTCCAATTCTTTACATCCAACGCAACATTTGGTTGGTCGGGCTGTTAAATTTGCCTCCCTAAGTCGATCAAACAGCATGTTCAGAGAGTCAATGTGTTCCTCAAATGTTTCTGTTGCTATAAGGATATCATCCATAAAATTTGTTATACAGGGATTATTCAGAGGATCCAATAATTTTCTCATCATTCTAGAGAAGACACTAGGCGCATTCTTCAATCCAAATGGCAATCTATTAAACTCATAGTGTCCTTCTGAGGTACTAAAAGCTAGGTATGGTCTAACCTCAGGCTTTACTGGAATCTGATAGTATCCTTTACTCAGATCCACTTTTGAGAAATATTTAGCTTTATTTAGCCTGGCAAACAGCTGATTTGTATCCGGCAATGGATCCACCTGTCCTTCTGTAATAGCATTCAGTCTCCTGTAATCTATACAGAGTCTATGTTCTCCAGAGGGCTTCCTTAAGAGTACAACACCGGAACTATACGAAGATTCACTGTGCGAAATAATTCCTTCCTTCAATAGATAGTCTATCTCTTCCTTCAAAGCTTTCTCCTTAGCAAACGGAATCGAATATGGTTTCATACAGACAGGTGTGGAGTCTATTAGTTTCATATCATATTCCAATAGGTTTGTATGCCCTGGTCGGTCTGTTAACACCTCTGCATGATTATTTAGAACCTGTTGCACTCTCTCTTTCTGAGTTTTCGTTAAATGTGTACTGATTTTCACCTGTGCTGCTGTCTCACAGGGGTGTAATGGATATTCAAATGATGAAAGTGGTTCCTTTTTCATCTCCATGGCGATGGACAAGGTCAACAAGTGTGTCTCTTCCTGATGTTCTCTTTCCAAATATTTCTTCAGGAGATTCACATGATAGATTTTTTCTTTCCCCTTCTTATCTATCTTATAATTTGTTCTAGACACCTTCTCTAAAACTGTATATGGACCCTGCCATCCAATTTGTAACTTATTCTGACTCCCAGGCAAAAGAAGCAGTACTTTCTCTCCCACAGCCAAATTTCTGTCTTTCGCCTTCCTGTTATAATAGGCAGCATGTTTCTTCCTGGCTTGTTTCAAATTTTCATTGGCAAGTTTCCAGCCAGTTTTTAACCGAGTGGTCAGCTCATTCACATATTGGTATGAAGATGTAATGTTTTCCTCTGCCTTTTCATCAGTCCACGTTCTTAACATAGCTACATATGGACCTTTAATTGTGTGGACCTATTTGTCCATGCACCGGTATGGTCTCTTCCACTCGAAGCTTTATAGTGATGATTTTTCCTCCCAGAATTATCATTCACAAAACGACCGCTACCAATTTTTCTTTTGGGGCTTTCTCCCCTCTTAAAATTCTTGATGAGAGATTTCCTCTCTACATCTTCTTCCTCCAGTTTGTTTAAGTCCGATTGAGGGATTGTCGGCTTATCCTGGGGTAAGACATCTTTTTGCACTCTCCGCATAGTGGCCATTGTAAAACAGTTAAGTGAAGCTTGTCCGTGAAAAGGGGCTTCCCATTCCATTTGGTCCACTTTATCAAATCTATATTTTCTTTTTATTATCAGGCCTAATTTTGCCCCGTGGCGTGTCCAGGTCCTGATCCATGTTCCCACTTGTGGGTGTTCCCTCATGTGCTATGCTACACCTTTCTACAAAATTCTCAATGTCCCATCTTGCTTTGGGCCAATAATAATTGTGAGCCACCTTTTGAATGATGGTACCTATCTTCTCATGGTCCCCATCTGGTTTCACATGTAGGCTCCTTATTAAGTCTGCCCTATATCTTTTTGGAAGTACCAGTTGTCCCTGACCTTTGGATCTAGCTCCAGTCTTCCTATACATCAACTTGTTTTTCATGTAAAAATCTCCCTTGCCTGGAGTTGTATGACAAGTTGACAATTTTCTGAAACAAGGCTTGAGTGTTTTATCCCCAGCCTGTGCCTTCCTCATCTCATCTGGAGTGGTATCTAACATAATATCCTCCTCCTGTCTTGAGGTCGACCTGACCTGAAGGGTTGCCATATACACAGGTTTCCTTCTGCAACGGTCAGTGTCATGATTGTCCATCTTACAATTTTTACACCACCTTTTTCCTTGGTTGAAAGATTTTCTTTCATCATATTTCCTTTCATCGAATTGTGGGAATTTATTTTTATTTTCATACCGTGGCCTATCAAATTGGTGCTTACCTTTATTTTGATCCCTAGGATCAAATTTATTAAAGTTCTGTGGTGCCCTAAAGTTATCCACTTGTTTCTTTTTATTACCTGTTACCTCTGCTTGAGCTGCTTGATACCTTTCAGCAACATTTAGTAACTCACCCAGCCTCTCTGCACCTTGTTCCATGAGAAACTTTCTCAGGTCTGGAGCCATGGACTCTCTTAATTGCTCTATAAGGACCATTTCCTTAAGATCTTGGGTTTTCCCCAGAGAAGTCCATTTCTCCAAGTATGTCTCTATTCGTACAGAGAACTGGTGATAGGTTTCACCTGACAGTAGTTTAGCATTCCTAAATTTTTTCCTATAAAATTCTGCATTCTTTTCATACCTTAACAAAAGAGCCTGCTTTAGCATGTCATAATTTTCCTGATCACCTCTGCTCATTTTTGCAAAAACTTCATAAGCTGCCCCACGAAGTCCCTGAGATAACTTTAAGCTCCACCTTTCTCTCTCTAACCCATACGTGGTAGCTAATAGTTCATACCTATTTAGGTAGCTCTCTATATCATCGTCTTTCTCAACAAAATGATCTAAATGAAAATTCATAGCTGAGGTTGAGGCTCCTTGGCTAGCAGTGGCATCAGAGGCAAAGGGACTGGCACCATTTTCAGGAGCATGGCCCTGAAACTCAAACTCCCTTAGTCGTAATTCATGTTCCCTTTGTAATCTTTTCTCCTCCTTTTCTGCTTCCCTCTCTGCAGCTAATCTCTTCTCTTCTGCAGCTAATTTCTTCTCTTCCCTTTCTGCAGCTAATCTTTTGTCTTCTCTTTCTGCTTCCAATTTCTTAGCCTCTTTGTCAGCCTCAATCTGCAACCTCTTAGTCTCAGCCTCAGCTTGCAACCTCTTAGTCTCAGCCTCTAACTTTCTTTCGGCCTCTTTTTCTAATCTTCTTTCTTCGCGTTCAATAAATTTGTCACATTCCGTAGTGACATAGGCAACCATAACTTGCCCATCTAATCCTAACTCTTTTGCAGTCTGTACAGCAGCAGATCGAAACTTGGCCAGGTCCGCCATTGTCTATCAGGTAAATTTCTACAATGTCTAACCAACAATTTAATCTCTAAATATATCTAATGGACAACACAGGCACCGTGAGCTCAACCTTATTTAATTCCACCCAAGGATACCTTTTAATTCTTATATTCCCTGAAGTGAATTACCCCCAATATTTTTAATAGGGAAAGATTCAAAATCCCAAGAGCGAGACCCCAATATATGTGGTGAAGTGGGATGTTATAAATATTTATAGGGGACTTAGTGTATTGACTGAGATCAGCTGTGAAGGTATCTATATCTATTAAGAGTAGTGTATTATAGATAACCTTACTTGCTGCCACATATATATATATCTATCTCAGTCAGAATTATTCTGGAATAGTGTGATGACTACGTTATGTGTCTAGGGTATGTGTATGATGAAGTGTAAGTCACAACAACAGACAGATAAACAATTTAATTTATTCCACTACACTTGACAACACTGTGACACTCACATACATATAACAATCTATGAGAATATCTTAACGGAGTCACTGATAACTTTTCAAATAACGATATGTATTCATTTCTGTCATGAATATATATGTGTGTCCTGATTCAAATACAAAGGAACCAGGAATCACAATCAATTTTAATTACAAGTTATGTACAGAATGTATTAATATGAATATTGTAGTGACATATATTATTACAAATATCCTATGTGTGTCAGTTGTGTAGTAGTAATATGAGGTAATACTGGTTTTGTTTTGTTCAAGCTCTGTTGGTATTTGTCATCATGACTTCAATAGTTTGTCTTAAGGAAACTAGTATTGGAGATGTTCTCCGTTCTTGATATTAACACAATTTACTTCCCCTCTTAAGTTTATGTTACAATGTTATTTTAAGACGGGGTACATAATGTTGAGCTCAGCTGGCCAAATCAGCTTATCTTGCGTGATGGCGGCAGGAAAGGACTCCTCTGCTCGAATTCTCCCCTGGGCTCTGGAGACACCTCACTGATAGCTAAAAGGACCAAGGAGTATGCTGTCCGACTCTGGATTCAGCAAAGCTCTGACCAGGTGCTGCTCAGTACCATCAAGACCACGGTCCCTGAAATCAAGAAGGATGTACCTTCTACTTCATAACTAACTTATACTCTCTTTTTACACTGATCACAACACATCACAAACATTGAGTTCAGAGCGTTAGGCCAACTATCAGCTTCATGTGAAATACTTTATTCCAGTATTAACCTCCTTAATGGTTACCACGCCTCTGCACTTCCAGCATTATTTCTGTCTAATCAATAATCTAGGTGTCAGTGTACTGTTTGGCCATTCCATGCAGTTTTACTTTCCTCCGACACCTTCTGTTCAGGCGGGAGCATTATAGGCTTTACATCATGTTTGCTACTGAACTACACATATATACAGGCATAAATTAACAATTCACATTCAATTTTCATTAAAAGATACTGAATGTTTCAAGCTTACCACAATTCATGGAAACAAACACAGATACGTTGATTAGCAATGAATTCTGGCACAAATTCCCATCTGCTTATGTTCCAGGCTTTTATTTAGCAAAATATGAGCTGGCTTCAACGCACTGTTGCTTTATCAAGCTTATTTGCACTAGTGGTCTCGAACTAACGCTCCTAAGTGAGTATATCAGCGAGTCTAGCCAATGGAGCCACGTTTCGACAAGTGTTTGAAAAAATGTTACCTTTCCACGTCTCCCCTAACAACGATAGATAGTATTTATAGCCCGACCAATCGTGGTTAGTCTTTCATTTGTTGCGCTCCAATCAATTTGGAGTTTACATGGTAGGCTATTTCTGTAACGTAAGGTTTTTTCAAACACGTTATAAAAAAAATTTTATGAGCAGAAATGATTCCATGTTGTCAGGCATCCCCACTATTTTATTTTGGTTATAATTTATTAATTCCTGGACTATTTGCGTAACGTTTTACATATTCTTTGTCAGCAAGCCCTAAGGAACCCAAATATCCAAATTTAAAAGAGCTACGTGGCTGCGTTCAAAATATGCAATTTCTTCTACCTCCTGTTTCGAAGATGTGCTGTCTGGGTACTGTAATGTTTTCAAACGTAAACCCATCTATTGTTATCTTTCCTAATAAGCGTTTTTTATGATTTTAAAACCTAACTCTGGGAAGGGTAGTGTATTTTATCACTGTTCGTCCGAAAAAGTTAGTGCATGTAGCCTAACACGCGTGATAGTAGTAATTGTGTATCGCGTTACGCTTGTTGGGGGTGGCATTAATAGCGAGACGCGTGTTTAATTTTGCATGCGTTCCTGATTTTATTCGCCCCTCTCTCTTTCTGTTTGAGTCCATCTATTCGTTCGTTTTGGTAACGCAGTATAATTAATGTTAGGATTAATTTAGGTCATTACGCAGTCTGCCTCTCAATGTTTTTCCAAGAAATACAGCACACGTTTCATTGAAGAAAGCGGGTATAATACAGTAAACTTTTACTATCAACGTGAAAGCGTTACAATTTGCAGACGAAGCAGAAAACAAGGGGGATTTCAAGTACCTTCTTTGTGACAGCACTGTTATTTTACCATTGCTCTTTTCTTTATTAATTTTATTTGTTAGGCTTCATATTTACCTAATAATTTATATATGTGGATTAGAATATTCCACGACACCTCTTCTGGTGACTTTAGGTCAGGTGAAGAAATATACAACACTGCCTAATTCAATTCTCCGCAACCTTTTTTTTAACTTCACATCACACTTAAGTTCTTTCAGAATTCAACAGCACACTATAATATTCAAGTAGGTGGGTATGGTAGATATTAAGAAATTCACTGCTACCATAAGACAGTGTGATGGATTTGTGGAACGTGATAACTCACCTTATTTTATGTAACATTGTACGTGTAAGATTCTTTTGTAATATTTTACTATAATATATAATTTTGTATAGTTATATGGTGTATTCTACCTGCTGTCATGATACACGAGGCAGACATCTGCTGCACACTGGTTAAGGAGCACTTGACTTAATTGACACCTTTGAAGACATTTTGAACAGTGAAGACCTATTACACATGTTAAGGAAAACACACACCTTGAATGTAAAAGTAATTTCATAATAACTTGCAATCATCTGCAACTTCACTTTATCCTATAAGACTACCCAAGCTTTTGCTCCATGAGATGAAAATATTACTCAAGTCTGTTTATAGCTTACACACTTTTGGAGACACTGTTGTGAATGTTACTTTTAAAAATTTTTTTAACATTCATAAAACATATGAAGACATGAAATATAGAATTCTCGAAAAAAAGGATAATATCACAACCATATGGTGGGAGAAAAGGTGTTAGCTGGCTAACCCCTCACCACTAGGGCATTACCATTGTTGTAAATATTTTACTACGGCACATAATATGGCTCGTGTCCACTAAGGTATGTCTATACAACAATGGGTGATACAAGAAATTAACACTTACTATCAGCTCACGTCCCTTTATTATTAAAACGAAACTTGGCCACAATCGGCCTAATGAAATACAAAAACGTATATGTACAACTGCCACCAAAAATGCATATAAATATGAATGCAGATACAACACCAGGTAAGATGGCTACCCAAGCCTCTATCGTGAGCTTCGCTCAATCGAGCGACAACCAAAATGGTACTGTCGAACCGACAATCAACCTAAGGATTTACAAAATACTCGTTATGCATAGAACTAGCACTGAGGAAAATAATCACCTCCCTAGAGTAACTAACACTAGGAAAAGAATTATATGGCGGACACTGTATCACATACTCCAAGAATAAAGGCAGCCTTAGGCTGGCGACAATCTGTGTCCACACAGGACCGCAGTCGGGACTCTAATGCCCTTTTTATTCTTTGGCGCCCAAATTTTCCGCTGGTCACATGACACAGTCGTTCGGCTATTTTCGTCAGCTACCGACCGGCTTGCCTTGTCACTAACACGCAAGCAGACACTGCATTGTGACAGATAACTTATAGAGCCCTTTGAGATAAGAACTTAAGTTTGGCAGAGATACCTCTTTTACCATTTCTCTTCTTACTGGCTGTTGACCCGATTATGAGGATGGCGGCTTCGGCCAACAGAAACAGAATTAATTGGACTTTGACAAAACAGCTTGACAATAGATTTTGCCGCCAACCTGGTTCTTCTATCTCATAACTGTAACCAGATGCAAAAAAAAAAAAATGAGAATACTTGATGATGAATAAATGCAAAAAATAGTAATTAGGTCGAAAACAACTTGTGGAAGCCGAGATGCAAAGAATAAACCAGAGTTGGGGCACTGTACGAAGGATGGCTGCCGACTGAGCAAAGTGGAATCAATTTGTTGCTGCCCTACAAGATGCCACCAGGCGTGATGGCCACTGACTGCTTTGACGGTTGGCAGCTATGGATCAAAGAAGAAGAAGAGGCTCTTTGAGATACATCCCTTCAAGATGTGGATTCATGCATATTTTGGCCGCAATTTAGACACATTTGGATGATCAACAGTGGTATTCAAATAAAAGTACAAAAGCCAAGAAGTGCTTTTATTGCATTGGAAAAAAAAAGTGTAAATCAAGTTCAACAGAAAAATAAGAATCTCTATCTCAAAGGACAAGACAGTCCTATTGTATGGCTCTGAAACATGGAGAACAACAAAAATGACAACCATAGAAGTTATAAACTGTTATAAATGGGTACTGCCACACAATAGAGTGATTGACATGGTATAATGAGATAGTTATAAACTGTTATAAATGGGTTCTGCCACACAATAGAGTGATTGACATGGTATAATGAGATGGTTATAAACTGTTATAAATGGATTCTGCCACACAATAGAGTGATTGACATGGTATAATGAGATAGTTATAAACTGTTATAAATGGATTCTGCCACACAATAGAGTGATTGACATGGTATAATGAGATAGTTATAAACTGTTATAAATGGGTACTGCCACACAATAGAGTGATTGACATGGTATAATGAGATAGTTATAAACGGTTATAAATGGGTACTGCCACACAATAGAGTGATTGACATGGTTAATGAGATAGTTATAAACGGTTATAAATGGGTACTGCCACACAATAGAGTGATTGACATGGTATAATGAGATAGTTATAAACGGTTATAAATGGGTACTGCCACACAATAGAGTGATTGACATGGTTAATGAGATAGTTATAAACGGTTATAAATGGGTACTGCCACACAATAGAGTGATTGACATGGTATAATGAGATAGTTATAAACTGTTATAAATGGATACTGCCACACAATAGAGTGATTGACATGGTATAATGAGATAGTTATAAACTGTTTTAAATGGGTACTGCCACACAATAGAGTGATTGACATGGTATAATGAGATAGTTATAAACTGTTATAAATGGGTACTGCCACACAGTAGAGTGATTGACATGGTATAATGAGATAGTTATAAACTGTTATAAATGGGTACTGCCACACAATAGAGTGATTGACATGGTATAATGAGATAGTTATAAACTGTTATAAATGGGTTCTGCCACACAATAGAGTGATTGACATGGTATAATGAGATAGTTATAAACTGTTATAAGTGGGTTCTGCCACACAATAGAGTGATTGACATGGTATAATGAGATAGTTATAAACTGTTATAAATGGGTACTGCCACACAATAGAGTGATTGACATGGTATAATGAGATAGTTATAAACTGTTATAAATGGATTCTGCCACACAATAGAGTGATTGACATGGTATAATGAGATAGTTATAAACTGTTATAAATGGATTCTGCCACACAATAGAGTGATTGACATGGTATAATGAGATAGTTATAAACTGTTATAAATGGATTCTGCCACACAATAGAGTGATTGACATGGTATAATGAGATAGTTATAAACTGTTATAAATGGGTACTGCCACACAATAGAGTGATTGACATGGTATAATGAGATAGTTATAAACGGTTATAAACTGTTATAAATGGGTACTGCCACACAATAGAGTGATTGACATGGTATAATGAGATAGTTATAAACTGTTATAAATGGGTTCTGCCACACAAGAGTGATTGACATGGTATAATGAGATAGTTATAAACTGTTATAAATGGGTACTGCCACACAATAGAGTGATTGACATGGTATAATGAGATAGTTATAAACTGTTATAAGTGGGTTCTGCCACACAATAGAGTGATTGACATGGTATAATGAGATAGTTATAAACTGTTATAAATGGGTTCTGCCACACAATAGAGTGATTGACATGGTATAATGAGATAGTTATAAACGGTTATAAATGGGTAATGCCACTCAATAGAGTGATTGACATGGTATAATGAGATAGTTATAAACGGTTATAAATGGGTTCTGCCACACAATAGAGTGATTGACATGGTATAATGAGATAGTTATAAACGGTTATAAATGGGTACTGCCACACAATAGAGTGATTGACATGGTATAATGAGATAGTTATAAACTGTTATAAATGGGTTCTGCCACACAATAGAGTGATTGACATGGTATAATGAGATAGTTATAAACAGTTATAAATGGGTACTGCCACACAATAGAGTGATTGACATGGTATAATGAGATAGTTATAAACGGTTATAAATGGGTACTGCCACACAATAGAGTGATTGACATGGTATAATGAGATAGTTATAAACGGTTATAAATGGGTACTGCCACACAATAGAGTGATTGACATGGTATAATGAGATAGTTATAAATGGTTATAAATGGGTTCTGCCACACAATAGAGTGATTGACATGGTATAATGAGATAGTTATAAACTGTTATAAATGGGTACTGCCACACAATAGAGTGATTGACATGGTATAATGAGATAGTTATAAACTGTTATAAATGGATTCTGCCACACAATAGAGTGATTGACATGGTTAATGAGATAGTTATAAACGGTTATAAATGGGTACTGCCACACAATAGAGTGATTGACATGGTATAATGAGATAGTTATAAATGGGTACTGCCACACAATAGAGTGATTGACATGGTATAATGAGATAGTTATAAACTGTTATAAATGGGTACTGCCACACAATAGAGTGATTGACATGGTATAATGAGATAGTTATAAACTGTTATAAATGGGTACTGCCACACAATAGAGTGATTGACATGGTATAATGAGATAGTTATAAACTGTTATAAATGGGCACTGCCACACAATAGAGTGATTGACATGGTATAATGAGATAGTTATAAACTGTTATAAATGGGTACTGCCACACAATAGAGTGATTGACATGGTATAATGAGATAGTTATAAACTGTTATAAATGGGTACTGCCACACAATAGAGTGATTGACATGGTATAATGAGATAGTTATAAACTGTTATAAATGGGTACTGCCACACAATAGAGTGAATGACATGGTATAATGAGATCACCAGTGTGGAACTGATGGAAAGAACAAGACAAACTTCAGGGTAATGAGACGTGAGACGATGCTGATGTCAGGTAGAACACACATTTAGATAACCACTTGATAGCATTACAAGGCAGTTTCTGTTCTGGAGTCCACAACAAAGTGAAATAGAGGGAATCAACCAAAAAAAAAAAACATGCATAGAGAAGAGAACTTGAGCCAGACGTAAAATGGCTAAAGAAGACATGGAATGACCTTGAATGTTTGGCAAAGGTCAAGTGTTAAACGAATATTGATATGTTTTGTATTGTTGCCACACATAGGCTTATTGCCTTTACTTTTGAGGAAATATGTCTCTTTGTGGTAACTCGTGTCTTTGCACGGTTTTTAACTTATATTGAACGCTGCATATTTTATACGTCACCAGTTGTCAATGTTGTAACGCGTTTGCACTAATTTATTCTAATGGCTAATATTCGTGGCCTTTCGTTACTTCAAGTCGTCCTAGTAAGACGTGTTTTTTCAAGCTCCAAGAATTGCGGAGGAAGATATTTATTTAAGTGGCATAACTAACTTCGAAGGCAGCCACTATGTTTTCTAAGATGGTCCTGAACTTATATAGAAGTTCCACCTCTTATTGAGAAATATAAATCAAGTGATTGTAATATTCACGTCGTCTGGTCCACATTACTTGGGTGTTCATGGTAATGCGTGCACCTCTAGTACAGCGGCCAGGACTGAATGATTGAGACGAGACAGATGGAATATTAACTACTATGTATGCCTTGTATGTGCATTGACCATGAAGATGTTTTCCTGAAGTAAATAAATGTTGAAGAAGATATTGTGGACCCTCTACCCCGACATCTTGTGTTCTTCGGCCAGTGATGTCCTGTGATGACCAAACCAGTTTCCATTCGTGTTTGTCAGCATGATGCATGAACGTTTATAATTCTGTATTCTACTTAAACCCAAACAACAAAGAGGACAACCACATGTAACAGTCAGCAAGGCTTGAGGGCTATTTGTTTATGATCTATGATCCACAATATTGCCTAATTGGCACCTTGAACTCCTTTCACATACCCTCGGAGGGGTATTCATTCCACACATATGGAAACACTGCACAAGGGAATTGCCAGTTTTCTGTAAACTTTATTCCTGGCTTCATAAATATTTACAGATTGCATGTCACAAAATATTTTCATGTCTTTATCTTCTTCTGCAGGCATTCCACAGTGCTCACCAGCTTGCCGAGGCCAGGGAGGCATTTCCATCCCTGCGTATACCAATTGTGGTTATCCCTTGCACCATTAGTAACAATGTGCCCGGATCTGACTTCTCCCTTGGCGCTGACACTGCTCTGAATGAAATCACAGATGTGAGTTTTTGTGGGGGTTTTGACCGTACTGTACATTTTCTTTAATTAAAAAGAAGTGCATTTGAATCTAGAATTTCTTCACTTAAGAGGACACATTTTAATCCAACACACCAGGTCAGTGATAAAATGCAGTCCTCAAACCCATAAACATTAAAAGAAAAAATTTCAGTTCATAAACAGTAACAATTTCCCCTATACTGACGTTATATAACAATTTTATATATTAAAAAAAACAAACAAACCGGACAGACAAAAAAGAAGTTCAAGCCAGATTGACAACATTTATAGATATGTAATACACGCGGTCATTTTACAAAGGTGAATAGAATAAACATAACATGAAAGCAGATGATTTGACAGCTGTACATTAATTTAGTTGATTTTGAAAAGGCTTTTGACAGTATACATTGGGACAGTCTATGGAAAATACTGAGGGCTTATGGAATTCCAAGCTGCATAGTGTCAATCATAAAAAGCCTCTATGCCAACTTTACGTGTAGCGTAGGGCAGAGCAACCTAACCTTTGAGGTGAAGACAGGAGTACGACAGGGATGCCCCTTATCAACAACTCTATTTTTAACAGTCATAGACTGGGTGATGCAGCAGACAACAGAGGGCAGTCCAAGAGGAATAAGCTGGACTACATATTCTACATTGGAAGATCTGGAATATGCAGATGACATTGTATGACTAGCACATTCACATCAACACATGCAGGAAAAAACGGATAGATTTAATAAGTATAGCCAGCAGATGGGCCTGAACATCAATCTAAAGAAGACGGAGGTCATGACACTCAATGTGAGCAACCCGAGCCCATAACAGTAAGGAATCAACAACTGGAACAGACAGACACCTTCACATACCTAGGATGCATAGTAACACCAGATGGTGGAGCAAGCAAAGACATCAACAACAGAATGAACAAAGCAAGAACAGCCTTTTTTATTCTAAACAACATCTGGAAGTCCTCTCAGTACAGCACAAACACAAAATTAAGATTGTATCAGAGCTGTGTGCTTTCTGTGCTTCTCTATGGTGCAGAATGCTGGAGAGTTACAGAGAAGGAAATGTCGAAATTGTCCACTGTCCACACAACCTGCCTAAGAAAAATTCTCAGAATCTTTTGGCCGAATACCATCACCAACCAAGATCTGCTTACTCGGAGCAAGCAAGAGGACATGCACACCATCATAGCTGGCAGACGCTGGAGTTGGGTTGGCCATGTCCTCAGAAGAGACCCCGATACCATCACAATAACAGCTATGCTATGGACCCCTGAAGGAAAACGAAAGAGAGGCCGACCAAAAACAACTTGGCGGACGACTGTAGAGGCTGAGATGCAAAGAATGAACCAGAGTTGGGGCACTGTACGAAGGATGGCCACCGACCGAGCAAAGTGGAATCAAATTTGTTGCTGCCACAAGATGCCACCAGGCGTGATGGCCACTGACTGCTTTGACGGTCGGCGGCTATGGATCAAAGAAGAAGAAGATGGTTTGACTAAAACACAATTATAAAACATCTGAACGTATTAACTAATGTGTCTTCCTCAGTGGAAAAACAAAGTTGATCAAATCCAGATTTAAATGAGTGTAAGCAAGAGCAGACTTTATAATTATAAAATAAAACAATAAAATATAAAAAAACCAGATTGAACTTAAATGAGATGGATTCATCAATCTCAGTATTACTGTAGAAGATACTTTTCTAACAGACCTGGTCAGAGTTGTAAATTTACTCTTACTTGCATATATAACAGTTTTTTCTGAACTGCTTAAAGCTCATTCTGACAAAGAAAATAAGGGGGAGGGGGGAGAGAGAGAGAGAGAGATAATAAAAAACAAAAATAAACCAATGCTTATTTTAACAATTTAGGAAAAATGTAAATGCTAAAAGTTAAGATTTATTTAAAAAATACAAAAAAATAAACTACTCATTTTTACAAAACTCATTTGACAGTGACCTTAGAAAAAACTTATTGTGACAGTATGGAAGGAAGACTAAAATCTCATTTTCACTGGTATTAAATAAAACTGAATTAAAAGTGAGGGGGGAAAAGATATGAAAAAAGAAAAGAAAGAAAGGGCATGATTATAAGGTTAAAAAAAATAATTATACTCTGTGAGGTCTATTCTGCAATCTCATAAAGGTGCGTATCCTTTTATTCAAAATTGTCATGGACAGCTTTGGTTTTGGAAACCAAATTTTTTCCAGTTTCCAGATGCCACCCAAATCACGTTCGAACAGTAGCCCAGAATAGACCAACATCGCGCTTAATGTTTTTGAAAATCATCCAGGGTCACCCAAAATGTGTTTGAAATTCACCCAAAAGTACCGTAAAATCTCGCATATAATATGCACTCGTGTATAATACGCATGCTTGATTTAGCCCAAAATTTTCTGGTAAAATGGAAATTCGTGTATAATACCCACCATAATTTTTCAAGATTTTATTTTATGAAACATTTGTTAAAAAAACTGAAAGAAGATGGAAGATGCTGCGCAATAGTAGTTCTTTGATGAACTGAAAGACCATGTCGCTTCATAAAACAAACTGCCCATCCATATGACGCTTTAAATGCTGTTGTGCCTGTACAAGATTTTTTAAGTTCCAGAGCTTTAAGTCGGATTTCAATGCATGAAACACCGATGCCTTGTGGCCTTCTATCCACTACCCACTCCAATAATGTTTTTTTTCTAGGTCTGGAAGAACTGGTGGTGACCCACGACTCGCCTTTTTCTTACTAGGCAACACTTGCAGCGCCTCTTTGTTTTTTCGCCATAATCGAATGTTGCACTCGGTAATGGAAAAATGTCGACTTGCTGCCCGATTGCCGTTAGATTCTGCATATTTTACCACTAAGAGCTTTTCTGCTGCAGTGCAACATTTTCTCGAATTCATTTTTAGGGCTCAAAATAATCAAATGACAAACTTCACAACCAAGCTTAATATCAAAACAGATTGAAGACCAAGAGTGCGAAATGCGTTTTGCAACAATGTCCAACACATAAGAAAACACATGGCACATTCAATTTTGCGCCATTTTCACTGTCAAATTGTGACAAAAACTTGACAGACTTTCCAATGTAGGTTACTTTCGATATCGAAAATTACGTATTTTTTAGTACTCGCGTATAATACGCACCCGAGTTTTAGCGGGCAAAAATGAGTAAAAATTGTGCGTATTATACGCGAGATTTTACGGTAGCCCAATGTGGCTCAAAGAAACTTTGATTTTCAGAATGTTTCGGGTGTTCGAATAAAAGGATATGGGCATGTATTACTCCATATGTTACTTTTGTAACAAACTTGTTCAGAGTTGTAATGTTACCTTTGTAACAAACTTGTTCAGAGTTGTAATGTTACTTTTGTAACAAACTTGTTCAGAGTTGTAATATTACTTTTGTAACAGACTTGTTCAGAGTTGTAATGTTACCTTTGTAACAGACTTTTTCAGAGTTGTAATGTTACTTTTGTAACAAACTTGTTCAGAGTTGTAATGTTACTTTTATAACAAATTTGTTCAGAGTTGTAATGTTACTTTTGTAACAGAGCTGTAATGTTACTTTTTAACAAACTTGTTCAGAGTTGTAATGTTACTTTTGAAATAGACTTGTTCAGAGTTGTAATGTTTCTTCTGTAACAGTGTTGCAATATTACTTTTTTTTAACAAACTTGTTCAGAGTTGTAATGTTACTTTTGTAACAAACTTGTTCAGAGTTGCAATGTTACTTTTGTAACAAACTCATTCAGAGTTGTAAATTTACTCTTACTCAGATATGTGACAGAATAAAACAGTCTGCTACTGGCACCAAGCGACGTGTGTTTGTGGCTGAAACAATGGGAGGTTACTGTGGATACCTGGCCACATTGGCTGGCCTGGCTAGTGGAGCTGATGCAGCTTATATATATGAGGAAAAATTCAGCGTGCTTGACCTCAAGGTTTGAATAGTCTTTACCTTTTTGTTTGTGACTGCATTTCATGGAAGAGATTGTGATTTTATGAGCTTTTTTTCTGTTTAAAAAGAAATAAATTAGGTTACTAACCAACATGAAACATTTTTTTAAGTCGTTTGTATCTTGTCAGCAGTCAGTCACAATTCTTTAGCTTTCTTGAACAGTTTTGTATCTTTGGATGCGTAGTGCATACTGTCATAGACCATAGGTGTCTCTTGGATTTATTTTCTTTGTGTCCCCGAGGCCAGTCCTACTTCACTCAGGTATTTCTTAATCTCTTTTTCACATCTACAGTGTGGCCACAAAGTCCTATTACCCGTGTGTGAAACTAGAAAATACAAATCATTTGGCACTCATATGACATAGCATTTATTTAGAATGTTACAAACACAGCAGTATGAAATGACAGATCCAGTGAATCAGTATGCTACCTGTCGTAACTTATTACTTATGATATATTTGACAGTGGCTAATTATATACGAGCCCCGTATGATTCACTGGGGATCTCTGAAGAGACAAAGAAAGAAGAGTACTACAGCTCCCTCCGCAAGAAGTACAAGGCGACAAATGTTAGTTGTTCATGGGACTGGCAACTTTGTCATGTAGAACAAATGTTAGTTGTTCATGGGACTGGCAACTTTGTCATGTAGAACAAATGTTAGTTGTTCATGGGACTGGCAACTTTGTCATGTAGAACAAATGTTAGTTGTTCATGGGACTGGCAACTTATTCATGTAGAACAAATGTTAGTTGTTCATGGGACTGGCAACTTTGTCATGTAGAACAAATGCCTACAGAAGCCAGAGCTGTAGGAGCATGTATTTTAATGAAGGCTTCTTGCAGTAAGGCAATCAAGGAGCGAACAAGGAGATGAATGAATGAATGATATATGTGAGCGTAATGGTACTTTGTGGCTATCCTGCGTTTGTGGGTCTCTTCCTCCATCCCCTTTTAAAAAAAAAAAAATATCTTTCCAAGAATGTTCGACATAAATGATTTTGGCCCAGTATTTTACTTTATTTCCTCTCTGTCTTACCAGTCCAGTTTCATTTTCTTTCCTATATTTGTGTATCTGTTTAATTTGTACATTGTATGTTTCTGCAGATCTATTACGTTGAACAATGAGCAAAAAGTTAGAAGAAAGAATTGAGGCCCTTGAGATATGGATATATACAAAAGAATGGGGTACATCTCATGGAGAGAGAAAAAAAATGAAGAGAGAGGTTCTAGAAAAAAACTAGAAATGAAAAGAAATAATGAAGGAGAGCAAATTTACACAGCTAAAATATTTTGGCCATGTAAGAAGACCTTTTTGAAAACCATTATGGAAGATCAAAGCAAACGTGCAAGAGGAAGGCAGGGTTATAAGTGAGAAAATAACATCAAAAGATGGACAGAAAATTTTTTATCAGAGTGCACCATCAGGAAAAGAGGTAGAAGACGTTGGAGACACATGGCAGCCAATGTTTGATGTGAAGACGTTAGTTAATGATGATCAGGTTTCTACTTTTTGTTCATATTCAGATATCGTCATTTCTTATCTTGTCCTGCCATCTGATTTGGGGAATCCCTCAGATGTCTGCTGCTTTTGGTGCACTATCTTTATCGCTGAACCAATCTTTGAGCCATTGAGCAACACTGTTTTCATATTGGGGTTGAAAGGTCAGAGCTTGATGTTTAAAAAAGTTTTGTGGTGATATTTATGCTTCATGCCATCAAAGCATATATTTTTTAGGAGCATGACCACTGACTTTGCCTTGCTTTTTAGCGGTGACATCCATTATCATCGTGTTTTTTACGTTTCATCTCCCCGAGGAGCATAGGCCTTCAACAAACTTCTGCTAAGTCCTAATGTCCTGTTCCGTCTGCTGAAGGTCTCTCCATGTCTTGCTCATCCATTTTATTTCTGTCTCCAGTTTTCTTTTCCGTGTATTGTTTTTAGTCTCCCTGTAACTCTCTTAGCCTGGGGATTCCAGAACAAGGACTGCCTGGTAACGCAGTCAACAGGCTTCCTGAGTGTACCTGGTAACGCAGTCAACAGGTTTCCTGAGTGTACCTGGTAACGCAGTCAACAGGTTTCCTGAGTGTAAGTCCTATCCATCACAGTGTCTTCTTCCCATCTCTTGATCTAGCCGTGACAGCTTCTCTATTAAACAAAATGCTACCCAGCTGTGTAAACATTTCTCTATTTCAATGGAGGCATATTTTGCAGTGATTAGTCTGTATTAGCAGTGTATTAGTCACATCTGTGCTGTATTTTAGTGGAGTGCAGTGTGAGCTAGCATGCAAGAATTGTTAAAAAAATTTTGTTTTTGGTGATTGCATGTCTCTTTTCTGTCTTATTTTTTGGTTGCATGTCGTTTTTCTGTCTTATGGTGTTTTACAATTCTCAGCAAGATGTAGAACATTTAAAAGACAAGATCACCAATGCTGGAGTACAGAGGGGCCTTGTTCTGAGGTAAGAGAAAGATCGCAATGATTGTTTTATGTAGTTGTCTTCCTTATAGCTGTGACAGTGCTGTCATTACCTTTATGGAGGATGATATAGAAGTCACAGTGCAGCTGTTGTAAGTCATGGTTTTAAAGCATGACTGATTGTAAGCAACGAGATATTGGAACATGTTGTAAGTCACTGTATGACTGATTGTAGGTAGCCAGTTGTTAGAACCTAGAGGGTTTTAGGCCTGCTTTTGGGACTTTCAGTACTGACAGGTTGATAGTTTTTGACAGTTTCAGTACTGCTTGACAATAGTCATGCATGTCCAGTATAACTTGTCAGGCCAACGCATGGAATCCCGAGGGGATGAGATAGGCGAGAAAGCCAAGGAATGCATGGGCGTTACATGTAGAGACGTCATCATCAGTGCATACGTTGCACTGTTCGTTAGGCCTGTGGCCCAATACATCCAATTTCAACAGGCATTTATGTGTTGGGTTGCCTTCCTTAGCCTTTGACTGTCCCCAACCTACCTGCAAGTGAACAGTGTGGGTCTCTGTTTGACTGGTTTCTGAAAAAAAAAAAAGTAGAAAATCGCTACCGTCAAAAGTTAAGTCGCCTTATTGGCAAGGGAAGATCATTCCTGGTCTTGACTATATGACTGATTGTATGTCAAGCTTTCTTTGAAAAAATTCAAGTAGATGTATGAGAGTGTAAGAAGAAGAAGACGTGGAGAGAGAGGTAATGGAGAAATGGGCTGATGATTAGGTGAATGACATCATGTGATCACTGACCTGTGAACTGAGGAGCACCTAGGACAATGATAGATTGACAGAAAGTCATTTATCCAATGTGAGACCATTGCTTCTTGAGTAGATTGTAGACACTCCTTGCACGTTAATTTATTTGACCTATTTGTCCCTAAAGCAGCATAGTGCCTTCCCTTCCTCAATGGTTTCATCTTGCGCCAGTTGTTGTGGCATCTTTTGCAGATCAGAACTTATCTAGCATATTGCATTGTTTTCTAGAAAGAATATTTCCACTGTTTATTTCTCCTTGCGTTTCATCATGTTACATCATCATCATCAGCTGCCATCTCCACATTTAAGGTCAGTTATAGTTGATCTCCAACATCTTCTGTCTCTTGTCTTGATGGAGCACTCTGACAGACTCTTTCCTGTCCATCTCTTGATGTTATCTTCCCTCTTATAGCGCTGTCATCCTCTTTAGCATATTTACCTTCAGCTCTTCCTTCCATTATGGTCTTCAGCAAGGTGTTATGTCTTTTTATATGGCCAAAATATTTTAGCTGTCTAACATTGATCTCCCTTATTCTCTTTTCATTCTTAGCTTTTTTATGACCTCTTCATTTCTTCTCTTTCCTTGAGATGTGCCCATTGTTCTACATACCCACATCTCAGAGGCCTCGATTGTTTCTTCCAACTTCTTGTTTACTGCCCAGCCCATGTTTCTACACCATAAGAGTAATGAAGTGTAAATATAACACTTGATGATTCTCACTTTTAATTTATGAGTTGCTTGTTTAGAAGTTAGTATCTAGTTAGTAGCTTTGGCCATTCCTATTCTCTTCTTGATTTCTGTTTCACATCTGGCATCTTCTGTTATTATATGACCAAGATATGAGAAACTTTTGACTTTTTTCCAGTATTTTCCCATATATTCCATACTTTTAAAGGTTAACTTAGCATCTGCTTTGCTAAATTTCTAAGTTTTTGTTTTCTCAGTGTTAATGTTCAATCAACATTCATAACTTATGCTGTTTACTTGCTTCACTAGTTATTGTAATGCCTGTTCACTTTCAGCTAACAAAACTATCATCTGCATATCTCTGGTTGTTTATTGATCCTACACTGATGTTCAAACCTGGTATTTCCTGTCTGTGTTTGACAATTTTTTCTATGTAGATATTAAATAGGCAGAGCAACATCATGTAACAGGTACTGTTTATTGGTGCATGTTGTGTTTATGCATGGGCAAATGTATTTGTCGTTTAAAAAAAAGTTCTTGCTGCCAATATAAATTGGTTGTGTGGCACTTGAATTGGTTTGGTTTGGTTTTAAAGTCCATCTTCATTGCACACGTACAACTCCATCAGTGCTGTGATCTCCTTCATTAGGTCGCACCAGGAGAATCTCAGCACAGTGCACAAACTCCGTAGCACCAGCAAGGGTCCCAATGTGTGTATACAAAAATCAACCATTCTATAAATATTTTTCTGGTGGGTAGGTTTTCCTAATTGTGTAAATTTTGCCAGGACAGGTGCCATATGGCCTACTCTTTATGATTTATAACTGCCAATTGATTTTTAACATAGGCATCTTGCACACGGGACCTCCTATTTTTTTGCCTTCATCCGAGAAGGCTATGCATCCGATCTCACTACCCATGAGATCAGGGGGGAGTATGACATCATTAGGACCCACTGGGTCTGAACAAATTTCAGTAAAATACATTCTTTGTACTGGGAACTGAACCTGATACCTTTAGAATTAGAGGCAGGGCAGACGCCATACCTGTTAGCCACTCTGACTCCCGCACTTGAATTAATAACTTGTAAAACAGGAATCACTTTTGAGCTGGAACTAGAAACATTCACTGCGCAACTTGCATTATTTTGTCATGTAGAAAATTTAATTAATTACTTATAATGAGAATGGTATGAGGCAATTAATCTCATCTCATCTCATAATCGGAACCTCTTCTACCCCGTGAAACGAGGCAATTAATGCTGATAAGAATTTTTCTTCTTCATTTGCTCTCAAATAATTACATCTGTCGCTCTTATAATGCTGGCAGTCTGTCTCAGGCTTCACTGTGCTGATAAGAATGACGAGTTCTAACAATGAACTGACTACGCTCAGTGACTTGAATGAATTCAGTGACTGACAGAACTAATGAACTGAGTGACCAACTGACTAATGAACAAAGTATGACTTAAGGGAGACTAAGTTTAGAATAATCACCTCTAGTTGATTTGTGAAACAGAAAGCAATAGAATTTGGAATTAACAAACATGATAATATGAACACAGTAATACACAGTTCTCTTGGGTTAATATTAATGATGTCATCAAATATAGTAAGCACTAAAAGATTTATTATTTCCTTCCTCTTAAGTTGTTGTTGTTGTTGTTGTTTAACTAGGGCTGCTGAGCTTCTCGCTCTTTTGCAGCCAATACCAAGTTGAAGACTTCTTGGCATTATCTACACTGTATATCTAGGGTGAAACAAGGCTGTATTATGTCACCACTACTTTTTGGAATAGCTATTGATTGGGTTATGAGAAACTATACCCACAATGAACAATTAGGTATAAAATGGACAAATGGAAAATTCCTGGGGGACCTGGATTTCGCAGATGATTTAGCATTCTTAAGTTCAACACCCAGACAATCCCAAGAAGCAGTAAATAATTTGTGTCATCTTTCGGTTAAAATAGGTCTCCAAATAAATGCCCCTAAAACTAAAGTTATGAACTTTTCTAACGAGACCTTTAATATCATCCTGAACGGGGAAAAACTACAGAAAGTTGAACGTTTCAATTATTTAGGCAGTAAAATGACTCAGGATGGTGACACAACAAGAGAAATTCATACTAGAATTGCTTTGGCAGCTAGCGCCTTCAATAGATTATCTAGCATTTGGAAATTAAGATCACTGAATATACATACCAATCTTCGTCTGTTTAATTCAAATGTCATCTCAGTGTTAACATACGGTTGTGAAAGTTGGAAAATCACAAAATCATTGGAGTACAAGCTGAATACATTCGAGAACAAATGTCTTAGAAAACTCATGAACATCAGTTGGAAAGAATTCAAGACTAATCGACAAATAAGAGAAGACTCTAGGCAGAAATATGTCTCCAACTATATAAGGAAAAGACGATGGTCATATATCGGTCATGTCCTACGAATGCAAAACAACAGAATACCACTACAGGCGCTCACTTGGGTTCCTGGGGGTAAGAGGAAAAAAGGAAGACCAAAAGAAACACTCAGAAGAACAATAATAAGAGAAGGAAGAACGTTGGGCCTAAATAATGTGCAAGAGCTAAGAGGAGTGGCGTCACAACGAACAACCTGGAGAGCACTGGTTTCTGCCTTATGCGCCGTGTTTGGTGCTTAAAGAATTTATTATTATTATTATATCTAGGCTTTTCATGTCGCTTTTCTGCCATTCAAAAAATGTGTAGTGTTGAAGTCATGAGCTCCAGTTTCTCCAGCTTGGCTTGCATTTAAATGATCATCACATTTGGTCCCAAGCTAGGAGGAAGAAGGGCCTGGTATACTGTGCATTCCTCACCATTCAAAGGGGCTCTCCAAATATAAAAAGGTATTAGTCCTATAGCAGATACTGAAGTGAAGTGTGTTAGAGACTTCACCATACTAGGTCCAGTATTGAGAGGTGAGGTGACCAGTTCCCTTCCTCGCTGCCTTTTCCTTCCCAAACTCAAAGAGTCAGGTATCCATTTACAGCTGGGTAGACTGGAGCGTGTCGGTATGGTGATTCAAACCCAGCACCTTTGCCATGAGGGACCAGTGCTCTAACCACTCTGTCAATCGGATGCTCTCTCCAAATAAGCAGAGCTAAAATACAGTACTCTTGTTCTGGGCTCTCCCAAGGAATGTTGACGTCCTACACAGAGCCACTTCTCAGCTCCTCCTGCCTATCATGGGTCCATAGTGAGATCCTCCTGCATGCAGGCAACCAGATAAAAGCCGGCGATATGTCGGGGGGCTCAAGTGACTACTCCAAACTTACTGTGCAATGCAGGGTTCTCAACGGGTTTCACCACAGGGAGATCACTGGAAGTATGTAATTAGCCTCGAGACAGAGGTTCACTTCCACATCTGTATACTATAACATTGTGCTTAGCTGGTGGTCATAAGGATGACGCCAGATATGCCTCCATGCATCCTCTCTTAAGTTGAAAATAATATCTTAAAAATATGTAAATGCTTTTGCGTAGTAGTTGTAGGGGAAAATGTGGTTCTTATATCATAATACTTTTGTGTCAAAAGTTAGATTTGTATGTTTGCTATTATCTGCTTGACATTGATATGGACCAGTCATTAGAGTCACCAACCGGCTGATCACCCGTTTGCCAGACACTTCGATTACGGAAACAACGGCAAATGGGTTGATTTGCCATTGTCCTAAAGACGCCACTAGGCGTGATGGGAAACAATGGCAAAGAAAACCTATCTGCTGTTGCCCTAAGACGCCACTAGGCGTAATGGCCACTGACTGCTTTGACGGTCGGTGGCTAAGGACAGAAGAAGAAGAAGAAGTCATTAGAGTCGTGGACCGGTCATTAGAGTCGTGGACCGGTCATTAGAGTCATGAACCAGTCATTAGAGTCATGGACCAGTCATTAGAGTCATGGACTGGTCATTAGAGTAATGAACCAGTCATTAGAATCAAGGACCGGTCATTAGAGTCGTGGACCAGTCATTAGAGTCATGGAGCAGTCATTAAAATCATGGACCAGTCATTGGAGTCGTGGACCAGTCATTAGAGTCGTGGATCAGCCATTGGAGTCGTGGACCAGCCATTAGAGCTGTGGACCAGCCATTAGTCATGGACCAGCCATTAGAGTCGTGGACCAGCCATTAGAGTTGTGGACTGGCCATTAGAGTCGTGGACAGGCCATTGGAGTCATGGACTGGCCATTAGAGTCATGGACCGGCCATTAGAGCCGTGGACCAGCCATTAGAGTTGTGGACTGGCCATTAGAGTCATGGGCCAGATATTAGAGTCGTGGACCGGTCATTAGAGTTGTGGACACCGGCCATTAGAGTCGTGGACCAGCCATTAGAGTCGTGGACCAGATATTAGAGTCATGGACCGGCCATTAGAGTTGTGGACTGGCCATTAGAGTCGTGGACTGGCCATTAGAGTCATGGACTGGTCATTAGTGTTGTGAACCGGCCATTAGAGTCAAGTATGACTTTAGAAAAATAAGACTACTACTTCCTCAGACATACCATAAAAGGTGACTATTACGAGGTTGTGCATGAGGTTGGCAACCTCATCATGTCAAACAAATTGCTACAGACACCACCACTACAGACACCACCACTACAGACACCACCACTACAGACACCACCACTACAGACACCACCACTACAGACACCACCACTACAGACACCACCACTACAGAAACACATAAAAAAACTTTGGTGCAGGCTTTTTGTAAGGGGGGCCAGCTGCAGTGGTGGTTTCATGGGGCTTAAAAGGGAACATGATGATGATGTCTTAAGAAGTGAATGATAGAGGGTGTACATGGGGAGGGTTGACAACCTCACTATGTAAAATAAGTTGCTACAGAAACCACAACTACAAGACTTCATGAATGATCTGATGAGCTTGATGTTCCATGTGGAGCATACAAACAGAGAAGAGAAGTCGTTCAAGGACAAGTGTGGCACAGACATCAGTGTTACAACTGTTTGGTAGATCAGAGTAAAATACTTATAATCTATACTTGTATGCAGTTATTGTAGTAAATGCATTTGTTAGCTTCTAAGTAAACTTGTGTGCACCAATTAGCCTATTGTAAACATAATACAACCATCACGGTAGCAGTGTGTGTGTGTGTGTGTTTAAACATACAAAGATGTCACAGTAGACTGCTGGCATAAAATATCACAGTAGACTGCAGGCATAAATATCACAATAGACTGCAGGCATAAATATCACAGTAGACTGCAAGCATAAATATCACAGTAGACTGCAGGCATAAACATCACAGTAGACTGCAGGCATAAATATCACAGTAGACTGCAGGCATAAACATCACAGTAGACTGCAGGCATAAACATCACAGTAGACTGCAGGCATAAATATCACAGTAGACTGCAGGCATAAACATCACAGTAGACTGCAGGCATAAACATCACAGTAAGCCTGGACTTACGAACATTCTACTTCTCTTCTCTTTTCCCTCCTTATGGAACATTGGGCCACCGCTGTACCAGGTTCTGGGCAGGGAGGCTGCATCACAACATTCATGTGATCTTGTTGTGGTGGCATCTGTAACAATCTTGTTTTATGTAATGAGATTGCCAGCCACAGCCTCAGGCTATTTGCCTCTTACGACATGCCTGACGGCGCAGTAGTCCTAATCTTTCTGTCTGTTCATAGACCCCTCTCCCCCTTTTGCTGGAAGCCTGCACAGAGCATTCATATGTTCTTGTTGTGGTTTCTGTAGCAGTTAATTTTATATTGTGAAGTTGCCAGTCCCACAAACAATCTCATGATAGTTGCCTTTTATCACATGCCTGGGAAGCCCTAGTCCAATTCTTTCTTCATTTCTTTTGAGACCCACTGGAACCTCGCAGGAATTCATAAACATTACTTCAAGTTTATATGTATGGATTCTCTGAAGATGTGAATGGGAGCCTTGCTGGTGTAATGGTTACCACACTGTGCTGGTGATCGGGTGATCCAGGTTCGAGCACCTGGCGAGGACATTTACAGCAGTGTCGTCGACCAGGACTTGGACTGGAATAATTTGAGCCCTGGCGAAGACATTTGAAGAAGTGTCGTCGACCAGGGACTGGAATAACCTGAACAGCTCCTGAGCCGACCCAGCTCTAATGGGTACCTCCAAAATCAGCAAGTATCTGCCTGAATGGCGAGAGGACACCTTTCATTGTACAGGGAAATAAGGGATACTCACATAAAATCAGTCTCAGGTTAGACATATTAACCAGAGATTTTACCTCAAGTAATAGCGGGGATGCGTTAAAAAAAAAAAAAAAAAAGTGGATGTAAGTATAAATGTCGTAGTAAGTATATACAAATAACAGTAGTAATATAAATCGTAAGAGGCGACTGATGAGATTGTGTTTGTGGCTGGCAACCTCGCTATATAAAACTAATTACTCCAGAAACCATCACTGCAAGATGCAGGTATACATATAATTTATCTTAATGTTTAATGTTTTTCTTTTTTCCCCCGCCTAATTATTTTACACAACTGCTTCAGAAATGAACTGGCCAATGAAAACTACACAACTGATTTTGTAAGCCGGTTGTTCGCTGAGGAAGGCTATCCAGTTTTTACCACACGCATGAATGTACTTGGTCACATGCAGCAAGGAGGATACCCATCCCCATTTGATCGCAACTATGGAACAAAAATGGCTGCCAAGGGAGTGGAATGGCTGTCTGAAATGGTGGAGAGCTATGCGACTCCACAGGGTTAGTAATGACTTGGTGGTAGTTACGGCTCTTCTGTAGAGTTATGACCGTTTGAAGTTCTGTGCTGCCTAGTCTCTACTCTTGAATGCCTGCCTCCAGTTCTGTCTTTGCAAAACTTTAATATTTGTTTAGTTGATTTTAAACTCTTCTTTCTAATAGATTTCTTTGCTTACAAATAACTAGCTGTACTGGTCGTAGTTGATCGTCGTAGAAAATACATACGATACTGGGAACACCTTACGTTTTAAAAGTAACCGATGGGATAAGTCGTATTCACTGTATGAGAATAGTATGAATGTACTTGAATCTGTAACTTCTGCTTCATTATGTTATGTCGCACACATGGAACTGTGAGTTGTATTTGATTGTCATTATCTTTTAGAGGGTAATAAAGTTTTCTGTGTAGCTCCCGGGAAGGAAGGGGGGGGGGGCCTTGGAAGAGACAGAAAGAATAAGACTACTGGAGCCGCGCTAGCGTAGTGGTTACAACACCGCTCTGGCGACCGGGTGATTCAGGATCAAACCCGGGCGACGGCATTTGAGGATTTTTCGTCGACCGGGATTTGGATTGGATTAACTCGAGACCTGGCGAGAACATTTGAAGGAGTGTCGTCGACCAGGGACTGGCGGCTCCTGAGCCGACCCAGCTCTAATGGGACCTCCGAAAACGGCGAGTATCTGCCTGAATGGCGAGGGACACTTGTCTCTGTACAAGAAAATAGGATACTCACGTAAAAATCAATGTCAGGTTAGACATTAAAAATAACCTGAGATTTCGCCTTGAGTATTAGCGGGCATACGAAAAAGAAAAAAAAAGACTACTGTACCCATAGGCATGTCGTACAAGGTGACTAATATGAGGTTCTGTACGGGGTGGCAACATCCTTCTGTGAAACACATTGCCACAGAAACCACCTATAGGGTCAATCAATACCCTTTAGCTCCCCGAGGAGCATAGGCCTTCAACAAACACATGCCAAGTCTTCCTGTCCCGTGCCATCCGCTCAAGTTCTTTCCATGTTTTCCTCATCATGTTCACCTCTGTATCCAGCTCTCTTTCCCCATGTGTTTTTTGTCTACCTCTGCCTCTCTTTACCTATAGGGTCACCTACATAAAAATTTTGATCTCTCTCTTTTGATTTTGTATGTCGCATCAAGTACAGTTTCAGCTGCCATTAATTTCTCATTATCATTTGTTTTAGTATTAGTGAGTTCTGTTTAAGCATTTTTAACATGGCTATTGATCTTCAGGTCCTGTCAGGACTGGTAATGCTGACACAGTTGTCCTACTTGGCATGTTGAGGAGACATCTGACCTTCACCCCAGTGGAAGAGTTGGCTGAGGAGACAGATTTTGAGTGAGTGTTTTCCACTTTAAATTACAATTATAAAAACATCCAGTCAAAACAAAAAGGTAGAGGCTTTATGCTGCGAGTATTTTTAATACATGCAAATATTTTGTTTATAATAGTTGGGTATTGTTGTTTTCAACTTTACGTGCAGCATTGGGCAGAGCAACCTAACCTTTGAAGTGAAGACAGGAGTATGACAGGGATGCCCCTTATCAACCACTCTATTTTTAACAGTCATAGACTGGGTGATGCGCCAGACAACAGAGGGCAATCCAAGAAGAATAAGATGGACTACATTTTCTACATTGGAAGATCTGGAATATGCAGATGACATTGCACTGCTAGCACATTCACATCAACACATCCAGAAAAAACGGATAGACTTAATAAGTATAGCCAGCAGGTGGGCTTGAACATCAACCTAAAGAAGACAGAGGTCATGACGCTCAGTGTGAGCAACCTTGAGCCCATATCAGTAAGGAATCCGCAACTGGAACAGACAGATGCCTTCACATACCTAGGATGCTTAGTAACACCAGACGGCGGAGCAAGCAAAGACATCAACAACAGAATGAACAAAGCAAGAACAGCCTTTTTTTAGTCTAAACAACATCTGGAAGTCCTCTCAGTACAGCACAAGCACAAAATTAGGATTATATCAGAGCTGTGTGCTTTCTGTGCTTCTCTATGGCGCGGAGAGCTGGAGAGTTACAGAGAAGGAAATGTCGAAATTGTCCTCTTTTCACACAACATGCCTAAGAAAAATTCTCCGAATCTTTTGGCCGAATATCATCACCAACCAAGATCTGCTTACTCGGAGCAAGCAAGAGGACATGCACACCATCATAGCTGGAGCTGGGTTGGCCATGTCCTCAGAAGAAACCCCGATGCCATCACAAGAACAGCTATGCTATGGACCCCTGAAGGAAAACGAAAGAGAGGCCGACCAAAAACAACTTGGCAGAGGACTGTGGAGGCTGAGATGCAAAGAATGAACCAGAGTTGGGGCACTGTAGACAGAGATACAACGGTAAAATATCTCCAAAGATAACATATAAGGATAAAAAAACATAATGCGTAGGCTGCTGATGTACATGATCGCCTAGACCGCGGGTCATCATCCTCCATAATAATTGACTTGCTAGACAGGAGGGGAACGGCGGATCAAAAAGGAAAAATATGACTGGAAAGATTGCGTGAGACTAGAAAGGCTAAGGAGACGCAATTGGGGGGGGGGGGGGGGGGGGCGGAAAAAAGTCACGTTTCCCAAGTTGACATAAAAAGTAAGCAACTCGACAGAAGGGACCTTAGATATAATACGCCACAGTCATTTATTGGACGCTTTTGCAATACCAAGCCCTTGATTTGAATTCAGCGGCTAAAACGCAGATGTTTGGAATATTACAAAATTTAAAAAGTACTTTTTTCTTAATATTAATGTTAGGAATATAAAAATTAGCTGGCCGGATGGCCTATTCTGAGCAGTGAACTAATATGGTCTTAATTTTACAGACGGATAGATAATATTGAAGATAATGACAAAAGACAGTGTTGTTCACATCATCGCCAGACTGTATTGAATCTAAAAGTGTCGCTAATTGCACAAAAAAAACACGACCTCGAAACGCAGGTGTTCAAATCTACGTAGTATGGAAGAGAGGGTTTTTGGGTGGTAGCTGTGTCTAAATATAACTTTTAACGACAAAATTTTGGAGGGGAGAGAAAGGTTGGTTCAAAAATCTAGTACATTTTGTAGAAACACAAGTAGAGACGGACAGACTAACAGATAACCATCCATACTTGACTGAAGCATGACTGAAATGACTTTATGGTAGGAAATTTGAAATTTAAAATAAACCTAGGCAGTGATTGGCCACAGACAATCATATCATTAGCGCTCAGACGCGAAAGTGGGGCCATTCTTCAATAGTTGTTCAGTGATAGACACAGATTTTAAAGTGTGGTGATTTCCATATGAAAGAAAGTGTAATAAATTTAGGGACGCCATACTATAGCCAGCAGCTCAGCTGAGTTTTGCTAGCAATTCTGTGTTATTTATTCATAATCTGGTAAGATTGAAATTATTTCTTTATATATTTTGAATATTGTTTCATGTTCGAGTGATTTGATACTGCCATATCGAAATCTAGCCTTACAAACAAGTAGGGATTTGCTCTAGACCCCCCGCCCTAGTCAGGGTCTAGGGACCAACAATGTACATAAACTCCAGCAAGGATTATGCAAGACAGATCAAGTGTTGAGAATAATGAAACATATTACCTATCCTCTTTTAGGGCAGACAACTAATAAATATTTTTCAGAACCTATAGTCTGGGAGGATCTAGCTGATGTAAAACCACCATGGTAAATGTGCTGTTTGGTCAGAGAGATCTGACCTGTCTGTATGATGTGGTTGTTGTGTCAGTGTTGTGTCCAGACGTGGGTAGAGAATAGATTTTGACACATGGCCCATACTTTGATTGCAGAGCTGCGAGTTTCTGTTGTCAACAAAGCAGTGACTATTCAGTTGGTGACTTTACTCGAGTGTATCTGTGCAGTACTTGTGACAGAGACCACCATTATTGCCCGCCAGCACGGAGAGGTGGGACCATCAGTTTTCAGCACCAGAGCTACAAATATAAGATGAGTGAGCCTCTGGTCTGCTGGACATTCACCAAAGCTGTGTAGTTACTAATACCCCATAAAAATTCCCACCATTTTCTGGACACTGGGTAGTCAATATAGACAGGTGTGATGAGGCCACCCCAACAGCACAAACAGTAAATATCCTCCCAAGTAGATGACTACTAGAACATTTTAATAAAACTAACTAGTATAGTACATATATATGTACACTATTGCATTTATGATATAATATTCCATGCATTTCTTTCATAATCTCTAAATCTTTTTAAGTTCTGGTCAACCTAAAAAAATTGATCCAGAACAAAATAAATGTAATATAATTTTATCAAAAAATTTTACACACGTGAGTTAGTTCAGTGTATTTTAACATTTGTTAATATTATTAGTCTTCTTAATTATCTGTGGGTGTATTTAGAAACTATCACACCACACTACACATCATTACCCTAGACACTTTACGTAGCCACATTCCTTAAAAAAAATTAAGTGTGAGGTCGTAGTGGTAGCAAGAAAGGCCTTCTGACAATTCACAACTACATTTTATCTCAGGAGCCTTCACAGCTGGCCTCATACAATTACATTTAGTAATATCACCATCATACAATACCATCAACACCCACTACATAAATTGGGGTCTTGTCCAGGGATAATTAGCCCAACAGTAATATTAGGATCTCCTGGTGGGAGAAATAAAAGTAGGGAAATAAATTGTAAAATTCCCTTTAAAATTAAAAGTGTCCCTGTAGATAAAAGTTGGTGAATCTTCACAGCCAGTAATAATTAATTAGTTAACTGGTTAGTTAGAATTAGTTAGACTATAGTCATAAGAAGTACTTAGTGTATTTACTGGTTAGAGATTTAGCTTGTATATTATTATATTGTCTAAAAAGTATGGCGGAGCTGGCAAAATTTAGATCAGCTGCTGTGCTCACCGCGAAGGAGATGGGAATGGATGGTCAAATTTTAATTCAATACGTAACGGCTGAATGTGATAAATATATTGAACGGGAAGAAAGGAGGTTAGCTGAAGAGAAGAGGTTAGAGGCTGATAGAGAAATTAAGAGGTTGCAGATTGAGGCTGACAAAGAGGCAAAGGCATTGGAGGCCGAAGAAAAACGACAGCAAAGGGAGGCAGAAGAGAAAAGATTGACTGCCGAAAGGGAGGCAGAAGATAGAAGGTTGCAGAGGGAGCACGAATTACGACTAAGGGAGCTGGAATTACAAGGCCAGGCTCCTGAAAATGGTGCCAGCCCTTTTGCCTCAGATGCTACGCCTAGTCTGGGAGCCTCAAACTCAGCTATGGGGTTTCATTTAGACCATTTTGTTGAAAAAGACGATGACATAGAGGGGTACCTAGGACGTTTTGAGTTATTAGCTACTACATATGGGTTAGAGAGAGAGAGGTGGAGCTTAAAGCTATCACAGGGATTGAGAGGTACTTCTTATGAAGTATTTGCTAAAATGAACAGGGAAGACCAAGACAATTATGACATGTTAAAGCAGGCTTTGTTATTAAGGTACGAGAAGAATGGTGAATTTTATCGTAAGAAATTTAGAAATGCCAAACTGTTGTCTGGGGAGACATACCACCAATTCTCTGCTAGACTAGAAACCTATTTGGAGAAATGGACGGCTCTGGGGAAGACCCAAGATCTTAAGGAAATGATCATGATTGAGCAATTGAGAGAGTCCATGGCTCCAGACATGAGAAAATTTCTCATGGAACAAGGTGCAGAGAAGTTGGGGGAAATTTTAAATGTTGCTGAGAGGTATCAGGCAGCCCAGGCAGAGGTAAGTGGTGCTAAAAAGAAGCACATAGACAATTTTAAAGCTCCACAGCAATTTAATAAATTTGATAATAGAGAGCAGGGAAATAAAGGTAGGACAAACTTTGAGCGGCCAAGAAATGACTATCGCGACAGAAACTCACAGTTCAATGACCAAAAGTTCAATGAAAGAAAACCGTTGAACCAAGGAAAAAGATGGTGTAAATGGTGCAAGAAGGATAACCATAACACCGAATTTTGTAGAAGGAAACCTTCAAACATTGCTGCAATGAAGTCGGGGACGCAAAGATTAAAGGTTAATCCTAAGGGACAACAGGAACCTTATCACCCCCCAGTTTGTGAGGATGTTATTTGTAATGGGGTCACCATAAGGTGCCTTTATGATACAGGTTTGGATTATGATTCAGTTGTGAAGTCTAGCCTAGTGGACCCAAGTCAGTATACCACAGAAACAGTGGAAATACAAGGGGCGACTAAGGACATACCACTCATGACACTTCCCATCGCAAGGATAACGGTGAAAAACTCGCTATGTGGAAGGAGAAATCAGAGCAGCAGTGATAGATGAACCAATCTACCCTCTGATATTGGGGTGTAGATACGTCTTCTTGGGGAATCCCGAGAAACCTGTGATCATGGCGACAGTGCAGACCAGGTCACAGAAGAAGGAGGAAGAAGGTGAACCTATAAATGCTCATCCAGAGGAGATGAGGAAGGCGCAGGCTGAGGATAGGACACTCAAGCCCTGTTTTAAAAAATTGCCCAAATGCCACACACCTCCGAGCAAGGGGGAATATTTCATGAAGAACAAACTCTTATACAGGAAGGCCGGAACTGGAACAAATGGTCACAACCAGCTGGTTCTTCCCACTTCATATAGAGATAAAGTGATGGAACTCGGGCATGCGATTCCCTTCAGTGGTCACATGGGGATCAGCGCCACAGGACAGCGTATAGCTTGTCATTACTTCTGGCCAGGGATAACGGAGGATATAAAAAGATATGTCAAATCCTGCCCAGAATGTCAAAGGGTAGCTCCAAAGCACTGGACTGCTCCTGCAACTCTAGGGGAAATGCCCATAGTGGGAACACCTTTTGAGAGGGTTGCAGTGGATATTGTAGGACCTCTCACTCGGACCAAGAGGAGGAACAGTTACATCCTTACTCTGGTGGACACTTGTTCTATGTGGGGAGAGGCGGTAGCCCTGCCATCAATTGATTCAAAACATGTAGCAGAGGCACTACTTACAATATTTACCCGATTAGGATTCCCGCATCAAATCTTGACGGATAATGGATCTCAGTTCAAGGGGAAACTAACGGAAGAAGTTTTTAAGCTATTTCAAGCCAGGCACTTTCATTGTAGTCCGTACCATCCACAAGGGAACGGCCAGGTAGAGAGGTTCAACGGGACTCTCATTTCTATCCTGAGAAAGCTGGCACACGAAAAACCGGATCTGTGGGATCAATTCCTGCCCGCCGCATTGTTTGCGTACCGGGAGGTACCACATAGTTCAACCGGGATGGCTCCCGCAACTCTGCTATTTGGGAGACCAATAAAAGGTCCTTTAGAAGCTTTATTAAGGACCTGGACAGATGAGAAGGCGGAAGAGACTGTTACCTCATCGTATCAATATGTGAACGAACTGACCACTCGTTTGAAAGCTGGATGGAAACTGGCAAATGATAATTTGAAACAAGCCAGGAAGAAACATGCAGCATATTTTAATAGGAAGGCAAAGGACAGGGAACTGGCAGTCGGAGAGAAGGTGCTGCTTCTACTACCCGGAAGCCAGAATAAATTACAAATTGGTTGGCAAGGTCCATATACGGTTCTAGAGAAGGTGTCTAGAACAAACTATAAAATTGACAAAAAGGGGAAGGAAAAAGTTTATCATGTAAACCTGTTAAAGAAGTATCTGGACAGACCACTCCAGGAAAGCACCCCCTTATTGACCTTGGCTATTGCAACCCAGATGCAAAAAGAACCACTCACCTCACATGAATACCCATTACATCCTTGTGAAACAGCAGCACAGGTAAAAGTCAGTAAGCACCTGACTAAAAACCAGAGGGAGAGAGTTCAAAAGGTTCTGGAGGAACATACAGATGTATTAACAGATAAACCAGGCCATACAAATTTGCTACAGTATGACATGAAACTGGTAGACTCAAACCCAATCTGTATGAGAGCCTATTCTATTCCGTTCGCGAAGGAGAAGGCATTGAAGGAAGAAATAGAGTATTTGTTGAAGGAGGGGATTATTTCGCACAGTGAATCATCTTTTAGTTCTAGTGTCGTTTTGTTGAGAAAACCGTCTGGGGAACACAGACTGTGCATAGATTACAGGAAACTGAATGCTGTCACAGAAGGACAAGTGGATCCATTACCAGACACAAAACAGCTATTTGCCAGACTGAACAAGGCAAAATACTTTTCAAAGGTGGATCTTAGTAAAGGCTATTACCAGATCCCAGTGAAGCCTGAAGTGAGACCTTATTTGGCTTTTAGCACTTCGGATGGACATTATGAATTCAATATGCTACCATTCGGACTGAAAAATGCTCCGAGTGTGTTTTCAAGGATGATGCGAAAATTGTTGGATCCCCTGAATAACCCATGTATCACGAATTTCATGGATGATATTCTCGTCGCCACCGAGACATTTGAAGAACACATTGAAGCTCTGGAGATGTTGTTTGATAGACTTCGGGAGGCGAATTTAACTGCTAGGCCAACAAAATGTTGTATTGGATGCAAAGAGTTGGAATTCTTGGGACACACTGTATATCAGGGTAATATGACCCCTGATCCTAAGAACTTGGAAAAACTGCAGAGAGCACCTAGGCCGCAAACAAAAAAGGACGTGCGATCATTTGTGTCGTTATGCGGATTTTATCAGAAATACATCAAAAATTTTAACGCTATTTGTGCTCCTCTGACTGATCTGACTCGCAAGGGACTTCCAGATAAAATTATTTGGACTGCACAATGTGAACTAGCGTTCCAAGAGTTAAAGGAAAAACTCACTAGCAAGCCTATTCTCAAACTGCCTGATTTGACACAGGACTTTGTCTTAAGAACCGATGCAAGTAATGTAGGACTAGGAGGGGCTTTGTTGCAAAGATCATCTTCACCTGATGGGGAACTGAAACCAGTCGCTTATGCAAGCCGCAAATTGAATAAGGCGGAACAAGGATACTCCACAAGCGAAAAAGAATGTTTAGCGTTAATCTGGGCAATAAAGAAGTTTCAAATCTATCTGTATGGTAGGACATTTGTGGTGGAGACGGACCATCAGCCTCTCGTGTTCTTGTCTCAGGCTAAGCATGGAAACGCAAGATTGCTGAGGTGGTCTTTATTGCTTCAACCTTATCAGTTTAGTATCCAATATATCCCAGGCAAATTGAATGTCGGTGCAGATTTCCTCAGTCGGCACCCCTGTGATCAAAATTAGAGTAGTGGCAGACGTGAGGAGTAATTTTACCTATGTGTATCGCTGGTGTTGGAACTTGCCATAGGCATGTTTTCAAGTGGGGAGATGTGTAGTGAAATTGACAGAGATACAACGGTAAAATATCTCCAAAGATAACATTAAGGATAAAAACATAATGCGTAGGCTGCGAATAGTACATGATCGCCTAGACCGCGGGTCATCATCCTCCATAATAATTGACTTGCTAGACAGGAGGGGAACGGCGGATCAAAAAGGAAAAAAATATGACTGGAAAGATTGCGTGAGACTAGAAAGGCTAAGGAGACGCAATTGGGGGGGGGGGGGGGGGGGGGGGGAGAGGGGGGGGGGGGGGGGGGGGGGGGGGGGGGGGGGGGGGGGGGGGGGGGGGGGGCGGGGGGGGGGGGGGGGGGGGTGGGGGGGGGGGGGAGAAAAGTCACGTTTCCCAAGTTGAAAAAAAAAGTAAGCAACTCGACAGAAGGGACCTTAGATATAATACGCCACAGTCATTTATTGGACGCTTTTGCAATACCAAGCCCTTGATTTGAATTCAGCGGCTAAAACGCAGATGTTTGGAATATTACAAAATTTAAAAAGTACTTTTTTCTTAATATTAATGTTAGGAATATAAAAATTAGCTGGCCGGATGGCCTATTCTGAGCAGTGAACTAATATGGTCTTAATTTTACAGACGGATAGATAATATTGAAGATAATGACAAAAGACAGTGTTGTTCACATCATCGCCAGACTGTATTGAATCTAAAAGTGTCGCTAATTGCACAAAAAAACACGACCTCGAAACGCAGGTGTTCAAATCTACGTAGTATGGAAGAGAGGGTTTTTGGGTGGTAGCTGTGTCTAAATATAACTTTTAACGACAAAATTTTGGAGGGGAGAGAAAGGTTGGTTCAAAAATCTAGTACATTTTGTAGAAACACAAGTAGAGACGGACAGACTAACAGATAACCATCCATACTTGACTGAAGCATGACTGAAATGACTTTATGGTAGGAAATTTGAAATTAAAATAAACCTAGGCAGTGATTGGCCACAGACAATCATATCATTAGCGCTCAGACGCGAAAGTGGGGCCATTCTTCAATAGTTGTTCAGTGATAGACACAGATTTTAAAGTGTGGTGATTTCCATATGAAAGAAAGTGTAATAAATTTAGGGACGCCATACTATAGCCAGCAGCTCAGCTGAGTTTTGCTAGCAATTCTGTGTTATTTATTCATAATCTGGTAAGATTGAAATTATTTCTTTATATATTTTGAATATTGTTTCATGTTCGAGTGATTTGATACTGCCATATCGAAATCTAGCCTTACAAACAAGTAGGGATTTGCTCTAGACCCCCCGCCCTAGTCAGGGTCTAGGGACCAACAATGTACATAAACTCCAGCAAGGATTATGCAAGACAGATCAAGTGTTGAGAATAATGAAACATATTACCTATCCTCTTTTAGGGCAGACAACTAATAAATATTTTTCAGAACCTATAGTCTGGGAGGATCTAGCTGATGTAAAACCACCATGGTAAATGTGCTGTTTGGTCAGAGAGATCTGACCTGTCTGTATGATGTGGTTGTTGTGTCAGTGTTGTGTCCAGACGTGGGTAGAGAATAGATTTTGACACATGGCCCATACTTTGATTGCAGAGCTGCGAGTTTCTGTTGTCAACAAAGCAGTGACTATTCAGTTGGTGACTTTACTCGAGTGTATCTGTGCAGTACTTGTGACAGAGACCACCATTATTGCCCGCCAGCACGGAGAGGTGGGACCATCAGTTTTCAGCACCAGAGCTACAAATATAAGATGAGTGAGCCTCTGGTCTGCTGGACATTCACCAAAGCTGTGTAGTTACTAATACCCCATAAAAATTCCCACCATTTTCTGGACACTGGGTAGTCAATATAGACAGGTGTGATGAGGCCACCCCAACAGCACAAACAGTAAATATCCTCC
Source organism: Oreohelix idahoensis (assembly GCA_024509875.1). NCBI lineage: Eukaryota > Metazoa > Mollusca > Gastropoda > Stylommatophora > Oreohelicidae > Oreohelix > Oreohelix idahoensis. The sequence continues at coordinate 21,196 of JAMPIV010005645.1, read as the reverse complement.
CAAGTAGATGACTACTAGAACATTTTAATAAAACTAACTAGTATAGTACATATATATGTACACTATTGCATTTATGATATAATATTCCATGCATTTCTTTCATAATCTCTAAATCTTTTTAAGTTCTGGTCAACCTAAAAAATTGATCCAGAACAAAATAAATGTAATATAATTTTATCAAAAAATTTTACACACGTGAGTTAGTTCAGTGTATTTTAACATTTGTTAATATTATTAGTCTTCTTAATTATCTGTGGGTGTATTTAGAAACTATCACACCACACTACACATCATTACCCTAGACACTTTACGTAGCCACATTCCTTAAAAAAAATTAAGTGTGAGGTCGTCCTTTGTCTGTGACCGTCTAAAAAAATTCATTAAAAACAAACTGAGTTAAAATTATGTTTATTAATTTTAAATACACACAATTGAATCATGTACTTTCTGCTGTATTCTTAATAAAAGTATATATTAGTATTATGCAATGACAATTTCATTATTGTGACGAAAAAATATTTAAAACAAAATTTTGAACGTTTGTTGTGCTAATTCATTACCTGAAAAGATATAAACATTCATTTCTATTAAAGAAACATAACTACTCATGACGGAATGATCAGACCAGTTCATTGCAATGAACTACTCATGACGGAATGATCAGACCAGTTCATTGCAATGAACTACTCGTGACGGAATGATCAGACCAGTTCATTGCAATGAACTACTCGTGACGGAATGATCAGACCAGTTCATTGCATTGAATTCTGCACACTGGGAAGTTGTAAAAAGTCTCTGTAGAACGCCCAGAAGATGTGTTTGGTTTATTCTTTGAGAAAACAAAACATGGTTTTTTTTCCCCCACATTTGCTTCCCGTAAGTTGTTGTTAACTGCTGTTTTTTCCTTGTTTGTATTGAGCCAGTTTGATAACATTCTTTTCTAATAAACAAGCTGAAGTAATCATAAGATGCATAATCTAGTTTTAGAGTGTGTTTAGGTCCAGGGTTTCCTACAAAGTCACAAATTTCAACTGAAGTGTGCTTTGTTGACAAGTCTATTTCGTTCGATCTATCTTCAGTATCATTACTACTTTCACTAGATTCAGTTTTGTCAGTGCCGCTGCCACAAGTCTAAATCGAGTTCATATTCAATAGCCACATCTGATTCAGCGGCAGCCTGATTGTGTTTTGATAAAAAAGAACGTCATCTCTCTGTTTCCAAAGCAAAAATTCCACTGCCCGTAAAGCCATGGCTTTAAAAAATCCAAATATCGGTCGATTTCGAAAATAATTTAAGAAAACAGAAGCTTTGCTTATTACCAGAAATCTCCGTATAACTCAGGTCTCGTTTATATCGAGATCTCATTGCACTATGGCAACGAATGACAACAACGTTTTGCGGGCAGAATTGGCCGTTTTGGTTGGTGCCTTAGACTTCGCGCCCGAGCGATTTTGCCCGTTTTAAACTGTAAAAGGTTAACTAGGGCTGCTGAGCTTCTTGCTGTTTTGCAGCCAATACCAAGTTCAAGACTCCTTGGCATTATCTACACTGTAGATCTTGGCTTCTCCTGTGGCCTGTGTGCCATTCCGAAATGTGCTGAGTTGAAGTCATGATTTCCAGTTTCTCCAGCTTGGCTTGAATTTAAAGGATCGTCACATCTGGTCCCAAGCTAGGAGTAAGAAGCATGTGGCATCCTGTGCATTCCCCACCATCTAAGGGGGTTGTCCAAATATGCAGAGCTAAAATACTGAGCTCTGGTTATTGGCTCTCCCAAGGAATCGTCATGTCCTGCACAGAGCCACTTCTCAGTTCCTCCTGCCTATCTCTGGATCCATAGTGGGATCCTCCTGCTTGCAGTCAACTAGGTCAAAGCCAAAGAATTACGTCTGGGGCTCAAGTGACTTCTCCAAGCTTAGTGAGAAATGCTGGGTTCTCAACAAGTTTCACCACAGGGGGAATTCCCGGAAGTGTGTGGATGAATTAAAGTCAATGAGGGTGTAATTAACCTCACAGACAGAGGTTCACTTCCATGTATGTATATTGTAGCAATGTGCATAGCTGGTGGTCATATAAGGATGACTCCAGATATGCCTCCATGCATAATAGTTGGGTATCAAGAGACAAAGGTTACAAAGCGCTATACTACAAGTGATTTTGTTCAGTCCAGTCTATCTTCACTTGCTTTTTTTTCTCATCTGTTGCTTGGTGGATTTTTACCGATCTTTTAGTAGCTAGGTTTGTGGTCCAAATGCCAGTATCTTCATCATCATCATTATCATCATCATCAGTACTTTTCAGCTGCTAGTGGAGCATAGGTCCTCAACAAAAACATACCACGTCCCTACTGATCAGTGTCATCCATTCAAGGTTTTTCCATGTCTTAATCCATTTCATGTCTGTCTCCAGTTCTCTTCGCCGTGTGTTTTTTTCTGTCTCCTTGTTCCTCTCATTTGCTGGGGGTTCCAGAACAGGGGTTGCCTTGTAATGCTATCATCTGGTTTTCTTAATATGTGTCCTACCCAAAGCTTGTGTGTTCCCTGAGTTTTTTCCCCCCCGGCCCTAACTTTATTGTTATAAGAAGTGTATTTATAAAAGTTTTTTGGAGACTGAGTTTGGTGTTGGACTGAGTTATTTCTTATGTCCTGTTCTTAGAGAGTGAGCTAATGGTGGAGGTATATTATTGTTGCTGTGAAGCCCACGTATCTTCGTCTATAATCCTCTCATTACAGTTGTGACAGTGTCACATGCAATATTTTGTCTTCTTAACAGCAAACGTATTCCAAAAGAACAGTGGTGGCTGAAACTACGACCACTGCTGAGGATTTTAGCCAAGCACTCTGTGGTCAGCTATGAGATGGAGGCAGAGATGCATAACATTGATGAGGACGATGATGAGGAAGGAGAGCATATACTTTAATTAGAACAAACTTGTTTTAGCAATATTAAAAAAGAAAAAAAATTTTAGTGTCTCTTGTTAGAATCATTTCTTGCCAGAGCTTGGTTTTGTAGGAGTTATCTTGGCTTGTACATCACAATGCTTGCATTTTTAAAAAAAATGTTATAAGGCAGAAATAATAGAACAAATATAACCCAGATATGAATCAGTTTTCTTGATCTTTTTTTTTATTATTTAGCCTTTACGTTGAAACATTCATTTTGAACAGTGGGCATTGACCTTGACTTGTAGACTTCATTCATTCATAACCCTCCACTGCCAAAGGAGCATAGGCCTTCAACAAACACATGCCAAGTCCTCCTGTCACATGCCATCATCTCAAGTTCTTTCCACGTTATAATTTTCACCTCTGTTTCCAGCTCTCTTCTCCATGTGCTTCTTGGTCTACCTCTGCCTCTTTTGCCACACAGTCCCAGAACCTTGATTTTATATTCCCTCATTTCTGCTGCTACTTGTGCCACTTTCCCTTGTTTGTTTAATGTCCGAACATTCCAGGTGCCAAATCTGGAAGTTCTCTTAGTCAGTAACACAGACTCCTTTTGGCTTTCTCTGTGTTGCATCATACGCTTCCCTGTGAGAGAACCTTCCCCTGCCTTGGATGGCTGTTTTTTATTTTCCTTAATTGACTTGTCCATGTTTGTTGAAGTTATTTGTGGTTTAAATTTTTTACAGGATGGGGTAACCAGCCCCATGCCCAACCCTCCTTAGTCGCTTTCTACGACATGCATGGCAGGGAACAGTGTTACTATTCTTTGCTCCCCTTTCGGGCCCCGGTAACACACAGGTGTACTTGTAGACTTGTTAACAAGAATTAAATTTTTTTTTTCGATGATGAACATAAAAATGCAGAAATTTTTACTGGGTCCGATGTTTAGGTGTTTCACTTGCTGTAAATGGAGCATAGGCCTCCAGCAAGTTTATTCCAAGTCCTCCAGTCTTGTACAATCACCTTAAGGTCCTTCTATGTCCTCCTGATCCCTTTCATGTCTGTCTTCAGGTCTTGTGTCCATATAAGGCTATCAACAGGGTTTCCTCAGCGTGTTTCCTATCCATAGCCAGTGATGCCTAGTTGGCAGGGAGGATAGTGTGATTCGCTTCTGTAACTAGGCGGGTGTTGCCGGTCGGATGGTCCAGGGTTCCGATTCTGCGGTGAGCCTATCACTTCTGTTGTTTTTCTGTTATCTAGTTTTCTACTTTACTCATGAGTGCCTGAAACATACCTTTATGCGTGTATTATTTAAGAAAAAAAAACTCACGAAGAAGAGAACTGGAGGCAGACGTGAAAGATTATGAATGGATGGCACAGGACAGGAAGGTTTGGCATGTTTTTGTTGATGACCTATGCTGCATGGGGAACTGAAAGGTGTTGGATCCCATTACATGCCCATTGAGGCATATTGGGAATATGGTGTCAGACCCATATTTTCTTGACTATTGGCACACTAGGGGTGATGTGGTCAGCATCACACCGGCCGCCTTAACCTTCCCAGATTTGCTCTGGTACTCAATGCATGAGTCTGGGTCGACCCTGAAGCCGTTTGCGGTCTAAAATATCTCACCTCAACTGGGGATCGAACCATGGACCCCTAGCTAGGAAGCCAGTGCATTAACCACTGTGCCACCGCGGCTCTGAATTGATTGATTGATTAAGGATCACCTATGCAGTTTTTTATCTCCATTTATGTAATGTTTGAACAGGAAGGAGCTTATGTATGACCTTTCAATTGTAAGGATAGTTATGTGTAATAAGTTTTCATTGCTGTTTTACTATGTACTCCTTGTTAGAGAATTCATGATAGTTTGTTTTAAGTGTGTCATGTTGTTATGATTATTATTATTGCTACTGTTTTAGGTGTTGTGGTAATTTTTTACAAGGCTGGCCAAATTATAACTTTTTTTTAAAAATGTTGGAATATGTGAATGTACTTTGTGTGTACACCCATGTAAGATCAAACTTAAGATGTTTAAATGGAATCTCCGTTTCAATGTATTCAGAAAGATCTGAAAGTTGTATCAATTTTGACATTCAAAAAGTTTATCGAGGAGTACATTACAATCAATACAGTATTTGTTGGTTTTTTTTTTCAGTTTGTTATTGTTGTTGTTTTTTATTTTATTTTTGAGCTCAGCTATAAAGCTGAATTTAGTTCTTCTTTTAATTTAAAAACAAATATAAATAAGTGAATAGAAATTGTATTTAAAAAAATTCTAACCACATTTATTTTTTCCTCGATTCCTATAACTTTAACCGGCAAATAAAAACACTGAACACATCTCTTATGTGTAATTTTATCATCATTATCAAGTAACCGTGCTGGCTGGCATGGGTGATCTTCTTCTTCGTTCGTCCTGAAAAGGATATTGGTTGCATTGTGTCCCCAGGACCACCACATGGAGGTGGAGTAGGGTCTTGGTCAGCTCTGGTTCGCTGACCCCGACGCAAGCAGTCTAGCTATGGATCGCTAACTGCATTTTTCACTGTTGACACTATTCTGTTCTTTCCATGCTATGATGTTAAACTGTCCAGGATCTTCTCTCACTTTGACATCCTCTGCATCTTTTTTGATCAGGCTTTCCTGTTGTAGAATACATTTCAGCTTTTATCTTCTCATAACATGCCTGGAGAAGGTGCATTGCTTCCTCATCTATGAGTAATAAGCTTTCTTTGCACACTGGTTTCTTTCAGAACAACCTCATCTCTTTGACCTTCATGGATTTTCTTATTTCTGTACCTATTGTCCATGACTCACATTCATCTGACAGGATTGGCTGTGTGTAACAATACAAATATATACACACATTGAGACTCTCACTGGTGCTACAGAGTTTGTACACTGTGCTGAGATCTTCTTTGTGTGATCTTAGGGAGGAGGTCAGAGCACTGATGGAGTTGTTGGTGTGCAATGAAGATAGTCCTTCAACCTAACCAAACAATGAAAATCTATCTTTTTAATTTTCAATGACAAAAATTTGTTGCTTTTAAATTTCTGACATAGTTTTTTTTCCCCCCTTGGAAGAAATAAGTGCTAAGTAGAATGTTTTTGTTTGTTTATTTAATCAATGTAACAATGGATAATCATTTATACGCAGTTTTTCACTTTCAGTAATATACATCAAGGTTAAGACTGTTGGAATTTGGCATCAAATGTAAGGCTGGCAGAGATGGAATTATGATAGGAAGCATCCATCGTGTATACAACTGAGAGAGCTAAAGGAACAGTTAGCATTCACACTTTTCTACATATACTGAGGGAGACTGAGCTCCTCTGGGTTTGCCTAGGGTGCACAATGATGTCGATTCTGTATAACAATAACAATAACACTGAAGAAAGACTTTTTGACAAATATATAAATTAAAAAATAATATGGTATGAAATCAGTTTTACAAGTAAACGGTACACATGAGACAAGGGACATTTCGGGTTTTATCCTTCGTCAGCCACAGTTATGAACAGGTGACAAGGACAAGAACTACATATAGGTACTACAAAGGTCTATGATGATGAGGAAAACGTCAAATGAGCGATACAAGCAGATGAAACCACGGTGATGAGCGAAACGATAACAGTAATAATGCAAGAAAATCGTGAAACCAGAAAGACATGTCGAAACAAGAAAGTAAATAATCAACGAAACGAAGACAGGAATGAACAACAATATTAAAATGCGTAAAGAATCACTTAGCTGGATCGAAGAAAGGAACATTCAAAATGGCTGAAAAAATAAGGCGTCATGCGGAAGGGACGTAGGAGCTAGTGACGGCTAAGAACAGATAATTGAGGAAACGAAACGAACCAAAGCAAAAACAAGGATAGATAGGAAAATAATGACAGAAGCCACCAGAATTATGCAAAATGATGCTGGACATTCATCCCAGCAGGAGCTAAAGCGCTCATTTGAGAAATGAGACGATTCTCCAACGAAAAGCGAGTTCGGTCATCGCCGATACATGACGGAGGGCAGTGACATGAATGCCAGAGTTACCTAAATGGTCAGGGTTGTTGAAGTGAAGGGCCACCGGTAAATGTTTGCCATGATGGATGTCATTCAAGTGCTCCCGAAACCTGTCTGCCAAACGTCTGCCAGTTTCACCAATATAGGTCATGCCACACCTCTTGCAGATGATAGCATAAATCAGGTTTCTGGATTCGCACGTGAAAGACTCCCCAATGGCAAATTTACCATTCGGAAAGGAGACTGACTGCGTTTGGAGTACAAAAGGACAGGTCTTACATATGCGGTGTTGGCACGGTTTAGTACCAAAGTGAGGACGGACTAGTTTGTCTCAAGCGACTATGCACAAGAATATCCCTAAAATTCTTATCCTTACGATATGCCAACAAAGGGGTATCACGAAACAACTCTCTGGTATCTGGATCGGAGTGGAGAATAGGCAGATGACGGAACAGAATTTTTTTCACCGCCAAACAGTGAGGGTGGAAAGTTAAGACAAGTTTGAGTCTGTCAGATGTAGTAGTAGGTTTAGCAGTAAGTGCAACCTGACGAGTGACGGGACTAATGCGGTTAAGGGCATCAGATAAGACTCTTTCAGGATAGTGACGTCGGCGAAAAAACTCGATCATTTCTTGAGCTCGTTCACGGAAATCATCTTCATCGTGACATATTCGACGTAAGCATAGAAGTTGAGAGTAGGGAATGGAATTTTTACAGCTGGGAGGGTGAGAAGAGGTGTAAAGAAGGAAACCATGAGCATCAGTAGACTTTTTGACACTTGCCTGATAAATGTTAATGAAGACAGATGAGACAAAGACATTGAGTCTTCTCTGAACACACATGGAGAATGGAGTACCAGAAATACAGCAAAGGGAAAATCTATTGCAGATGAGTTGGAGGAATACAGAGAAAAGCTAATGGATGTCTTGATTTTACTGATTGGGAGAGATTGTCTGCAACAGAGTTTATAGAAAATATAAGAGAAATACTAGCAAGAACAGCTATAGCAAAACTTAAATCAGTTTGGAAATTAAAAATGATCTATTTTCAAACTGATAAGATTGATATTTAGTTGGATATAATATATGTTGATAAAGTACACCAGAACACTCCTAGGCGGGAAGACAGGCGTCTATCATCATCAGTTGACAAGATCCCTATGGTGTTGCCTGCCCCACTGTAGTGTATGGAATGTCAACTTGACCTACGCAGTGTTGTGTAGACATGGATGGAGTGTATAATGTGCGAATGATGATAAGGGTTCGTGTTGTTGACAAATGTTCTCTTCTCACACTCATGTATGACCGGAAGTCATCGACACCAACGACTGTGTACCTTTTCTAAAGTTTAATTGGACGTACACACTCGACAGCACAGATAGTGACAAATCACAGGTTGCCATAATACATCATAGTACAGTGGACAAATGGTCTTGCAATGTTACATGGGCACTCACTCATGTAGAATAATGGTATAATGGACTGTCAATAGCCAAGCACTCAGTATCGCCCATACATATATCATCTGACGTCACTGACTGAGCACGTCAGCTTGTAAACAATATTTCAGATGACTTCTAAACCTAATCTCGTTTAGCAACGATTCTTCAACATAATGTTCAGCACATATTTTTCCATATAATAATATTGAACCGCTAACAATGGGTTCTCATGTGTAGCAGTGATCTCTGGACTGATCAAGCGATAATACGGGCATCCCTTTTCTCTTCTTGAAAGTCCTACATGTTTTGGTTCCAAGATGGCTCCACTCGTGAACTGTCACTCACGTTTGAATACAGATAATGAATCTGTTCTAAAGTTAGTCATTCATACAACATTTCGTTGCTCTGTAGATTTGGTCATGAACAATAGACTGCATTCTACAGAATATAGTGCTGCTAGGAATCGAAGTCGTTTTTCATCGAGTCAAATATATTCTCTTAAACATTCAAATCGTAATTATCGACAATGGTGGCTTCGATCGAGAGTTCATAAGAGTATCTTTGATTACCTTGGTAGAGGGAATATGAAACTGCCATTCCTTGGCAAGATGAATAAACACTGGGGTAAAGCATACACGATAGGTCTAGACGACTATCACTTTCCCCAAAACCACTGAGATCACTTTTTCAAGGCATCAAGCCGACATAGCAAAACACACACAGTCCCTATCAGGACGAAGCCAAATCACACCACTCAAGCGACACATCCGCCGAATAGCCTTTGACCTCTCTAGAGACAACAGAACATATAGTTCGACTTAGATATGTAAAGATATACAGATATAAGACAGACTTGTCCTACTCAGACAAACAATACACATAAATTCAGGCCATAGATATTCTGAAGCAAGAACAATCTATTATTACCCAAACAACGAATAAATCGCAGTAAAATGTATTTATCCGCGGAGTTCAAGGGAAGTAACTCAATAATGACTTTCCCTTAAGCACTAAAAAATTACCTATGTATAATATTGTAAGATATCAAAGACTGCACGTAACAGTCTTACCACACCTCCCGGGAAAAAAAAAAATGGAACATTTTTTTTTTTTTTGAAATACATCTAGGAGCAACGTACAATAGGCTCACAACGCATGAATAATGCGCAGATGAAAATATCAGGAATACCTATAACGCCTAATATGAGGCTAAGTCGACTTATGGAGCGACTGGTGAGAATGTGTCTCATAAACTGAGAGAAATTATTTCTCTACAAGTATATTTTTCCAGGAAGGTGTCATCAAAGTATAATACAATTCTGGCAATTACACAATGCCTAAAAAATTCATATCATCACTACGTATTAGATATCTTAAATTTATGATTTATGAAGTAAAAATCATCAAAGCACAGCGGTGAATAAACATACATGAACCGCTATGTAGTGATACAATCATTATATTATTAAATTACAAATGTATATCTATCATGATATAGAAAAGGAACTACTATAGAACTAGACATATCAAGAAGTCTAAGCCCTAATAGTTATGTGGAATCATGTGGGCATCTTGACAGAATGTCTGCCATCACATTATCTGATCCCCGAATAGCTCGCACAGAGAAATGAAAAGGTTGAAGAGCAATTGCATATCGAGTAGACCTCGAGCTCTTCAAATTCTTACTCTGTATAGCAGTAAGAGCTTTTTGGTCTGTTTCTACTATGAAATGTGCGCCTAGAAGGAATCTCTGTAGTTTGAGGATCGACCAACCATAGCTAATAGCTCACGGTCTAAAACCGAATAATTCCTTTCTGCCGCATTAAGTTTTCTGGAAATATACATTACAGGATGCAGAGTTCCAGAGTACTCTTGCATTAGTGCCGCTCCAATCCCAGTGGATGAAGCGTCACTACGAAGAACGAATGTCTTATCTTTAGTGGGTAGCACTAAAATAGGTGGTGTTGAAAACAGTGTTTTAATCTTATCCAGAGAGCATTGGCATTCCTGAGACCAGTGGACCACATTAGGCGAACCTTTCTTTAGAAGTGTTGAGAGAGGTGCCATGATAGAGGATAGATTCTGAATGAATCTGCCATAAAATTGAATAAGACCTAACAGACTTCTCACCTGTTTTTTTAGTCTTAGGGATTGAGATGTTAAGTATCTTACTAGTATTATGGTCCTCTGTCTTTAGGAAACCATGACCAACTCGGTGGCCTAGGAAAGAAATTTCGCTAAAACCAATATAGGCTTTAGAGGTTTCGCTGTCAGGTTGTGCTCACGCAAAGTAGACAGCAATTCATCTAACCCTGAATAGTGATCTTCCCAAGTATCGCTGAAAAGACAGATGTCGTCTAGATATGCAATGACATCTGACCGATAAGATAGGATTCGGCGCATCATGCGTACGAACGTAGCTGGTGCGTTCATAAGACCGAAAGGCATAAAATTCCATTGGAACAAACCTCTAGGTGTTGAAAAAGCCGTGAGAGGTTTGGCGCGTTCAGATAAAGGAACTTGCCAATATCCCTTAGACAAATCAAGTTTAGTGAAAAAATGAGATTTGGAGAGTCGAGTAAGTAGCTCTTCCAGTAAAGGCATAGGTTCGGCATCGAACTTCGTTACTTGATTCAATTTTCGATAGTCAACGCAAAGACGTATGTTATTGTCTTTTTTACGCACAATAACCATCGGCGAAGAATACGCAGAGGTGGATGGTTCGATTATTTTCAAATCTATCATCACATCCACTCTTTCTCGACCTGTGCTTGGAAATGTATAGGTATAGGATAAGGTCTAACCCTAATAGGAGTATGGTCAGTTAGCACAATGTCATGTTGAATGACATTAGTTTGTCCAGGGATGTCAGTGAGTACATCCTGAAATGTTTGCAACATAGTTGAAACTTGTCGCTGTTCTCCTAGAGACAAATCAGGAGAGACAGTAACGTTCTTCCATGATTCACTGGAATGAAGTGGGATCATTGGAAGAGGAAGATTTACATCTGAAAAACTTGTTTCCTCATCCTGTATCACGGACAGTGATGAGTAATGACCATGTGGTACTGGAGAATTGTCCGTTGCTTGGAAAATGGGTTGCAAATAATCCGGACGTTCATGGAATTCAGTAAGCATATTGATGTGGAAGGTTTTATGCTTCCCATCAATATCGACAATATAGTCGACATCGGAAATTTTCGATATTATATCGTACGGACCTTTCCAAGAAATAAGTAATCTGTTTTCCCTACAAGGTAGTAATACAAATGCTTTGTCACCAGGACAAAGTTGTCGTAAGCATCTCTTCTTATTGGCAAATTGCCTTGCCTTCTGTTTCGCAAATTCAGAAGAAGAAGTTGCTAATTTGCATGCTTCGATAATTTTTTGTCTCAACGCGATGACATATTCGTAGGATGACTTTGTGTCATCGTCAATATTGTCAGATGTTATGAGATCGTGAAGCAACGACATAGGGCCACGCGGACGCGCGCCAAAGACGAGTTCAAAGGGAGAAAATCCCGTATGTTCATGGGGTACCTCTCTGTAAGCGAAGAGGGCCGCAGGTAAAACTCTGTCCCAGTCTTGAGGATGATCCTCAGTTATCTTCCCCAGTAAGTTTTTAAATGTTCTATTAAGGCGTTCGACCATACCATTAGACATTGGATGGTAGATACTACTAAAAGATCTATCTATCTGCAGAGTAGACATTACTTGAGACATGGTATCTGATATTAGTTGGGTGCCATGGTCTGACAATATCTCTCCGGGGAACCCCAGACGAGAAAATATAAGCCAAAGAGCATCTGCAATATCAGCAGTAGTAATGCTCTTCAGAGGAATAGCCTCTGGCCAACGTGTGCACATATCAACACACGTCAAGATAAACTGATGTCCTCTGGCAGACTTGATCTTAAATGGACCAATAATGTCTATGGCCATTTTTTGAAACGGCCGAATAGGAATGTCCGCCGCCTGAATGGGTGCAGCATGCCGTGGACCTTTGGATTTAACTTCCTGACATACTTTACAAGATCGACAATAAATCCATATGTCCTTGTTTACCAATGGCCAAAAGAAAGCCGCAAGGACTCTTGACTTAGTACGGGAAAAACCCATGTGTCCAGCACACTGAGAGTCGTGAGCGTGCGGCAAAATTTTAACTCTCAAATTCTTGGGAACCAGGATTTGAGAATGACTTGACGTAATGGAGTCTTGAACCATACGTACAAGTACGCCATTCTTCTTTGTAATCCACGATTTACGACTTGTGTCCTTATTCGGATCACCTTTAGTTGCAAGAATGAAGAATTTCTTCAGAGTGGGATCATCTTCTTGCTGTTTTATAAACGAGTCACGAGAAATTACCAAGGGATTATCTTGGTTATGCACTTCATTATCTTCAGTAGATGAAGTTTGAGGCACATTAAGAGCCTGAGCTCTAGTGACTACAGCGTTAGCAATCTGCATGTTTTGCCTTTCCCACGTGGAAATTTGTTGCGGAGTGCATTCCTTGACTCCATGAATGCGACCGATGATGAGGTCAGCGATCGGATTCGGAAGAAGACATGCGTGTACATCTCCTGTAAAGAAAGGAGTAGCAATCCTAATGATAGCGGTAGAGTATTTCTCTAATGTGCCGCCAAATGTTACACATTTGACTACTTGTCCAGTGGCACGGGAAGGATCTACGAGTGACTGCCTAACACCAATTGTGGTGCATCCAGAATCAAATAGCACAGAGACTGGATTGTTATTCACTAAACCCTTATGTAAGACAAGAGACCCTCTTCCATCATGCGCGACTGATGCTGGATGCTGGAAGAGCAGGAAGAGGATGGCCACAGCTTAAAGTAGACACTGTGGTTGGCTCAAATAAACGTTTTGCATTGGGGGCACTGAGATGCTCTCCCAAAATCAAAAGCGGCACATGCCATATTACTAGCATCATTATTATCTTTACTCTGTTTATAGGCTTCATGGGACTCTTGTTGTGCAGAGTTTGCCTGAAAATGTGGTTTATGTCTTTTTGTATTGAGATCTACCTCGGTTATTATCACCTCTGTAGTTATTGTTACCTCTATTGTAACCCCTATTTGGGTTTGAGTCATAGTACCCTTGGTTACCATTATCATATTCATTATAATGAGTATCTCTGTAATTATGATCTTGTTGACTCCAAGACGGATAACCCTGATAGTTTCTATAATTACTTCCTCTACGGAAATTCCTATAATTATGACCACCCCTGTGTCGAGAGCTATCAGGTCGTCTCCAGTTCTTTGAAGAAGAACCCTGAAATGATTGGTTACCTTGGTTTTGATAACTATTATGGTTACCTTTTTTATCAAATCTGTTTTGAGGTCCCTGAAATCTGTGTGAATAATTGGGATTGTATGGTGTTGCTGAAGCAACTGGCATACTCTCCTTAATCTTAGTGTTGCCAAAAGTCACGTCGGGGTGTGCAGTGACATATTGGGAACAATATTCTTCCATTTCTTTTAGAGATTTAGGTTTACGCTCATGTATAAATTCAAGGAAAGGTTTGTTCACACATGACATAATCTTATCTCTGAGCAACAAATCCATAAGTCCTTCATACGTTTTTTTTCTGTTTTGGAAAGCTCAATCCAACGATCAACTGTGAGACGTGCCTTTGCAGTGAATTCTGAGAATTCTACCCCCGTCTCAGGTACCATCGTCTTAAATAAAAGGCGATAGCCTTCCTCACTTAGCTGATATTTTTTTTTATCAAAGCCGCCCTAATGACATCATAATTATCCTTATCTGCTTCTCCTACAAGGCATAATCTAGTCAAAGATTCACCTTTCAAGTTTTCTGATAATTGATTAGCGTATTGTGATTTATCCACATTATGTGTACGACAAGAACGTTCAAATCTATCCAGCCAGAATGTAATATCGTCACTGGACTGATTGAACGGTGGAACCTTAACCTTGTAAGTAGAAGGTTTACCATTACCACTAGATGCCTGATTAACATTACTCATACTTGTCAATCTCAATTTCTCCAACTCAAATTCATGTTCTCTTATTGCTTTTTTCTCTTCAGCATCTAATCTTTTTTGTTCAGCCTCCCTGTCTAATCTTTTTTGTTCAGCCGCAGCTTCTCTTTCCAATTTTTTTTGTTCAGCTTCACTGTCTAATCTTTTTTGTTCCGCCGCAGCTTCTCTTTCCAATTTTTTTTGTTCAGCCGCAGCTTCTCTTTCCAATTTTTTTTGTTCAGCTTCAAATCTCCTTTCCTCTACCTGCATCTGCAATTTCTTTTGTTCAGCAGCAGCCTCAGCTTCTTTTTCTAATCTTTTCTCTTCCGCCATAGCTTTTCTTTCTTCTGCAGCTAATCTTTTCTCTTCTGCAGCTAATCTTTTCTCTTCTGCAGCTAATGCTTTGTCATATTGAGCAACTGCCCATTGTTCTAATTGTTGACCAGTCTTATCAAGAGCTTTCCCTTGTGTAATGAAATAATCTAAAGTAGACATGATGCCTAACAATAATACTAATCACCTGAATCAATAATAATACCCCAAGTTCTCAATGACTTGATTAATCAGTATACTATCCCAATATCTGTGGGTCACAAGCCTTTAATAAGGTCTTGTATAATAGTAATAATAATCAGGTACTGGTCTATACCATAATCCAAGTGCAGTGCACAGGCAATTGTGTCTTATGAAATATACCCATATAAAACATATGTCAACCAACAGAATACATAAAGTACAAATAGGACTGACAATACAAGAACGTTTGCAGAAATCAAAATAAATCAAATAGGGAAATCAATGAAGATAATCACTGAATCTGCAAAGAATAACAACACAAATGACGTCACAATATATGAATATAAATTATGAATAGAACTGAAAGATAGAAAAGGTTAGACCAACAAATTACAAACAAATCAAAACAAAACTAAAGAACAAAGAAATATTACAAAAATAACAATAATTACAGACTTCACAGCTAACACAAAAGCAACAGTTGTCGCAGCAAATTTTCAATCAAGAAAATTGCACCTATAGAAAACGCCCACAACGGACCCTCTATGACGTGGGATACTCTGTTGTGAGGACGCCGCCCAACCTTAAACACAACCCGCTGACATAGAAACTAACATACTATACAAACAAATAACATGTAAACATAAATATATATAAATTATGTGTATGATAGTATGTGTTGCAAAATAGGCTCAGTCTTACAGTAATGGCAAAGTTATTTTTCATGAAAACAAACAAACTGCCACTTTATTCAATTAAACATTCTGGCCTTAAATATTAAAGTTCATATATGGCAAACAAGAAGATCCATCGATGAAACCAGGACTTCTTAGTTCACAAATACTGTCTTTCTGTAACACTGACAAGAATTGATCCAACTGTTCTGTGAAACTCTATAATGTCTAATGTAAAAAATGTCAACAACGCTGACCTACATACTGCATTCACTTGACAGGTCACGTGACGAAGCGTTGACAAAGAGCAAACCAATACTGCAAGTGTGTCGTATCAGCCACAGGAAACGGTCTGGTATCGGTAATCTGTTGACTTCTGAATTTCTGCGAGGTCAAACCCAGAAAGCTGGTCCACCAGTTGATAAGATTGATATTTAGTTGGATATAATATATGTTGATAAAGTACACCAGAACACTCCTAGGCGGGAAGACAGGCGTCTATCATCATCAGTTGACAAGATCCCTATGGTGTTGCCTGCCCCACTGTAGTGTATGGAATGTCAACTTGACCTACGCAGTGTTGTGTAGACATGGATGGAGTGTATAATGTGCGAATGATGATAAGGGTTCGTGTTGTTGACAAATGTTCTCTTCTCACACTCATGTATGACCGGAAGTCATCGACACCAACGACTGTGTACCTTTTCTAAAGTTTAATTGGACGTACACACTCGACAGCACAGATAGTGACAAATCACAGGTTGCCATAATACATCATAGTACAGTGGACAAATGGTCTTGCAATGTTACATGGGCACTCATGTAGAATAATGGTATAATGGACTGTCAATAGCCAAGCACTCAGTATCGCCCATACATATATCATCTGACGTCACTGACTGAGCACGTCAGCTTGTAAACAATATTTCAGATGACTTCTAAACCTAATCTCGTTTAGCAACGATTCTTCAACATAATGTTCAGCACATATTTTTCCATATAATAATATTGAACCGCTAACAATGGGTTCTCATGTGTAGCAGTGATCTCTGGACTGATCAAGCGATAATACGGGCATCCCTTTTCTCTTCTTGAAAGTCCTACATGTTTTGGTTCCAAGATGGCTCCACTCGTGAACTGTCACTCACGTTTGAATACAGATAATGAATCTGTTCTAAAGTTAGTCATTCATACAACATTTCGTTGCTCTGTAGATTTGGTCATGAACAATAGACTGCATTCTACAGAATATAGTGCTGCTAGGAATCGAAGTCGTTTTTCATCGAGTCAAATATATTCTCTTAAACATTCAAATCGTAATTATCGACAATGGTGGCTTCGATCGAGAGTTCATAAGAGTATCTTTGATTACCTTGGTAGAGGGAATATGAAACTGCCATTCCTTGGCAAGATGAATAAACACTGGGGTAAAGCATACACGATAGGTCTAGACGACTATCACTTTCCCCAAAACCACTGAGATCACTTTTTCAAGGCATCAAGCCGACATAGCAAAACACACACAGTCCCTATCAGGACGAAGCCAAATCACACCACTCAAGCGACACATCCGCCGAATAGCCTTTGACCTCTCTAGAGACAACAGAACATATAGTTCGACTTAGATATGTAAAGATATACAGATATAAGACAGACTTGTCCTACTCAGACAAACAATACACATAAATTCAGGCCATAGATATTCTGAAGCAAGAACAATCTATTATTACCCAAACAACGAATAAATCGCAGTAAAATGTATTTATCCGCGGAGTTCAAGGGAAGTAACTCAATAATGACTTTCCCTTAAGCACTAAAAAATTACCTATGTATAATATTGTAAGATATCAAAGACTGCACGTAACACAAACCAACTTTAGACTTGTAATTTCCACGTTCACACTTGCACTTGAATTGTCACAGCAGATTATGAGAGAAGAACATAGGCATTAGAAATGAGATATGTTAGAAAGATCCTAGGAAAATTGTATATAGATCATATAACAAATATACAAATAAGACAAGCAGTTAGAAGATCTGCAGGATCATGTGAAGATCTTCTCACAACAATAAAGACAATAAAAAAGGGGAAGCAGAGATGGTGTACATCAGTATAACAAAATCTGTCAAAGATTTTTCCTTCAAGACACAGTATCAGGCACAACAAGACGGAGCAGATATAAAAAGAAATGGACTGTAAAATAAAAGAATGGGTACAACTACTTGTTATGGAGCTAAACTGACCAATAAACAAGAGACAAAACTAAAGACCACTAGTCACGTGTCCATCATTCGTGCTGCTACAGGGACTCAATGTTATGGAGCAAGTCAGGTCATCAAAGAATGTAATTATATGTTATTGTCTACGTTGCTCAGAACTACTTATATTAATGGTGATAATAATGGACAAACGCATCTGATTATTCAAGTGTAGATGATTACACTGAAAGATGTTTAATCATTGAAGTTTACATGATTACTCTGTATTTATTCTGTTTCTAGAGAGAGTAAACAAGAAATTGAGTAATTCAGAGTTAGATGTGTTTAAAGAGAAAGTAAACAAATATTGAGTAATTCAGAATTAGACGTGTTTAAAGAGAAAGTAAACAAATATTGAGTAATTCAGAATTAGACATGTTTAAAGAGAAAGTAAACAAATATTGAGTAATTCAGAATTAGACATGTTTAAAGAGAAAGTAAACAAATATTGAGTAATTCAGAGAGTTAAATATTTTGAGAGAGAAAGTTAAAAAAAAAGGTAGTCCCATAGTAGATACTGCCATAGCAGAGTGAAGTGTTAGAGACTTCACTATACTAGGTCCAGCATCGAGAGGTGGGGTGACCAGTTCCCTTCCTCTCTGCCTTCTCCTTCCCTAACTCAAGTGCAAAGTCAGGTACCCAGTTACAGCCGGGTAGACTAAAGCGTGTCAGTACCGTTAATCGAACCCGGCACCTTAACCACAAGAGACCAGCACTCTAACCAATCTAACGCTCCAAGCATTTGTTGAATAACTCTGAATTAGATCTTATTAGAGAGAAAGTAACGAAGAATTTGAGTAATTGTGAATTTGATGTTTTCAGAGAGTAAGTAAACAAGAAATCAAGTAATTCAGAATTAGATTACCACTTTGAGTATCTCTGACAATGTTAGGAAGACAGCAGACAGACACTGGAAATATATGGAAAGAACTTAGTTACTGGTTGTGCAAAATAAGGCCCAAATGAAGTCAGTTCATCAGTGCCTTATGTTCCAGTGTGAGCTTTAAAAAAAAAAAAATTGTGGTGGAGTTTTAACTTTTACTTAAAATTAACAGAAATCCTGTTTTGTTTTCCTCAATATATACTTGTTATTTATTTATGTTTTATAAAATATTGTGAAGTTTATGAACAATGATATGATCTTTTCTTCTCTGGTACCATTCAGGATCTTTGCAGTGTTTCTTGGCATGTATAGCATTATTGTGTGTTAGTCTGTTCCCCTGCCTACATAATTTACAGTGTACATCATGTAACTAAAGGTAAAAAAAAAAAGGTGCATTCATACTATTTATATGTGCCATCTTCAGATATTTATTTAATTAAAAAAAAAATTTTTTTTAAGTTTTCCCTTGTTTTGGCAAGATGTGAACTGTTCAACCAAGACACAAGGTCCATTGATTATATTAAGGCAATGTCCAAAAATAGTGGACCTTAGGATCTGGGAAGTATTAGAGTATTTATTTGATGTCCCTACTTCAGTATTTAATTGTGTGTTTGATATGATGTAATCAGTGTGTAAGAATTTTTTTTTTGGCTTTAAACTTCTTTTGTAGTTTTTTTTATAATTACAAATTGTCAATGTTAATGAACTGTGATGTTAGTATGCTCTTGTCACTTCATTTGGGTTGTCCGCCCTGTTTAGCTGTGGCATGACACTCCATGGACATTAAAGTACTGAAGAACAAAAGATAGTGTATCTGGTTGAATTGTCTCCCCTGTTCAAGTTTTAGTGTCATAGCTTAGGGCTACAGGAAAGGTCACTCCATAAGTAAAGCACCATGTTTTTTTTTTTATTAAACTTTTTGTATTTCACAGTTTTTGTTTTTTCCCCACACTTTGTAGGCATTTTCTTCCTGTTTTATTTGTGCTTATCTCATTCACTGACTGCTCAGTGGCATTTTTATGTTGTTGTTTTAGGGCTGCCGAGTTTATCTCTCTTTCACTGTCAATGCAAAGTTGAAGAATCCATAGCATTATATATATGTTGTAGATCTAGGCTCTTTCCTGTGGCTTTTCTGCCATTCTGAAACTTGGAGTGACAAGATCCAGCTTCTTTCCTAGGTTTTATCTTCTGGTTTGACAAGCATTTAATGTATCCTCGCATCTGGTTTCAAGATTGAAGGGGGTGGGATACTGTGCCATCCAAATATACATACTTACTTAGTCGTTTCTCTTCTACACTGGGGTGTAGAGATTTGCCAGAGAGAGCGCCATACTATCCTAATGGCTGTCTTCCTCCTGGCCTGCTTCCAATCTAGTTCTCGGTCCTTCAGAGCTTGTCTAATGTTGTTCCTCCCTATGAACTCTGGGTAATCCTGGGGGTCTAGATCCCTGGCTCTTAGTTTTTCATATTTGTCATGGTAGCCGACCTTCTCCCATTCTGCAGACATGGCCAAACCATCGTAGTTGGGACTGTTCCACTCCAATCTGCAGGCACTGGGTTTTGAGGCCATGACGTATCGTCTGGTTGTGGACCATGTCTGTTCTTCCATCCTAATATGCAGAGCTAAGATACTATGCTGTGTTTCTGGACTTTCCCAGTGAATCTCCACGTCCTTCACAGAGCCATTTCCCAGCTCTCCTTGCCTGTCAACTATCCATTGGGAAATCCACCTTCGTGTAGCCAACCAGATAAAGCCAGAGTTGAATCAAGTGAGTTTCCCCAAGCTGGGTTCTCAACATGTTGCACCACAGCAGAAGTCATGGTGCCGGGCTACTCTGATGTGGCTAATCGATCCCTGGACATTGGCCAGCAACTCAAAGGTTGGCTGTTTCTAAGATGCTCAGTGTAGATGTGCTTCAGGATCTTGGTTAGTGGTCTAACCCTGGACTTCAAGCAAGACCAACATGAATTCCTCTGCTTCCATATGGCCTTGATTTATAGTAAAGTCAGGAAGGGGAGTGTACCTTTTGTCTGTAAGAAGCAAATGTCCTAATTGAATTCTTGAAGTAACTCATCTCATGCACACCTTGGCATAGCCAAACTTCTCACATGTTCTGCACACACTTGCTTTCCCAGTGTCCAGATTGAATCACAATTGTTTCAGTGTTACATATCTGCCATAATCGTCTTTGTGTACTGTCCATCTTCTCCTTCTTTGTTTAGATCGTTGGTCGTGTTAGATCTTCAGGCCTGTTACAAGGACAAAGTCCCCAGCCTTCTCCAGGTTCAGGCAGCAGCCCTATAGCTTCTGCCTCATCTTTGCACACTCAGACCAGTTCTGACACTGTAGGACATCAGGGGCTGGGCAGTTTTGAAGAATGTATTTAGGGGTTTGGATTCCAGATGAACATTCATGTGTCCTGGGAGCAATAGAGGTGGCCTAGTAATTTGCAATGGCCAGTTCTCAGACGAAAAAGGATGATCTGTGGTGCCTTTGAAGTTAGTTGAT